>JASSRZ010000054.1:10163509-10208721 GCA_032164315.1 Malacoctenus gilli | reverse complement strand
GTGTGTGTGTGTGTGTGTGTGTGTGTGTGTGTGTGTGTGTGTGTGTGTGTGTGTGTGTGTGTGTGTGGTGGGGGGTTGGGCTTTGTTGTGAATGGGATTACTCCACATCACCAGCACCCACTGTTTGTCACCAGAGGAATTCAATGCTACTACTACTGCTCTCTTCTTCTTCTCCTCCTCCTCTTCCTCCTCCTCCTCCTCCTCCTCACTGTCTCTCTCCGCCTTGGATGAGCTTCAACCAGTGTTTGAGCCGGAGGGGTTTGACCCGGGATTAGAGCGAGGTCAGCCCCACACTGTCGAGCAGGAGGCTGTGAAACACCGCCAGCGCCTCTTCCTCATTTGTTTTGGAAGCGGCACGTTTGGTTGGCTTTGGCTTCATTGTCCAGTTCCACCTGGTTTTTATGGTCAGGAACGACGTTTAAACCATCAGGTGACCTTTGAAGCTGCACAGCGACTCCTCAGTAGGAGCACAAAGTCGATAAACGCAAGAATAAGCAAGCAAGGATCAATTCATTTTCGCATCTTATATAAAACCAGCTGTCGTTCTTTAGCAGTTTGAGCCTTTCTGAATGTTTTTTTTATTCGATTACTTAGAAAAAGCATTATTTTATAGAAGTTGTAGGAGACGATCAGTTTGACTCTTTCAGCTGATTGCTTCCACCCTTCTCACACTTCAAAGCTCACAGAGTAGTTACATCTCAGTCTGTATTATTCATCGCCGGAATCAAGGTTAATAAACGATCCATTGTGGTATTTTTACCAGACAGTCTTTTAATTTATTGGCAGCACCGGGCTTCATGCTGTCTGTGTCCTGGATCTAGTTTCAGGCTGAACAGATGGAGGAGAAAATGATATCAATCTTCGCATCTAATTCTCAGCAAGACAGCAAACAAGTGTATTCCTTGTCTTCAATCAGCGCTGAAATGAAACACGGCGCTGCAGCCGTGCAGCTCCTCACACCGTCGTTTGTGTTCACTGGTGCTCGGTGTCGCGAGGGTCCCCATGCAGGAAACCTTGGTCCAGGGAGCCCTCCAGCGAAATGAGTCAGGAAGATGGAGATACGTTGCCGAAACTGGAGTTTGACATTTCTGTTCCGGCCTTGGGTGATATAGAAGCGAGCAGATAATCTGCTTTGTTCAGCCATGTCGAAGAGCCACCCTGTCCCGCGTGGGATTATTCGCATGGCAATCCCCACAAAGCTGGGCGACTGCAGCCGAGCGACCCCCTCATCCACCCTCATAAATCAGTCATTACTCGGCTAACGGGGAGGATTATTAAGACGCAGCTTTAACCTACTATTTCAGTTTTATTTAGGGCTGCAAATCAATTAGGGACACTTAATGCAAATGAATGCAAATGATTGCCGGCTGTGCTCCTCAGTCAGAGGACAGTTCCTCCACTTTGCCAGAAGGTTAACGTGCGTGCGTGCTTGATTAATGAAACGGGTGACGCGTGCGTGTCGAGTCGGGAGTGATTTGACAGTAACGACGCGAGTGCAGGTGCCAAAGGTTTTGGGGCGGACGCCTTGTTTGGATTCTGGTGGGGGGGGAGGGGGGGGCGCCTGGGACAGTTGGAGAATGCGCTGCGCACGCTGCCATATGCCAACAGCTGTGCTGCCGCCGCCGCCACCGTCCTGCTTTGCATGAAACAGTGCATCTGTGAGGACACAGTGAACCTGCACCTCCCCCACTCCTCGCTGCTCCTTAAGCGAGACCTGCTGGTTTTATGTACCACTGACCACACTTCTATCCCTCCTTTTTTCCCCCTATATTTCAAGCTCCTTCTCGCTCTCTCTCTCTCTCTCTCTCTCTCTCTCTCTCTCTCTCTCTCTCTCTCTCTCTCTCTCTCTCTCTCTCTCTCTCCCCCCCTCTCTCATGGTCCTTTCTTGATCACCACCACCTCTCCCTTTCCCTCCCCCCTCCACCCTCTCCACCTCTATTGTTGAATTCAGACAGGCTATTTATATCTCCCTGCCTGGCTGCCTCACCTCCCACTCCCTTAACAAGGTTTGCTTTATTGTTTTTTGCACACATGTAAGCGCGCTCGGACAGTGTGCCGAGGTGTGTCCGTGCACGCGCTGAAACAAATTGACGTCTTGGTGTTCAGGTCCTGCTTCGACTGTGCAAAGACTTTATTACTTTGCGTCTTCCTTTTATTTATGTTGCTGTTTGTATACAAGCGTGTAACCAGAGGACAGTGCAACTCCTCGGCCGTGTTTCATTCCAAATTCTTGCTTTTTTTTCTTTCTCTTTATTCTCATGCATTAGTTTTTCATGAGTTTGTGTTTGTGCCCGTTTGGAGAAGGGGAAGGGGGGGGGGGGGTCTCTCTCTTTCTCTCTCGCTCTCTCATCTCTGGCAGTGGTAGCCCACTCACATCAGCGCACCAAAGCTAAGCTTACTAATCAGACCAGAGAGATCATCAGTCATTAGCATCAAACCATCAGAGCTGCATGGGCAGAGATGCAGCACGAACGTTTTGTTGGGTTGTGTATCACCATAATGATCCTGTTGTCTGCTCTCGCACAGCAGCTCGCTGGCGAATCAGCGGGCAAAGTTTTCCTGCTTTTTAATTTGGTTATTTATCCAATTCGTCACTGAATGTGTGTGTATATATTGGTGTGTGCATGTATTTCTGGGTAGTGAGTGTGTGTGATCTCTCTGTGTGCACAACAGTAAACAGAATGTACTTCGACGCCTTGCAAATGAGAGGTCTCCTCAAAGGGTTCTGTGTGGGTGTGACTTGTGCATATATGCTGCACGACGGCTGCCAAAGGCTTTGTCATTAGTATCATATGATAATCCAGTTTGAATGCATCACTGTTTGAATAAGTGATGAATTTGAAGCGTTTTTTCTCCTCTGTCTGCATGACGATGCCTGAAAGGAGGAGAGACAACACAGATGCCTATTACTCAGAGATCTTCTGTCTGCTGTGTTGTTTTTTTTCCAAGTCCGCCTTCCTTCCTTCCTTTCTTCCTCTCTTCCTTCCACTCGGAATGAAACAAGAGCGACACGGAGTCAAAATCAGTCTCGGATTAGTTACATCCAACACTCAAAACCAAATATTTCAGAGTCAAGAGGAACACTCACGTTCACATTGGAACACACAGACTGTTAATTTTTGCCTGAGAAGACGGTGGCCAACAATAAAAATCACAATGTGTGCCCCGAGATAAACGACTGAGCAATAAAAAGTAACGCTTGTGGTCGGCCGAATGCCGCATTGTCTTTCAAATTAAAAGCCCCCTCCTGCGTTTCAGTCCAGTCGTCGAGGTCTTAACCTTGTGTCGGTAAATCCAGCTTACTTCTTTGCTCTACTTGAGGTTTTTTTTACTCAGTGGGATGAGAAACTAAAATCGCATACATAACTGCTGGCACTTTGCATGACTCATTCATTTTGCCCCCTCTGGTCTCAGTAATCCAATCACCCTAAACTTCCCATTCCAGTGCATGTAGTGGAGAATTACTCTTTGCACAGGCAGACGCGACCTTGCTCCGTCCAAACTTGCACTTCTGGTGTAAAAGCCTTGTATCTGGGCTAAACGGGAGTTCAGTGCATTATTCATGGGAAGGTTATGTGGCTCAGTATTCCCAGACAACTTCAGAATGTCCAGCAGTGGTACATAAAGTCGCACTCAAACACTCGAGAGTTTGTCCCCGACCGCAGTATCTCAAATAATGAAATAATACCTGTTTTTATGTCCTTGGATGGATGTTTAATCACTGCCAATTTACTCATCCCTCTGGGACAATTAATGCCGAATGTTGCGTTTTTCCTGCAACAACTGCGTGATGATAAAACAGTCATTAATGCAATGCGGCGCGCGGAGCCAAGGTCAGCGCTCGGCTTTCATCAGCATTTCTCGACAGACTTATAGTAAGTGACAATTTCCCAGGCGACTTTTCCTCTCCAGTCATCCATATGGCCTGCGCTGCACCTCACATGGAGCAGGGCTGTTGAAAAAGAGCCCCTCTGACAGTTTGTCTCGGCATGCAGTGCCGGCCCTCTAAATATGGCAACAACAACAGCCAGCAGCAACAGCCGGTGTCAAGCCTGCATCACTCATGTGGAAGGAAGAATGGAAGTGATGCAAGGGGAGCTTCATATAGAGAGGGGTGTGCGTGTGCGTGCCACACACAGGCGAGTCAGGTGAATCCAATGCACTGTGGAATTGGCTCGTAGTTCTATGCTCGCTGGCGATGGTTCCTACTGTGCTGCGCTTGCAAGAGAAGACGAATAAATTAGTGTATGTGCAGTGTAAGTGTGCACACTTGCAGCTTGTATAAGTGTCTTGCCTACGGGACAGTATGTGCCCTGATCTGTGGCGCAGTAATGCTGTCAAACAGGTCCCTACGGTATATCACGAAGAGAGCGGAGCTGCTTTTTCAATGCGCTTTGTAGTTACATTTAATCTCTATGTTGTTCGATTTTGTTTCGTTTGGCCCTTTACTGTTTTCATACAGTAGTGAGTTATCGAAGCGTAGCCTTTAATAAATGATAGTAGCACTTCATTGCATCACTGGATAACACGGATTCTCTCCACTTAAGTTTTTTGGGTATTTTCAGCCTGTGAAGTGCCACCAAATGTTATGAGCAAAGTGAAACATCAGTGTTTGTGCTGTCTCACGCCTGTCAGACAGAGATCTGGGCTTCATTGTACTTCCCCAAATGTCCTGCTCAGATTGCAGGGTGAGGGAGAGTTAAAGCTGGCACAGTTGGCACTGTTAGCAAAGATTAGTGTCACTATCGTTTCCCAAACAGAGACCAGATGGAAACAATGCCTGCATGCAGAGGCAAGACTTATGTTGTTGTTGATTTAACGCAGCGCCGCCTCTTTCTCTTGCCTCTCCTTACGAAGTCAAATCATATTTATTGTCCCCTTTGAAAAAAAAGCCATATAGTCAAAATGTATCGCTGTCCTAATTTTCAGGCTTGACTTTCACGCCTTTTTTTGTCTCTCGCAGCCTCAAAAAAATTCCTTGGCATTTTTCAACCAATGCGTTATAAGTTTTAACACAATCTCTACCATCCTCCTCTCTCTCCCCGAGCGGAGCTACTTGAGGCAGGTATCCTTTCAAGTCCATCTCTGAGGCATTGTTTTCTTTTTAATGACATCGTGGTCGACTTTGAAGATGATTATCAACTGACGGCGGGACGCCGTGGTGGGAACATAACGTAATTACCATTTCGATAACGGGAAAGTGGGACTCTATTTTCTTTCTCTACGTCTTATTTAAAATGCTGAAAGATTTGGTGGATTTTTTTGTGCCCTCACACACACACACACACACACACACACACACACACACACACACACACACACACACACACACACAAGCCTACAGTCTTTTTGTGTGTCTTTGTGCAAGCATGTGTGTTTTGTCTACTTCGGTATCTGTCCTATTATCAGCATGTGAGATTGAGTTTTCGATTGCTTTCAGGGAGTTATCAGCAGAGTCATTATTCTGTGATTACCGCCTTGTTATTTTCCCACCAAAGTGTTTCTCCAGAACAATCTCCAGATATCGCCACGCGGGCCATGAGTGGCGGACGAGCGTTTGACTGACAGCTGGTAAATGATGTCATTAGCATCCTCTTAGGTAAATGGAGCGGCCGCGACAGTCGATTGGCCGGCCGGAGTGGAGCGGCGGCAATTTGTTACGGCTGAGGCATTGGCGATGATGGATGGCGGGGCAACCGGGCGAGGAAGGAACTGCCCGACTGTCCTGTTTGAGGAGAGGATGAGGGGAGGGAGGAGTTGGGGGGAGGGGGGGGGGGTTGTGGTTGGCCAGCTCTTCATTACGTGTACTTGATGGCTCTCGGGACTGCTTTTAATTACTTGTGCTGACACTTGCTCCACCGTCTTAAGTTCTCCTGCAAAAGGCTCCAGCAGAGAATGATGGCCTGTTGTCGAGAGGAGATTAGGGAGCACGAGGGGGGAGTGTAAAGAAAGCCGGGAATAAAGGTGAACACGATGGAGCTGATAAATCTCGGATCTGACTACGGGGAGCGCAGAAGGACAAGATGAACAGGCCTGAGATAATGTGGAGGGGAGGCAAAGATGATGCCCGTAGCAGCCTAAATTTATCCTGCCGCTGAGCTCAGCCGGCAAACTTTGCCTCGGCGCTGACGTCACCTCACCTCTGCCAAGGTGCTCTCCGAGCAATCAGCGGAGAGCAGAGAAGGATGAGGATAAAATATTCATAAGCCCCCCTCCCCTCCACCCCTCTGCCCTGTTGTGAGAGGACCATGTGTTCGTATTAAATGTGATGAATATTCGCAGTGTTAATTAGTATGGGAGCAGCCACACGGGCCTGCAGAATTGTTTTCCTGCCGGAGACATGACTGCAAACAAGGCATATTAATGAAGCCTCCCCGGGGACGGCGCCTGGATGGCAGCCGCTCTCTGGAGAGCTGGATGAGGTGAGCGAGTGAGCTGCAGGTGACACAGAGAGCTGCCTTCAGGATGAAAAGCTTCCTGTCATTGTGGAAGACCTCAGGGCTTGTTGTTTGTTTACAATCTACCTGCAACGCTCTCAAAATGATCCCAAACACCACACTTTTTCAGCACTTTGACACACGATTAATAATCTTAACGGGAAGGTGAATTAATGGTTGCACCCAATCAAGGTGTGCAAAAATATTGGTGATGGCCAACTTTGTGAAGTTGTGATTTCAAACAGTGAACTGGTGGGAAACAAGTTTTGAATGTTGTGGCAGCCAACTGTGAGTTTTACTACATCAAACCTGTGGAGAAGCTACGTTGGAAGCATGACGTGTATGATCGTGAATCTCACATCTGGATAAAATGCAATGAAATTCAATTGAAAGAGATTAAAGTGTTGTGTCGAGTGAAAAACAAAATAGTGGGTACTTTACAAAGTACTGCAAGCCTGAAAGAAACTGATGACAATGCAAAAAAGTGGGAAAAAACAGCTAAGATAAACCACCAATAAATTTTCTATTCTCATGTAAAGCTCATTTTAAAGCTGATGTGTAGTTTCATCTCTGTGTCGGCTGCTTGAATTGACCTCTTGACTCTGCTGTTTTCAGTGTCTGTCGCCCTTTTTGTGTGTTTGACCTTCAGGGTCATCGTGTTTCCTATTAGGTTGGAAATACGCCGTCATTACAGCCTCCAAACGTTCCCGAGGCTAATCCTCAGATCAAACATTGTAATCAGTTCCAAAATGACTTGTTTTTTTCTCTCCTTTATCTTCTTTGCTATGGTGGAAGCCTGAACACCAGTATATTACCAGCAGACTCTATCAGGAGTAGATTTCAAAATGGGTTAATTCCTTTTCTTGGCATCGTTGCAGCTTTGAGTCAGTTCGGGGGGCTGTGAGTCCAGATCGCTCCTCAGTGCAGCGAACCACTGAGAATACCGCCGATGCTGATTCAAGAGGATTATCTCTAGTCGCCTGTGTTGTCTTGACTATTTTTTGGGGGGCGTTGGATTGGATCGAGGTTACGGCTTTGCATGTTTCACTTTTAAAGACTCAAATCATCTATTTTTGATGCTCTCGCCCCCTGGCTCAGTGTGACGAGTGAGTGTCCAGAGGTTACGCGTTGCTGAGTAATCTCCTCGCAGTGGAAGCAAACAGGAAAAAGACCCATATTACATAACGCGATATTTGGGATCTTAGCTGGGTGTTGGCACAGTTTTTCGAGCCGAGGAGCCCAGATGAAACGGAGAGCCGCACATCACTCAAGTCTAAAAACATCTCCGCCTTTTTCTGCGCCCATAAGCCCGTTTTGAGCACGTACAAGAAAACATCCCTCCTCACTCCGATTGTCTCCCCCTATAAAAAAAAAAGACTTAAATAAATTGCTGCAGCTGCAGAGTGTCAAGACACAAGAGTGTCCTGAAGCCTTTGATGGTGCCGAGAAATGTGAGACGGCAAAAGAGGGAATTCAAAGAGAAACGAGGAGAAGACAGTTTATTTCCTGCTGTCACCTCAGCACGACTTGATCCAGTGAATCAGCATCTGCAGGCCCACTGGCGGCAGCTAACAAGGTTCATCCATAATTAGGGCTGCTTGTCACGTCCGCCGTCACATCATCCGCAATAAGTGGAGCAGCTCCGCGCGGCCAGACAAATGCTAAAAAAGCCAAGTCGAGTTTGTTTTTATAGCCCGATATTACACTCGGTGTCTCGGTGGGGTTTTACAGAGCCCCCCCACCCCACCCCCCCTTTCCACTCCAGCAGCGGCTCAGTAACACCGTCTCAGCTTTGTTTTTTGTTTGTTTTCTTTTCCGAGGAGGCACCGCCGTTTAACAGGTGATGCTCTTTCTGGGAATTACTTGCACATTCGCAGCTGCCTTTGCTGTCAGTCAAGCCTCCTTGGCTGGAAAAAAAACCACCCACAAATAAAGAACTACAGGATGTATTTGAGTTTTGACTCTTAATTCTGTGGAATGCAAATTATTTTGTGCAGGAGTGCAGAGGAAGGTGGAAGCAGCTGTCGGTGAATATCTCAGCTTTACACGGAGTTAAAGTACATGTACAGATGCATGAAAGGTATTTCACACCGTGAGAAAAGCTCAGCTCCCTGTTACGAGTTGAAGTCGTTGATTCGGTAATGAAAAAGCTTGTTTACATTGAGTGCTTTTTATCTATATTTTCATGGTGTTTTTTGCACTTCCTGAACTGTATTTGTACTCGTGCATCATTCGACACCAAATACACTTTTGTACACACTTTGCTATTAGAAATTAAAGCTCCAAACACAGAGATCATAAGGACTGATCAGCACTCTGGTTCCCAACCTGTGTTCTTCTTTGTGGGACACCAAAGACCCTCAATGAAATTGGCTCCTGCTTTTATTTTGAAGGCTCCTTCTTTGTATGTTGTGTATTTCGATTTCGCAATCGTGTTAAGATGGAAGAGGGAGTCCGCGGCCTCTGCTAGAGGCAGTGTCAGAGGAGGGTGTTTGGGTTGCTGCTGGTCTATTAACGCTGCATCTCGGTCGTTTCCAAATCCGAGATCAATAAGGCGAATCCATCGATCTTTTGAAGAGCTTGTACGGGTGTTGACTCTTGACTAAACCGCAGTTTAAATCCTGGATGATGTTTGTTGTCTTGTTTTCAGTGTGAACTTCTATTTGTGGGGCAAAAACAAAGTTTTCTCTTGAAACCTTGTGCTGTTTTCCCCTCCTGCTTGTGTTGCAGCTCTGAGCAGCTTGTTATGTGGAGTCACGGAGACGCTGCAAGATTTGAAATCCTCCACTGATCTTGTTTGTGTCTTGTTAACTGCTATCGGTGTTTTGTATCCTGTCATTGGCGCCGTTGTAAAACATCCCACATTAGCACACCAAATCCCCTCTTTTCCCGCCGGCCTGCACGAGCGTGAGATAATTCCTCGTTTTACTGTTTACTGCTGCTGATTTTGCCAGTCAAACTTTCGGTCCACGACGCATGTCGGCGCGGCTCCACATTGGTGTGTGCTGCCGACGTGGGAGCGTGCAGTGTCTCCTGACAGTGAGGCATATGCTAAGCTAATTGATGCAGGCACGCATGATGTGTTTTATGTGATGTTGCCGAGCGCTTTCCCTTTTGTGCTGGCGCCTCTGTCGAACACAAAGACCCCCTTCGAGTGGGATTGATGACTTGGAACCGCACTCGTGTCATGCTTCTGCAGCCGCTGCCAAATTAGTGGTATTAGCTAGGTGGGCATTGTGGGCAGGTTCTGTCGCGCTTCCACTGATGTATGATGCGGCGTCTGACACTTGACTCGTCACAGCTGAATTGTTCTGCTTTGCTTTCTTCCTAATAAGACTCAATACGGCAGATGGGATTACCGGCTGCTGAGACACAATGCATCATTCATCCTTAAGGGAACCGAGCAGCGCTTGAGTTGTTGTTCTGAGCCGAGCAGTCAGGAGCAAGTTCACCTGTGATACTCTGGCGATGTGACAAAGTGCGGCGCTCGTGCGCTTCAACTCCCGGTTGATCTCACCTTTGCCCCCCCGCCGTCTGCTTCTCTTCCTTTCCCCCCTCAGGTAATGCAGGTGGTGAGGGAGCAGATCATGCGAGCGCTCACTCTCAAGCCTAATTCCCTGGACCAGTTCAAGAGTCGCCTGCAGAACCTGAGCTACACAGAGATCCTGAAGATACGCCAGTCCGAGAGGATGAATCAGGAAGACTTTCAGTCCCGCCCCATCCTGTGAGTGAAGCCCCCACGACTCCGTCGCGATGTGGAAGTACAAAAACACAACCGACGTGTATTTCAGACTACGTATTGGATGTTAAACATTTGTCCTCAATGTCTGACTGAACTGCTAGTGTTTTTCTCCTTTACGTTCGTCAAACCAGAACCAGGTGTCTCCATCACACCTGTGCTCCCGTCTTTCGACTGAAAATGTACATTACATTCAAATTGTGCGTAAATGCATTCCCAGTGAATTGTCCGTTAACGATCCCCTCCAGCTCATTACGAGCACAGAGCAGCTCCGTAGTTGATCATTCATCGAACGATCATGGATGCAGGTCCCGTAATGGAGAACATTGTTTTGTCCTGCCCGCATTTAATGGAGTAGCTAGCACAATTGAAAAATCGTTCCGCCGAGGGAGCTCGTCCCTTTGAACAGTAATCAATGTTGAGCTCAGGGCTTATTGAATCGATATCGGGAGGGTAGAGACCAAACTTCAGCGGCCAATTAATCTCGGTGAAACGGGGGGAAGTAGCAGGGACGACTTTCTTCAACTTAAAACTCCAGGAGAAGTCTCTGTTTTTTAATTCGAAGCTCAATTTTTCAGGCTGATAATCAAGTGGTTTTACAAATCAATTTATTATGTTCAACACAATGCGGTTAAAGAAAATTGACAAGAAGATCACACAGGACAGAAGGCATTGTATTTTTTGCTCATTTAAGCTCGCTCAAGATCTTCAAAAAATCAAATCATGGAACAATTAAAAATTCATCAATTCACCTTTTCACAAAGTGACATCGCAAGAGGTTGCACATTTTCGGACCATCAATACAAAGCAGCACTGTAAAACTTCCTACAACTTCGAGTTTTCTACCAGCAATTATAATAGAAAATAACTTTAGAACATCAAAATAAAAGGTGAGGCGAGGCTTTGAAGACTTTAGATCAAAGCATTTCTCTTCACAACTTCGCCACAGAAGGAATATTTATATCTATATATTTTGTTTATGTTTAGCAAAGACAGAAACTATTTTTTGGAAAGTATTTGCTGCAATGCTTGTGGGGATGCTTTTTTTTAAGAAAGCTGCTTACCCACATAAAAACAAAATCAGCTGCACATGAAGAATTTATGCGAATAAATCAAGCCAAAACTGCTGTGAACGCACTTGCAAGAAAATGCTAATACACGGCTTAATCTGAATGCAGTCCCCAGAAAATTAGGATGAAAAGTGGCTGAAATGAATTCGTAATTGATTCTTCTTTTTTTTTTTTCCCGACCCGTGCTTGGCAATATTTCCGCGACATGATGTTCATACGTTCCCACGAGGCTCGCGCGGCGCTCCTTTCATCGTTTAAACACCTGATACGCAGAGGTTTTACCAGAGCAACACTTCAATTGTGTGTGATTTTATGCCCGAGCCGCAGAGAATCAATTTAAATGGAGACCGGAGTGAATGCCGAAAAAGACAAAACAGCAAAGTCATCTGGAATAAAAGTGCTCTCACCTGCATGCGGAATAAAGATACACAAAGGGGGAGAGCCAAGCTATGATCATCCATCCTGCCCACAGCAGCATGCCACGCGGCCCCCCCCCCAACCCCCACCCGACTCGCAGTTTCTTTCGAGACGTCAGAATGGACGTCCGACCGCGGATCAGTGTAATGACTGGAATCAGCAATGAGGGAAACGCATCGACTGGCGAAGGCGAGCGCGGGGATCCAAACGAGAGGAGACAATGGAGGATGAGCCCGAAGGAGGGGGAGAGGGGACAGAAAGTGATGGAGACCGCCGGCGCGAGGAAAATGAACGATAATGGAAAAAAGAAAAAAAAAACCATTGTCTTCATGCGTCTGAAATTTGGTTAAAGTCAACAGTACTTATGAAATTTCAGAAGAATCTGCGGGAGAAAGGATGCAGCCGACATGATGCGGAGAAGCAGCGCTGCGCAGGCAGATAATATGCATAATTAATGTTGACTGGCGCTGTGCGCCGTACATTCAAATGTAGAACACATACATGCGCTTGCATGAATAAATGACAGGGAATCCAGCAGAAGCTGTAGCAGCACCGATTCCCTCTGATCCAGTCGTATGAGATGCTCGCTGACATATTTCTGAGTGTGTGCGAGTACACGTGTGAAAGTTCCCTCCTGACAGTCGTAACCGAGGGAGTTTCTGTCGCTCACATGAATATTGAAACGTCCTCTTTTATGGCTCGCCCGGATGGCTTTTGTTAGTGAGGGACGCCGCTCCCGCTCAAGCATCATCGTGCGTTTGTGGGCCTGCAGGGAGCTGCGAGAAAAGATCCAGCCGGAGATCATGGAGCTGATCAAGCAGCAGAGGCTCAACAGGTTGTGTGAGGGAACCTGCTTCAGGAAGATCAGCAGTCGCAGGAGGCAAGGTGAGGCGCACGAGAGTCAACACACACACACACACACACACACACACACACGGTGCTTGGACATGCATACACACTACACACCTGGATCTGCTCGGTCCTCGTCCACAGATCACGGCCACACGTGTATCGAAATTCACAGCTCCCCTTGGCTCGGTTCACCAGGACGACCCTTCAGCTGTCTCTCTTGTCTCCCCGCTTTAGTGCTTTGTCATCATCGCCTTATTCCCACTTCAGAAACCCCCACGGGACGTATTTTCACAGAGGAGAGCTTTGAAGCTTTACTGCTGTTATTCGAAGCCGAGTTTCATGGTGACACACAGCCTCTTTTTAATGCATGCACAAATTCACATCGTTTCACATCAGTCTGCCTTGACATCCACACAAACACACACAGACACACACACACACACACACACACACACACACACACACCGGCCCAGCATATGCAGATATATGGTGTGCGAAGAAAGTACACAGATACATAAAGCCGGAAGCGCTACAAAAACACATTTGGACACACTTGTCGAGATAAATTCTGGCGAGAACGGTGAGCGAAGCGAGGAGAGACGAGCAGACTGCAGTAACCCCGGGCTCTCCGCTGTATGGGAGGGTGTGGTGGAAATGACAAAGCAGCGCGTTACCTACTGAGAGATAACGCGAGCCAGACGTTTTGGCTGGAACATTCGGGAGATGTTGTGCCTGCATGGGAAGTTGTTAAAGTCATCAGACCGCTCGGTGACATGATGTTACAGAGTTATTTATTTATTTATTTATTCACTCCTTTGGGGGGGGGATGAACAGAAGAAACTCTGCTCGCACTCATTCGGCCCACTCTTTTGACTTCATTTAGTTTGTGTATTCATTTTCTTTCCTCTCAGTCACACAATGGAGAGGGAGAGGAAGTGGGGGGGGGGCCCTCCCGCAGCCAGCTCAGATAGAAGCGTGTTCGAATCGTTCAGCCTAATATCGTATTTCACGCTCGCTGCCGCAAGAAAGAAAGTGAGCAAGGAGCAGTGAAAAAGGGGGGCAAAAAGAGATGCAGCAGTGGGAGTATTTAGCCTGTATAATACACTGCTGCTCAGTCACAGAGGATTTAATCTGCCTGAGACCTGATCCCCTCAATCTCCTGTCCTCCCGCTTGCACTTTCACATCACCACTGTCTGTCACTTATTGCGGCCGTCTACATATATAGAATACATGGAACAAAACACAGAGTGACAAGCTCAGGTTGGGAGGTTGGTTTGCTTTACTTCCCGCCATCACCTGCAGGGACTTTACTGTCCAATAAGGGGAATATTAAACGGAATAAAACCCGTTCCTCCTTCTATTGACGTACTGCGGCTTCTTCAAGCCTGATCGCGAGTCGTCCCGGCAGCTGTTGTCCAGATGTTTACGAAGCTGGATTAGATTTATAGCGGTCCAGGAAAAGGAACACCGAGGTGGAGGAAAAAAAGAGGATTTGAGCTGAAAAGACCTTTTCTTTGCGGGACAGATGTTCAGGTGGAACCCGTCGACCAGATTAAGTGTCTGATCGTCCTCCCTGCTTGTGCTCGGCTGATTTATGCTCAGCCGGCTTTTGTGCAGCTACAAGCTGTGAATGAGCTCCTATTACCATATCGTGCTTATTACCTCAGAAATCCCACAAAGCTTGACGGAGGAGGTGAAGACACTCCAACGTGCTCACGCTCGCACCGTCATTTTTTTTGCCTTCTCGGGACCTTAACTTATGTTCAGATCTTTCGACCAGACATTTATTTTAATGATAAGAACTTGTTTCCTGACCCCGACCTGAACGCAAAACTTTTCTTTTGCCTCCAGTATTTTGTCCATCCCTCCATCAAAGTGCGCTCATACTGCTGTAGATGAAGCCATCCCCGCCAACAATCGTACAAAGTATATAAAGCAATCGGTGAAAACTTTGCGAGTTAATTTTAGCACACTTGCTCGTTCTGCTGCAACACTCCTCTAACTCCGTCATCTACCGCCGCTCTCTTGAAGGAGGCCCCGTCTGGTACGCAACACTCCTGCAACTTCCTCCCCACCTTCTTATTCCTCATCTCCTCTAATGCTTCGCTTTGCATCGCTCCCTACACATACCGTCTTCAAACGTCCGCGTCCTCCTGCAGGTTTTCCCTTTCGCGCTGCGATCCACTTCCCACCACACGATCCCGCCGCCGCTCGCTCGCATCGCCTTTGTTCTCCCGCTGGTGCTCGCATTGATATGTGAAGTGCAGTGGCCTCGAGAACGTGAAAGAGGCCTCGTGATAAGGTGGTGTTCAAACACTGAGACGTTGGTTCAGACAAAGGGCGGGCATGCCAACTGAAACGCGTGTGTACGCGGCTATTTTTTCTCACTTTCTCTCTCATCTCACGCTCTGACAAACTTTCCAGATCTTTATTAGTTTCCATATCCTAACTCTCTCTCTCTTTTTACTGTTATGTCTTTTCTTCAGTATATAAAATCTGCTGTCATCTTCCCACTCGCTCTCTCACTGCATCTTGTGTGACTATTTCAAAGTACCCCACCCACCCACCCGCCCCCCCACGCCTGTAGGAAGTACTCCCATCAAATATTAATTTAGCTGACTTCAGCTCAGATGAATCTTCTTCGACTTTCGTGGGTGCCCATTACGGGCCGAGCGCTGGAAGTTCGTGTTGATGGCGCTTGAAAGTTTGGAGAGTGCTCCTCGCACGGTCTTTAAAGTGCAAAATACTGCAGGTGACAGCACTCGGGCCTCGCGCGCGCACTTTGTGGTAATGCTCGCCGCCAAGTGAAATGCGAAGACGGACCTTATTCTGATTTATTCCATCATCTATCAACAGTCTGGTTGCTGTGGAAGAAGTTTCAGGTCATACAGAAGTGAAATTAAAGATAGATTTTCGGCGCATCACAGCCAAAGGAGGAACATAAGCTCCTGCAGACACACACAAATCATTTTAGTTAAGCTGCGACGTCGATGGCGTCGCCTCGCCTCGCCTCGCTTCCGCCGCGCAGCTTTCTCTCTGCTCCCCTTGGACGGGTGCCACCCTGCACCAGCCTGGCACCACCAACTGTCTATTTTCAGCAATTAGGATTTGGACTGTGCACACAACCAGCCAGACCCCCCCAATCTGGGCCCGCTCGCTGCCAGCTCAGCTCGGGTCCCGCCTCGGCAAGAGACGGCTGAAGGAACATCAGGCCGGCCTCGGAGGCCGCCCGCAGAGGCGCTTTAAGTGCCGCTTTTACAGATGCGGCCGGCGATTACGGGCCGCCGCTGCCGGCGGATTTACTCCTGAGATCCGCCATGATGAGAGAGAACCTGAATCCAAATGTCATTTTAATGAGGTTGTACTTAAATCATGTGTCACCTTCAAGTAAATGGGACCGCTGGAATGTTGGGAGGAGAAATTCACATTAAAATTTAGACTTGATTTTACTCTCAGAACTTAAAAGAAACGAATGCATGACACAGAAATTCTGACGCTAGGATTCTACTGATAACTTCTTTCGAAGATGCTTTAAAACATTTAAAGTCCATTAAAGAAACTTTAATCTGCATATTTTTTCCCCCTTTTAAGATATTTTGGGCAAAATCGCGTGCATCGTCATCAAGCTTCATCTGCAGCCTCCTTTAATGTTGCGTGGTTCAAACTGCACCACTGAAAACACCCGACGATGTCTTTTTTTATGAGTTGATTTCAGTGGGAGTGTTTGAATGACTAAACAGGTGTTCTCTGATTTGTATTGCTGCTAAATGCAACAGGATGTCACAACACTTTGATTGTTTAATTCCCTCGTAAAACAAATATTATTATTCAAATTTAAACGAGTTGTTGTGCCAAAGAGCTCCCAATTACTGCATTCGAATTCATCGTTGTGTAACCTGCAAGCTGTTGGCGCCTCAGTGAAAGACCTGCTGCACGTTTGAAGCATTTTCACTGTTTGAACGAGAGAAAAAAAAAGCTTGATTTCCTGTTGTGTTAACAATGTAAGTTGTTGAATGACTGTTTCTAAGACGGAGACCGACTGTCTGTCTGCTTCCTCATCAGCATCCCTCCCTCATGGAGAGCTTTACGGTCCATCTGTGGATTTTCCTCGAGGATTTTTCTTTTTCTTTTTTTTTTTATGTGCTAATTTTCTCTCCGGCCGATGACTCATGCAGATCTATACCAGTATGATGCCTTTTTGCCTGCCGCGACTTATTTCACAACACCTCTAAATCTGTCTCTCCCCCCCCCCCCTTTCTCTTGTTCTTTCTCCTCTCCAGATAAATTCTGGTATTGCCGCCTGTCCCCGAATCATAAAGTCCTGCACTATGGAGATCTGGAGGAGAGCCCTCAGGGCGAGGTGCCGCACGACTCTCTCCAGGACAAACGTGAGTGTTGTGTCACAGCGTGGACGGCGTCCATCTTTTTTTTTTTTTCCTACACATGTTCCTCTGGAACACGACAAGCAGCTGTCAACAAACTGTTTGTTTTTTCTAAGCGGCGCTGTTTCTCTACTTGACCTCGCAAGCCGAGGGATCAATCCGCGGAGAGTTTTACATTTTTAATCACTCCGAGGAAAGCTGGCACCCATCTGGGATGAGACAGTTGTCACTTGGATGTTGTTGTTGTTGTTGTTGAACTCACTTCTGTCCTCTCTGCAGTGCCTGTGGCTGATATCAAAGCTGTTATCACTGGCAAAGACTGTCCTCACATGAAGGAGAAGGGAGCCCTGAAGCAAAACAAGGTATGTGTGTGTGTGTGTGCGCACGGATACTGTACGTATGCATACGTGTGGGTGTGTATCAAGGCGAGAGAACGCGTTCCTCTTTGCGTGAGAGTTGCGTAACGTGATTTTCAGTTACATAAGTTTGCTCGGGGAAATAACACAATAACTTGCGTCTGAGTGCTCTCCACCGAGACGGACTCATCAGCCGAGTAGGAATAAATTACTGGACGGCCCTTCACCTGCAAACGTCTCCTCCTTGCAGAGTAGTAGCATGTAGGCAGGCGCCCGCTCCGTTTCCACAACGAGATAAAAGAGCCATCTCGTGTGCTCCTCCAGCTCCTCCTCTCCCATCCTTCACCCCCCCCCCCCCCGCGCACCTTGGGGCTCTCGCCCCGGGACTCTGATATATTGGTTCTCTGGATAAAGAACCTGGAAGACAAAGGAGCGCACCTCCTCCCTGCTTTGTCTCCTATATTACCTTGTCGATAAGCACGGGTCTAGGAGAATGACCTGGGGGGGGGAGGTGTTGTGAGGGGGGTCCGCTGTCTGTCTGGCAGGACTGTCCCAGCCTTGTGAATGAGAGCATGAGCACATTTCATTACTCACTGTTCCAAGGCCGGCCAAAGTCACCTCTCCAGGCTGGAGCGCGGCGCTGGCACGTGCACCGTTTGTGGGACGCGGAGACGCAAGCGGGAAGAATTTTCCTCCGTCTGATCTCCTCTCCAAATTCCTCCGAATCCAATCACAGCGAGCGCTTGTTTATTTTAGATCACTGTATTTTTGCTCTTTTCAGACACCCCCCGTGTCTCGGGGCTCGTGTGTTATTTAGAAAGCGGCTCCGGCGACCTGGAAAAGCCGCCCGCCTGTCGGCTCTGCCTCGCTCTGCATCTCACTCTCGCGGCGCACCTCCCGGCTCCGTGCGCGGGCGTTTCCAGGCACGGACGTGTGGGCCGTTTGATGAGCGTGGCTGATTGCATGTTCTGCCGCATTCACTAATGCTCCTGCAATTTGCAGTGGTCCATATTTTTTTTTGTGGGAAATCCTTTGCATCTGAAGAGCGGGCGCAAACGTGTGCAGCCATATTAGAATACGGCTGCAGCGGGAAGAGAAAATTAGATTAGCAGTGTTTTATTGAAGCTGCAGCGATGGCTGACGGAGCTCCTCTGAAGGGGAGCTGCACATAATTATTGCATCAAATGGAAGAAAAAAAAGGGGAGAAAATTAAATACTGGGAACCGAATTGTGTGAAATTAAAGGACGTTATTAAAACACAGTGAGGGATTCCACTCAGTATAAAAACAGTAGTTCTAATCTATCAAGCATTCCCAATTTTATTCAGTTTTAGCAATAAGAGGCCAAAAAACAAAAGAAATAAAACATTGGAGCTCTAATAGTTCACCTAATTTGCAGCTTTGCTGTCAACGTGAGCCGGTTAGCTTGTTGACATTAGCCACTGGCTTTAAGGGGCCTCCCCTTCTCTCTGTTTGAGCGCGACTGCATCTTTTCTTCCCTGAACTTGTGAGCTGAAACAAATCCCCCCGCTGAACAGCCCTCCTTTAAGCGCCCTCACAAAAAGCTCCCAGGCTTCAGTCTCAATTACCGGCTGCCTCGGCAAAGCAGCTGCTAATTTCACGCAGATTGCAGGCACACGTTTAATGAATTGCTTGCATGTATACAAATCTGGCCGCGTGTCAAGTCTGTCCTCATAAGCCACCTCGTTTATTTCCTGCGGCCCGCGGTTTACCTGATAGTACATTTACGCCTCACAATTTGCCAGCCGTCTCCGCGCCCAAGAAATTTCGCTGAAACTTCGCTGTTGCCTGATGAGCTACTGAGAAGCTGATGTAACGGATTGTTACGGGATGTGAGGAGGAGAGGAAGATTGCGCCAGTGTGGCAGCTCTGTGGTTTAACTTTCACCAGTTATTCCCTCTTTCACCTGTTTCACCTCTCACAGTCCTGCCTGCAACACTTGCTACAAATTTGCACGTTTTCTTTCGCCTGATTTTTGTCTCCCCTCTCTCTCTCTCTCTCTCTCTCTCTCCCTCCCCCCAACAGGAGGTGTTAGAGCTGGCCTTCTCTGTCCTCTATGAGTCCGACGAATATTTAAACTTTATTGCTCCTGACAAGCACGAGGTGAGCCAACAGCAGACGACCTTGTTGCAGTTGTGGACGGTGTCAGACAGACGGAGCACGTGTCACCTTCAGCTCTCCCCATGTCGTCAACTACAAAACGACCTAGATAAATAATGTAATACACATATGTGTGGGATGTGTTCGCTTTCCCCGTCCACAACTGTAAATGTGATTAGGCAACAGAAGCAAAGCAAAAAAGCTCAACTTTGATCATGTTTCAAGATTTTGTTGGTGTTTGTTGTTTACTGCTTGTTCATACGTGTGTTTCGGTCCCTCCACAGTACTGTGTGTGGACCGATGGTCTCAACGCCCTCCTGGGGAAGGAGATGACCAGCGACTACACCAAATCGGACATGGACACCCTGCTCTCCATGGAGATGAAGCTCCGCCTCTTGGATCTAGAGAACATCCAGATTCCCGAGGCCCCGCCCCCGATTCCCAAAGAGCCTAGCAACTATGACTTTGTTTATGACTGTAACTAGACGTATGAGCCCCAGCCAGACACCCCCCTTTCCTTTACACCTCCTGAATTCACTGGACCAATCCCCTTTTTTCTTCATATGTGGAAGAGAAACAAATCAAACAATATGTCGAAAGAAAGAAAAAGGCTCACTGAACTTTTTTCCTCTAATTTTGAGCTCGATCTTTGTAAGAGGGAAAGTGGTGTGTAGTATCCTGAGCGGTTGCACTTGAGGGACCCGGGGCACAGCTGGATTTTTTCGTGTTGCCGTGGAGAACAACAACAAACAAAAAAAAAAAACAGGGAGCGTTGGTTTGGCCTGTCGTCGGTCGTCCTGCATCTTCTCCTCCTTCCTCGGTCTCCTCCCGTGTCCGATGTTTCTGAACGTCTGCTCCTCCTCGGTCGAGGCTCCCGCTCTCACCTTGCTTCAACGTTGTCGTAGACGGACATCTAGAAGTTCCATTTTATTCAGCTTCCCTGTCGTTCTTGTTTATGTTTTGTTTTTTTTTCCTCAGGGCTTTTGTGGAAAGAAAAGACGGAAGTCGGATCAGGATGGTGGTTTTTGTGTTTAAAAAAGGGACAAGGAGGGATTTTTCTTTTCACTTTTGGGGCGGGGCAGGGGGAGGGAGGGGGGTTCAACTTCCTAGTAGTTCCTGTCACATTCACACTTACAGTATTTGTGGCAGCTAAATGTTTTCCAAGAGGCAAAATTACATTTTGAAAGTCTTCGCTTGTATCTCTGTTCCGCTTCACGTATGCTGAAGACTGTTAGAATCAGCCGACCCTCCAAACGAAGGCTCTGTGCGGCCACCGTCGAAGCCTCTCCTTTCCAATATGAGTGTTCTGATCCCACCGCTGCTTTATTGCTTGTTGTACACACCTACACTGCAGCGCCGCCATCAAACAAGTGTAAACGCGCCACCGTTGTGAAACACACATCCGAACACACACAAACACACACACACATGCACACACACACACACACACACACTCGTCTCGCCCTCATTTGAGTCTCCTTTGTTGTAAACACTGCTGTACACAACATTCCTAAGCAATATTTGAGCTCTTTTTGTTTATCATTTGTAAGATGGTCATGATTTTGTGAGGTTTTTTTTAAAATTGTGAAATTGCCAGGTAGTTGGTATTATCAAATGTAAGTTAGTATCTGGTCAAGGGAAGTTGATTCTTCTTTTTTTCTGTGTTCAGGACTATAATGGCCACAAAATTGAGAGTTTATGTATTTTTTTAATTTAAAAAAAACAGATCATGGTTGTTATTTCTAGTATGATTTATATATTTTCCCCTTCCTATTTAATGCCTTCAGATGTTTTTTTTTCTTTAGAATTTTTTCAAAGCCCCTCAAAACTGCTGTTTACATTAAAGATTTAAGAACCGTATTGACTCCGTGTTGTTGTTTCTTTTTCTGTCCATTCAAAAGCACGACACGCATTTATCACTGCTCATAAGCTGATATATTTTCAACTTCTACTTTTTTAAACAAGTCATCTAAACTGTTGGCAATCATATATTTTGAAATAACTTCCATGAGAAATTTACAAAAAAATTAAATATACTTTACAGTTTTTGAGTCATTAGTGTGGAAAAATAATCTTTTCCTCCCAGACTCAGTCCTACAGATATCCCAAACTGCAATATAGGTTGAACGAAATGGGGTCAGTGCAGTGTGACCTGTCACAACACACGCATAAATCTCAGTGTCTTTACTTTTGAACAGGACCACATGAGGAGCCCCTGCAGTTCTCCAGTCTGAGGGAACAAAGAGAAACGTCGCGCCTCGTGGTTGGCTGAGTGGGAGCTGTCATGCAGGGAGGCACCGTTTCTCCACCACCTCCACTTTCCTTTCCAAACCACAGGTTTGTCTCCCTCTGTCATGTTTGGCTGGCTGATGCCTTCTGAGCTGCCGCAGCTGCAGCCAAAGTGACACAAACTGTGGCAGTAGCCTCAGCAGACCCAGTGACAGAGAGAGAGAGAGAGAGAGAGAAAGCGAGAGATCGTATTTGATGCTGTGTCTCTTTCCGAGCTGTCTTTTCCCTCACAGGAAATGTGCGCCTTATTAAAGCGAAGTTCTTCTGCATAAATCTCCCCATCAGATTATTTTGACATGCTGAAGTGGGCAGAAAGTGCCATTTGAAAAGGTAATAATAATTTGTTTCACAGCTCAATACCTCAACGCTACATTGCCTGAAGTAAATGAAGCGGTATTTGGGCCCCAAACTGTAATTATTCTCAGATCCATCAGAGGGAAATCTCTAATATTTATGAGATGGGGCAGTTAAGTCATGCCCTAAAACTGATTTAAGACCACTTGCTTTCAGACGGAGTTTCTTCTCGAAGTTTACCTTTGTGTGCCCTTGGTTTGGCTGCCTGGGTTTCCCATTACATGCACGGCCGTTTCACGGGATACTTATTTCACCACACACACACACACACAGGTTGCAGCAGTGCCCATCTCTGTGTGACACCGTTTCCTGCTTGACAGCTCTATCTGCCACCCAGGAAGCTTCAGTGAGCTCCTTCTTCTGGGGAGAAGTTCATCCACTAATGGATACCGATGCTCCTGTTCTCATTAGAAATGTAAGCTGTTGCCATACAGCATCTGTCACATGGTCCCTTGGGCTGAGGAAGAGACCGCCCTCACCTTCCTTCAACCCCCCCAGTGTTTGATGCAGTCGCCCTGTCTCTCACTCACGCACAGCATGCAGCTATTTGAGCAGCAGCACTTTAATGGCTCCCTTCCTGGGAGGGGGAGCAGGGCTGTGCTGTGGGCCAGGCAGAGCCAGTCAGTGGAGTGGATTACTCACCGGCACTGATGGGCCCTGATGAAACTCTATTAGCCTCTGGATGGCAGACCTGGGGAAGGAGGAGCGATGGAGAGGGTTGCCAGAGGAGGCAAAGCAAAGTGCTCTCTGAAAACCAAGAGGGACTTTGTGTAAACTGCATGAAAAAGAAACCTGCTGAAACGTATCTCACAATCACTTTGATCAAAAACTGGAGAGCACTTAGTAGAGCGCTGACCTCCGTCCTGCCACACGTGGCTGGGATGAATGTGCATATGTATGCTGAAATTTTGCTACCAGTAAAAGATTTGGATGCGTCTCAAATGATCAATCACACTTTGCTGGCCGGTTGGCGCAGAACTCATCAGCTGAATGTGTCAAGTTTTAAAAGACTCTCGTATTTGCTTGTTTGTAATCAGATGTGAATCCAGGTTTGTTTGACCCACTTTCAGTTTGACATCTGTTGGAATATGAAGAGACTCAAAACGCAAATACAACACAGTAGCTTTATAGTAGTTGTGTTTCAGTGTTTTTGTGTATTAACTGTGTCTAAATTGGTCAAAAGCTTCAGTTTGGAAAAGAAGCTTTTGGAGCGCTCACAGTGTCTCCGAGGTCCTCATTGTGAGGAATGTGAGCTTGTGTGTTGGTGAGTTTGTGTGTTCGTTTGTTTGTGTGTCTTTGTGTTTGTGTGTGCACATTCGCTGGTGAAGGAAGGAGGCAGCCTTGGCTGGCCTCATTACAAGTTCTGGAAGACTTCATGCAGAGTGTGTGACAGCAGCCTGAGGGCTGCGGCCAGCAGGGTGCAGCTCCTCTCCCCGTCCAGCAGGGCACACTAATCAAATCAGATTAGGGCTGAAAGTGATTACATGGCCACGCCGACTCACACAGCGGGCTCTGGCACCGCATCCAAACTCATCCCTTCTGCAGTCGTTAGCATCCACTCGGCGATGTTGAGGGTCAGGCCAGGCGAACGCACAAACCGAGTCGTTCCTATGAAGAGGAGCGGGTGTTGTCTGCACATGATCAGGAGCTTTTCCGCAGCACGGTCAGACTTTTTCGGGTGCAGTTTTTCCTGGAAGAGTTTTGGGAAAAAAAATCAATTGAGCTCGAACTGTTCTGCGGCCAGCTGCAGGAACTCTGAAAAATCCAAGAAAATACCAAGTTCAAAAAACATCTTTGTGATGTGCACGAACAACAAACGACTTCTTTCGACTTTTGGCAGCGCTGAGATGGATCGTGTGCTGCTGTGCTGCTTCTATTTCTACTGCTGTATCGCACACACAGGCCAGGAAAGCTGGGACCTTGTAGAGATCTTGTACTACATCACCAAAGTGTCTTTAAAGTAGGAGAGGATTAAGGGTGAAACGGATACAAACAAAGAGACTATACTTTTATTATCGAACGCGCTGCCACGGTTTGGTCTCTCCCCGAGGGCGCTATCGACAAGATGTCGTCTTACTCGGATAAATCACAAATCTAATGGTGCCAGAATAGCCGGTAAAGGACAAGGAAAAACTGTGTGAGAGCTATTTTTATGTTTCCTGCCCGTCATTTGTATCGACTTGTTTTCTCAGCCAGCTCTCTGCGAGTCTCTCATCACTGGAGACATTTGTCCAATGTGAGCCCATCAGAGGAGCTCTGCCTCAATGATGCTATTGATGACTGCCGGACGGATCCATGCTCTCTGTACATTATTATTCACCTGACCTGAGGGCAACAACCCCTCACAGAGCAGACTAAATAGTGCTGGATACTGCAATTTGGAAGTCGATGTGATTAGTACCTCGAGGTGCAGCGACTAAACACGTATTGATCACAACTTCTTTTCAACTCCGGGAGGATTGCAGACACAGACACGGATTGCTTCCCACGTTCCCACCTGAAGCAAAGCATGGAGGAAGAGAGAGACAGAGAGAGAGAGAGAGAGAGAGAGAGAGAGAGAGAGAGAGAGAGAGAGAGAGAGAGAGAGAGAGAGAGAGAGAGAGAACGAGCTGCAAACAAGCGCACTGTAGGTGCAGTCAAAGTGGTTTGTCTCCAATCCGAAGGTCCAACAGTGGGGACACACCGTCAAAGTGCCTTTGGGCGAGACACTGAACCCAAGTGGCTGCATGTGGCGTGCGAGCAGCAGTCACAATTGGTGTGTGATTGAATGGATGAATGTGACTGGTGATGTTGGGTGTTCTTACATCCCTACAGCAGTAAATTACTGTTTGAGCAATTCTAATCAACTCCATCAGTGAAGTCTATTTGTGCACCTTGTTGTTGGAAGTGTCCTCATTGCATGTGAACCACAAAAGTCGAAAGATTTAGTTATCCCTGATTCAGAGTGCAGAGAGGGTGATAGAGGAGTAATTGTTTAACATTTTGCAAAAGTCAATCTTTATAGCTCATTTAAAGAGACAACAGATCTGCACATCCTCTACAAGAACAATTAAACTTACTCTGTTTTCCTCAAAGAATGTGTGTGACGATTTCAAAGATTGGCCACGATTTTCATTGTTGCCGTTTAATGAGGACGAGTCAGTTTTGCTTGTACTTCGGGACCTTCAGCCTCAGTGAAGGTCCTGACAGCCAAGACAACTCTTATAACTCCTCAGTTAAACGGAGGAGGAGATCTCAGTCATCTCTAAATCTCTAAATGTTGCAGTTGACGGAAACAAAACTTAAAAAAAAAAAAGCCTCCAAAATGTTTTGAAAAATTCCTTCATCGCTGTCGGAGTTTGATGGAGGCGTTTTTGCGATGGCGCAGAGGGAATTCTCCATCACAAGCCAGACTCCATGATGTAATTACTGAAGCTTTAATAAGTATGGAACAATGGCGCCCGCGTTTGTAAAATGTCCTAGTTTTTTTTTTTTTCTTTTTTGCACCTTGCAGTCGTATTCCCGCTTGCCAGGAAACGAGGAAATGTACCTGTCAAGAAGAAGCAAAGACTAACAGAGCTAAAACGGTCCCGCAGTCACTTCCTCTCGCTCTGTTCTTTAACATACACGTTTTCGTCAAACCCCAGCACAGCGGCGTCTTTCCTTCTGTTTTGGAGCGCGCTGAACCTTCATCTCTCTTCTTACTGAAATTGTCCTATTTTGGTGAAAGGCGGTCTCAGCGAGTGAACGTGTCGTATTGCGAGGCCCTCGTGTTTATCGGGATCTAATTTTAGTGAAGGTTGATGCCTCTTGATGCTGTCAAATGAACGAGTGCTTCGCTGGGTACCGGAGCCCCCGAATCACTTTGAAGAGCGAGAGAGCCACTGAGCAAGAGGGGGAGGTGATGAAGAGGAGACTTTTCAAATGGGACAATAAAAGAGCTGAACTTCACCTGAGGGGCATGTTTATCTGGTCTGGGAGATTTGCTCCCTTAATTATACGAGGGTTTTCAAAGTCGCCACAGGAAGGCCGGTTTAGGGAAAAAGGAGCCCAGATGATGCACTAAAAATCCTCAGTGTGTGTCCACTGCTCCACTGAGGATGTCCCACCTGCCACTTTATTGATCCTGCTCCCAAGCTGACCCTGCTGCTCTCCGTTCCCGCACTTGGCAGGAAGAGAAATCCCTCCTGACGATCAAACAGGCGCCGGTTTCTCCAACTCCAGCCTTTTTTCACTCTCCCATCAGGACATCCTGGACTCCACAATGTGACAGTGCTTATTTATAGGGACGAGTTCACTTTCTTTTGACAATTTTTAGCGTGCTTTTTTAAAAGGGCTTATCTGTGATCTCTTTTTCTTGACAAAGGCATGATAGAGATTGATCAGGAAACATGAAACACTCACAGTCTATTCTACACGGTGTGGGATTGACACAAGACTGAGGCGAGCCAAAAGCAGTCCTGTGCGTCTATATTTACTTGCGCGGAACCAGCCAGCGCCGGCTTGTGTAGGATGACAGCATGCATACAGCTCCAATAGGAGGGAGAAAGACAGCCCCGTGCAGCAGTATGAGCACGAGCTCGGTCTCAGGTGAGACAATCAGCTGTTTATGACCTCTCAGTCAAAAAATGTTGAGCTACAGAGAAGTCAGTGAGAAAGAGAGGAGAAAATTCCCTTTAAATTAGTCTCAATTTGCTGAATTTAAAAGGTTTCCAGAGTGGACACGAGCTGATTCTTCTTCCTCCATCATCCCGACATCTTTCTATGGAAATCAGCACAATTCCATAAGATTATTGTGCTTTACGTAGTGCATTAGTTCTGTACAATTGTACATTTAAGATGCTACAATAAAAATAAATGTTAATCTTAAGAATCTCAATCTGAGGAATTGATTTATTTTTTGCATCATGTAAACAAACACTGAACTGCGAGAGTCTCCAGGGAATCTCTTGCAAATATGCACTTGGAATGATTCTTTAGTCTTGGTGCGGCCAGTCACGATACACCCACGCAGGAGTTTTCCACCGTGCAGTCTGACCTCTTTCTTCCGCTGTACTCGTTTCATCGTGACTGAAAACACCCAGGTGTCTCAATAATGACACTGCACTCCGGCGAGGTCTCGCGTCGGTTCGTGGTAATTCGCCGTCGGGCCGTTACGAGCCAACCTAATGGAACTGAGTCATCATTAATGGCATTAATTCCACCAGAAGTTTCCTGCTGTGACAAGTCAAAGCGTCTGCCATCGAAAAAGATTTGTTCTGTGGAGAAAAAAACTCTACCCAGCTAGCAGAGCGCTAATTAGCATGAGTAAAGGCACCAGCGTGGGTGGACCAGGTCTTTAAGAACCTTCAGAGATCTCACAGTACGATTCAAAGTTCTGGTAGGAAAAATAAGTTTGTTAGCACCAAAGACAGAATTATGACTATTTTCTAGTTTCCATTCATGTTAAAATATCAAAGACATTCAGTAAACTTTGGATCAATTGTAGGAGCAGTTTATTGCAATCCCATTCACTGGCAGTAAACAAAACAATCAGCTTGTAAAAAAAATCATAGAAACCTTCATTTTTGCAATTTTTAGCAATAAATTAATCATGTTCTGGCATCATACATATGTACAGTAAGGTGTGAGGCATCATCAGATCAGTAGAAAATTACTTCACATTATTTATACAATCCTATTAGCAACCCCATAAAGTGTGTGATCAGGCTAAAGTTGCTCGCTGTCCAGGTTTAAAGGCGGCAGGATGAGATGCTGTGTCTCCGAAACCACCGAAGCTTTCGTACCTGAAAAAAAACAAAACAAAACAGTAGGGAGAATTTCATCAGAGGAGCGAGCGGCTTTATATGCTTGGCTCTAACTGTCACCAGGCCACAAAATGCACAACAAACGATTCGACTTGCAATAAAAAGAAATCGAGCTCGTGAGTGAGATTATTATATTGATTCATATTTGGCTGCAGCTGCCACTTGGCAGCGGCGTCAAAATGCCAATTTTTCAAAAGTTTTTAATTTCTTCCTTTCAGTGTGACTCTAAATGCCTCGTTAGAAACTTGATGAATTAAACCCATTAAAGTCTTTTTCTCTCACAAATGGACAACTGAGAATAAAGAGATTCCTGTGGAGTGAACGGTTGCTTTGCTGAGGTTTTCATTTACGCCCCCCGCTGCTCCCTGTGGAATGTGGACGTTTGTGACTCTCGCAGAGATTAGAGCCCGGTTAGACGCTTTCGCACTCACAGCCTCGTGTAAGTCTTCCAGTCGGCTTGGCTGAGGGACGGCCTGGTCGCAGCCATGGCGGCATTTAGATGCGCCTGACACAGCAGCAGGCCCGGCTGGCTGGAGGCTGAAGGCTCCCAGACTCGCTCTTGCTAGATAAACAAACACAAAGTCATCCTGCAGGCTGTTGTTCACATCAACAGTTGAACAAGGCCAAGTTGTACAATAGAAATCAGTGAAATAGGAAAGAAAACATTGTCTTTGTGTGTGTTTCCCTCCAGATTTTCTCAGCTATGAATGTTACGCTGTATGAATACATACGTTGCCTCTTTTGTGGTTCCTCTTGATAGTGTTGACCTCCTCCTGCAGGCGCTCCTGCTGCTCCAGGCTGAGCTCCTCAAATCCGCCTTGGAGAGACGGAGAGTAGACAGGAGGGAGGGAGCTGTTCTGGTCACGAGCCGGTTCTGTGCTGAACTCGTGATTTCCTGAGTTTGGTCCAGAGACGCACCGGGAGTTCTTGAGGGGGGGACAAGGTAGAAGAGATGCACATGATAAATCAGAGGGAAATCACAATTACATTTAAAGAAAACAGCTGCATTAGAGAGACGGGGAGAAAGAAAGAGGGACGATCACGAACTAAAACACGGTCCAAATCCATTCTATCAGGGACCATCAAAAAATATTTCAAGCCTTCATCTTTTCAGCCTTTGCAGAGTAAAGCTTCCACTTCAAAAGATGTTTATGTCTCTTTTCTGTTGCCGCGCAGCTCACCGGTCCTGAGTTGGGAGAACCTGACTCCGTCTCGAAGGAGCTTCCGAAGTAGAGTCTCCACACGTTTCTCTGCAGGTGTTCGTCTTTTACTTGGAGCTCGCTGTGCTCCAGCAGCACCATGGAGTGCTCCAGCTCTCCCCCCGACTCGTCCGAGCAGCTGCCGTTGGTCGGGAAGACCATGGAGGACAGGCTCATGTCGCTGTCCGAGCCGCAGGCCAACTCCTGCTCGTCGCCGGGGAAAAACAAGGAGCCGGAGGTCACACGCGAGGCTTCGAGGCGCTGGGAGAGGATTCCAACCTAAAAATATGTTGACGCTCTCCCCTGTGGATGCTACTCGATCATATTCTCATCAGCATGGTTGGGATAATTCGACTTATGTTGAGAACAAATTTTGGATTTGCGAGCGGAGCAACTCACACACGCTGAGATGAATACATAACAACTTGTTTAATTAGCCTTGAGGGACAAAAAAACGCTTGGCTGCTTCAACATGCACTATAAATAATCCGAAAATGGACTCGCCAACAGTTCCCAGCCTCCCTGTTTTATTAGCCCAGGGCAGCCCATAACATTAAACTCATCCGGCCTCTCTGCCCAGCACAATAGGCGTACATGTGTTGTGTTGGTGGCCAAACTGTTGTGGACAGCCTCCAGCTGTGCGTTGTAGATCAGAGCTTTCAGGTCGGCCCCGGTGAACTGCTCCGTGGCCGCCGCCACATGCTCCAGGTCGACGTCTGGTGCCAGCGAGACGCCGGTGCTCAGAGCCTTCAGGATCTCCAGACGAGCCTCCTGCAAATGTGACGCATCAGGAAACGCTGTCAACAGCCACAGTCACAATCAAGGAAGAATCCCTGCTTTGTGTAGAAGTTACAAAACGATCTTCGTTAGGAATGATTATTTTTAGTAAAAGGATGCCTTCAATCAGCGCACCTGATCGGGAGGGGGGCAGTAGAGGCATTTGTCCAGACGTCCAGGTCTCAGCAGAGCGGGGTCGATGAGGTCCGGCCTGCTTGTGGCTGCAAGCACATACACGCCTGCAAACATGCAAAAAAGACATTAAAAATGTTGCCAGCTATGTTCAAAGAAACTCTGACAACATGTTTTATCACTCAGGGATTCAACTTTCTTTCAGTGTGTCTCTAAAAACTCTTCCTGCTCCTGCTAACAAGCTAATATATGCTTAGAGTTTAAACATAGAGTTTAAATAGAACAACATTACCTGGCAGTTGTCAGCAACAATGCAAATGACAAAAACGACAAAGTCTGAATGTTTAATTAGCTGCAAGTTATTCAGACAAAGGGACAGTGTCCATATGGAGAAAGTGACCGCGGGTCTTGTTCGAAATAGTCTCGCGCCTGAGTTTCACTCTCACCTTGAGGTCTCCAAACAACCATCCTGACTCCTGAAAGTCACAGTGCCCGACCGGCAAACAGCCCGACACGCACGCACCCAAACACAACCACAAACAGCTGTTCCATAAACATGACTTCTGCACCTGATAAATATGCCAACAGGTTGTGTGAGCTGTTAAAAGCGGCCGTCATTGAGAGGTACACGCGAGGTAATACAGTATGCATGAGCCCACCCTGCAGACCCTCCACTCCGTCCAGCGCGGTGAGGAGCTGGTTGACCACGCGGTCGGTCACGCCCGTGCTGTCGTGGCCCCTCCTGGGAGCCAGAGAGTCGAACTCGTCGAAGAACATGATGCACGGCTTGGCAGCTTGCGCCCTGCAGCGGATGGGAGAAAAAAAAAAACAAGCAATCAAATCAAGTTTTGTGAACGCTTGTTACTGGGGCTCATAATTACTATAAATATTTGATGCTTCTCATTCCACCTAACAAGGAGAGTAATAACAGTGCGCCACGAGTTTCATTGTTGCACGAACCTCTGAAAAACATCCCGGACTGCCTGCTCGCTGGCTCCGATGTACTTACTCAGGAGCTCAGGACCCTGAACAGAAAATCTGTTACTGACCGCAAATATTGCTCCAAAACACTGAGACACATTCGTCATCTGCTCATTTTCTGTACTTATTGTCAAAATAAATAATGATATAAAAGCTTGACGACCAAAACAAGGTGAAACCTAAGAGCAAATGATCTTTTTTGTTAAATCTTGTAAGTTCAGCCTCATTCCTCCGTTTGCACACGCGTACCTTAATGCTGATGAAGCTCATGCCGCTTTCTTTGGCCACAGCTCTGGCCAGCAGCGTCTTCCCCGTGCCCGGAGCGCCGTACAGCAGGACCCCCGAGCGATGGCGGATGGGAAGGTTTGCAAACAGGACGGGATACTACAAGACAGGGAGGGAGCGGCCACGATCAATAACCGAGTTAAAAAAAAGCTTGGGCTGCACTGAATAAGCAAACAGCAGCGGCAAGAGGATGCAGGCGAGCGCCGTCAGGGATTCCAAATAAAACTCGATCAGACAGACGGATCCGAAGACAAGAGGATTCATTTGTTTTTCTAATTAACTACAAGAGCGTCCGCAGCCACACACCAAGCCCAAGTATCAAAAATGAAATCAACTGATTAAATAATACTGTAATTTGTTGGCGATTTACTGAGCTGAAGTGCTGATGAAGTGAGGGGGCCAATCATTTAAAGTCAGGCCAGTTTAATCAAGTATTCACTTCATTTGCATTAAAAATATGAAGGTCTAAAAGAAAAAAGGACAGTAAAGCGTTTCAAATGAAGAGGTTAAAAATCGTCTGAATGAGAGTGGAGTTTTTCGGCGAACTTGCCTTCATTAGATGAATGTTTGATTAAATTATTGTTCATTTTCATTCTGTTTTTATGCATCACTTATCACCCACATTAACCGAGACATTTACGAGCTCATCTTTGCAACAATCAATGGTAATTAGAGCGTTTCTGAATGACAAATGATGAACGCATTGTTGTCCAGACATCTCCGTGTTTGCAGGTTGATTACTTTTGTAGTTCCTGCACAGTGCAGCGCTGCTCTCCCCTGACCTGAGACTGTAACTCGTCGGGAGTCGACTGACCTTTGCCGGGAGCAGGATCGTGTCCATCAGCTCCTGTCGCACCTCTCTCAGCCCCCCCACCCTCTCCAGCCCAAATCCACTGGGCGTGTGGAGGTCGACACCCCACAGAGAGGGAGGCGTGAACCCCTTCAGAGCCTCCTCAAAGTCACTCCACATCAGACGCACACCTAAACGCACAGAGTGCACGTTAACAATGTGAGATCAAACACCAAACAACTCGCAACGTAACAATTAACTTCTTCATTGCAGGTGCAGTTGTTTTGTACCTTGGTCACTCGGTCTTTTATTCATAGCGTTTGTGTGGGTGGCCCGCTCCAATAGGAGCGCTAAATCTTGAGGTGTGTATCCCTCTGTCTCCTTGGCGACAGCTTCCAGGTCAAGTGTCTGTAAAGTCTCCTCTGAGAAGCAGGACTTTCTAAGGACCAGATGCCGCATGATGTCAGCTCTCTGGGCCTGCAAACAAGGAACACCTGCTGTTGTTTTTCTGTCCCGTTTGCGCCCTTGATGCAACGTGTGTGTACAGGTGCGAGTGCTGACCGACCCCGTCTGGAGGCTGGATGTTCACGAACCCCTGGAAGAAGTGGGAGCCCTGCACCTGCGTGAGGGACGGGTGGAGCGAGTGCTCGCTCTGGCTGGTGACCATCAGGCACACCAGGCTGGGGTGACACGCTACGTCATACACCACGTCCTTCACACCTGCAGCCACGAACAGCCTCAATTATTCAGCAGCAAAGCCTCCAATGATTATTGACCCTCTCTGTCAAACTGTAGTGACAGAAATTCTCCTGTGTATGTGGGGGGGGGGGGGGGGGTTGGACTCACTCTGTGCAATGTGCAGATGCAGCAGCGCCTCGGGGCCGTGCTCGTGTTCGTGTGAGCTCGGTGCAGGCGCCAATTGATCCAGGTCATCAAGTAGAACAACGGAGGGATGCATCCACTCTGCCTGCTCAAAAGTGTCCTGCAGGATCTGTCTCACAGTGTCTGCCCTTTTGCCTGCGGGAGGAAACCAAGAAATTTACAGAAAAACACATCTCAAGCCAGCTTTCTTTGATAAAATATATGTTTTGTGGCGCCATCGTTCACCTTGTAGCTTTTTGCAGTCCACCACCTCCACATGTGCGTCCAGGTCTTCTTTTGCTTTCCTGCAGAGAGCTCGAGAAAGACTGCTCTTCCCATTCCCCTGCAAGGAAAAACAAAACATTTGCAGTTGTAAAATGTAAATACTGTGAAATATTGGGCCTATTCGGGTTGTGAGCAGCGGTAAAATATCTTTATGTAAAGCGACACCTTAGCACCAGTGATGAGGAGCGCTCCACCTCGGAGTCCCCGCCCTGTGAAACCGAGCTCCTGTGACAGCGGACTGCTCAGAAGGCTGTGGGAGACAAACTCGAACCCGGTTTCACCGAGCTCATCAACCCCACTGTGGACAAAAACACAGCGAAATGTAAAACAAGCGGTGTAATGGACTTCCTGTTTTTCATGAGCATCAGTAGAGGAAAGGCTTACCCGAGACTGGAGAGGGAGGGAAGATCTGGGTTCAGCGTGTCTGCGGCATTTTTCACGGCGGGCATCGCTGCCAACTCCCTGTCAACCTTAAGGTGACGCAAAGTGACAACTGTGAACAACACCTCAGACTTTAGATTGAAAAAAAACCCCACATCCCTCTGTCTGTGATTTGCCCAGAAGAAAAACAACAACTCATGAAGCAAACTGCAGTTGTAGAAATAGTTGGGGACTATGAGTACAAACATTGCAGCACCTGTATGTTTTCCTTTCTGATAACAGTCGGTGTGAGCAGGAAAAGCTGGTCTGGAGCATCACTCTTTGGTTCTGGCTGCAGCACAGTCAGAATAAACTCTGACTTTGCTGCACAAAAAGAAAACAGAATTGAGGGATCTCTATTATTATTGGTGGAAGAAAATTCACTTCAATTCTGAATTTAGCATCTTGATTGTTTTTGCGACACGGCAGTCGGCAGATTTGACCACATCGGACTTATAAATGCCCTTCTTGAGCTTGTGTGTGATGTGTAGAAATGAATCACCGTCAGTCCCATGTAGGAGGATGGTGCCAGACCGTGCTGTCAGACAGGCTAAAGGTTCATGACTCTGCGTGTGCAGCCATCCGAGGAAAGCCATCTGGACCTCCTCGACGTCCTCCTCGGGCTGAGGCGAAAATGTCAAAGGTCAGAGAGGCAATTATGAGCGCAGCAGATTAAACCTGATGGAGCTTGGATCAAATTTCGGATGCATTTTTCATCAGCATCAAATGCCGTGATCACGGACGTCATTCCCAGCACTCACCAGTGGCTTCACTGGTTGTAGACGGATGCACGATGCGACTTTAATGGCTGATTTCACTGGCTTGATTCTCACTGCTGAATGTGGCTGGATGTTTAACTTGCTCGTCAATGGCTCTGGGATCTAGAAAGACAATATGGCAGCATTAAAAAAACAATAAACTGGGTTAACCATTAATCTAACACTCATTCCTCTTTACACTGCGTACTCACCCATACTCGTCCTTTGTAGATCTCCACCATGCTTTTTTGCACCCCTGTGACTTCCTCAGCATCATGGCACACGACTCTGACCACCAGGGTTTCCTCCTCCTCCTCCACCTTTTTCTCTCCTGCTTCAGCAACAGCGCCATCTGTAGGAGCGCCAATATTCTTCTTGGCCTCGGCGTCTTGCTTTATTCTTTCCCTCGATTCTCTCGGCGATGCCATCTTGGAGAGGAGCCCATACGTCACCGGAGCCTGACGTCCGACGACCACATCGCTCCAGCCGCTGTACCACGGCAACAAGTGGATGACGCCGGTCGCCACGTGGCTCAAGGCGCAGAGAGAATCGGGAGGTGTGCCGCACACTCTGTAGACAGAGTCAGTGAGAAGGGCGGGAATGATAGGCACAGGCGGGGGCTCCTTGACGGGGTCACTCGTGCCTCCAATCATATGGCGGAAAAAGCTCGTGAAGTCAGCGATACCACCCCACTGGTGGCTGGTGGGGCAGGGGGGGGCACCGTCTGGGGTGGGCCCCGAGGAAGGAGTGGCCGAGTCTGTGTTTTGCCGTCTGTGAAGTAACTGTTCCTGGCGGGGTCCCAGGGGAGGACCACCGCGGGTGCCAGTCGCAGCTCGGTTTTTCGGCGACACCACAAGTTCTGTGAACTGCTCCAGGCGACCATAAGGCACAGATGGAGAGAGTGAAACTGCAGAGAGACAACAAAAGATTACACAGCGTGCACAAACACGGTCCAATGACACAAACGAGTCATTAATTTTAATTAAGTAGAAGGTGTGAAGAGTCAACTTGATGAAACCACACACGAAATCCGAGGATTTAAAACTTATTCTTTGAAGAAATGTTTCGTAGTTGGTCACAAAAACTAAGATTTTTCCTCAGTTGAATTTCTGAATCTCAAGTTCCATTTGGCAAAAGGCCACCATGATAAAGTTATTGCTGCATCACTGACCGACTTGGATGAAGAGGGCTGTGTGGTGGTCCACCCAGACAGGAAGCACAGCATCTTGGAAAACTACTCTGATCTGATTCAATAGCTGCTGCTCCAACGCAGAACTGTGCAGCTCCTGCAGGCATAAGTCACAAGGAAGAGATTTCAGAAACACTTTCGTGGAACAACACACCGTCCATGATTCTTGCGTGGAGGTGGTGTCATAGGTCACCAACCAAAATCTCCCAGTCGTCTGATGACAGAGGCTCCACAAACACCTGGTGCAATGATGAGACTTGATGACAGGGTCTCAGAAAGCCCTGAAACCACACAACCACTGAGTCAAGACGAGCTACTGGCCAGCCTTCAAAGTAACAAGCGACTGCCACAAGGTTGCTCTTCCTCACTGGGATCTCTACCTGCTCTCCGTCTTTGAGGCCCAGCTTTTCTCCCAGCTGCCGACACAGCTCCACTGTGTGGCTGTCCTGGCCGGACGAGCCTCTGTTCACGGTCCAGCTGAGAAACACCGGAGAGCCAGAGCCCCAGGACAACTCCAGAGCCTGGTTCTGAAACAGACAGAAAGGAAAACTGATGTTTTTTCCTCATCAGTTCACTCCTTCTGCAGCAGTTTGATTCTGAGCGGCAACCACAAACACTGTTCCTCAGTGTTTTGAATTTCAGTGTGAGGATGAGAAACTAAAAGAAAACGAAGACTCAGAGACAACAGATCTTTGAACTTAAATGCAAAGAAGACAAAAATAGGCTTGATGTTACTCTGCCAAATTACCACGATGACATACTGCAAAAGGCAGTGCTGCTATGAAACGCAATTAATGTCTTCTGCTTCGTTTCTAATGTAGAACTTTGTCACCCCCAAGTGTGAATACGAGGGAACAGTTGCAGAAATTTCTAAATCGAATTACGAATCACCAGAAGTGCAAAAACCATTTTGTTATCCTTTAGATTCTCTGCGGTAGAGCAGGTTTTTGTATGGCATCTTTATTACATTATATCGCAAACACTAACAACCATCCACATTCACACAAGGAGAGTCTAACGTCGCCTATTGATGATTTCGAGGACGTTACAGGGAGTCAACGCATGTAGCTATATATGCATATAACATATGTATATATAGGGAGTTGTGTACACTAAGAAATCGATAATTTAGCAGTCTTTTACACACTCCAGCGATGCGATCACTTTGACACAATTTAACTAAACCCGTTTAGTTTTGCAATTGTTGACATTAGACTTAAAGGAACATGCAACACGGAACACTGCGTTGACAGACAAGTTATTACACTTTATTCGATGTCTGTTGCAACCACGACACTTCCCACAGGTTGGCCTAGAGATAAGTGCAAGTGAACGGTAAGTTTAGCTAACTCACCTCACTAAGGGACAGATGAGATATCAGCTTGAAGGGCAGCTGAAGGAAGCAGTGTTTCGCGTTGTTAAAAACAACGCTGACAGGCTGAATGCCCTGATTCGCAAACATATTTACAATGAAGCCCAGTTCGCTTTGCGGATATCAAACATGCCGTGCTGCAACCGCCATAGTCAATCGATGCGCTCTGTGTGCGTCTATCCAGACCAAAACAGCTGAAAGGCGAACAAGTGACTTTTCAAAATAAGGTACTGTCAAGGCACAATCTAATGGACGTACACGTAATAAACAAGGAACACGCATTTATTTTGAAAAGCGTCAACTTAAAGATTATATCCAGAAACATGGCGGCATCGAGTAAAAACAATTCAAGCTGTTGGAAGGTCCCGGAGGTGTACCAGCATCACGAACAGCGGAGAGTCTGCATTTCTCGACCTAAATACAGAGAAGGAAGGAAAGCTAAAGCGGTGAAGGTAGGAACTGTATTTGGGGATTTACCTGTTGTAAAATGCAGAGTTTGGCCCTAAACTGTTTGTCACAAGCTCCCAGTCTGTTTAAAAATCTCATTTTGACTGCGTGGACAATATTTCTAACAGGTTTTTGTCCTCAACTTGTGGCTAAACTCTGTCAGTAGTGATTTATTCAGACATATTTTCTGTCTATGACCTGGTCAGCCTTCTGCTAACCCCGCTCTGCTCTGAACCACCACGCTTGTATCTCTGCATTTTCAGGTGTACACGATCAACTTGGAGTCCCGTTACCTCATGGTCCAGGGGGTCCCCGCCATCGGCGTGATGACGGAGCTGGTCCAGCTGTGCGCTCTGTATGGAGCCGTGGAGGAATACCGACCTCTGGACGAGTATCCTGCCGAGGAGTTCACAGAGGTCTACCTGGTCAAGTTTCAGAAACTCACCAGTGCCAGGTATGACATCTCATTCCTATATGTTCATATGTATACACATCCTTTGATGCTTCCATTTGTGGACTTGTCAAAATGTTACAGGCCTGGTAAAATGCTTATTTTTCCAAATGTTTCATTTTCAGAGCAGCAAAACGACAGATGGATGAGAAGAGCTTCTACGGGGGGATCCTGCATGTGTGCTATGTGCCAGAATATGAGACGGTGGAGGACACCAGGCTGAAGCTGCTGGACAGGAGGAGATATATCTTCAGGGCCGCTCAGAAAAGGGGTATCGACAGAACCATATGTTCACGATTGTTTTATTGCTTTTCTTCAGTGAGCAGGTGGAGGATATTTGTTTTAGTGTGGGGATTTGAACACTTTTGTCTTTCATCTTGCCGCACAGCCAGAGAAATGGATCAGAGGGAGGAAACACACGAGGAGCCCACGTCATCAGAACCAGCCACCACCTCACAGAGTGACAACACAGGAAGCAGTGACAGCACGCGGGAGGATTCAAACAGCTGTTTCGATTCAGGCTTCCCCCTGCTGCCGTTACCTCCTCAGGAGCACCGCTTCCCCAGACCTCACAGTCGACCTGGAGGCATTCCGACCGAGGATAAAATGGGAACGCTGCACGGTGCCGTCGTTGACGCGAAGCAGCAGAGAGCGCAGAGCTCCACGCACACTCCATCCAACAGAAACAGAGACACAGAACACACACGGACCACGAGTCCGGCTTCAGCCGTCCGGTTTGTCCCGAGGACGGCGCACTTGGAGGGGAGGAAGCGCCGACGGGAGGAGGCTGGGGAGCAGTCGGCGGCTGTCTCGGGACAAACTGAGCCTCTGATTGGGCCAAAATTACCAGAACCAGCGAAACTCGATATGGAGGACGATTCCCTTAACACGACCGCCAGCCTCATCAGAAAAACAATGAAGCAGGTAGCCTTGAATACCATCCAGAAAATTGAACCAAGCCTTTTCTGTCATAACAGCAGTGAATCTGACTTTTCGTCATCTGTTTTCAGGTGGAATCAGTTCCAGACCTCAAACCTGTCGAGAAGAAAGTCAAACCGCGACGGCGAATTTAGTCATACAAGCATGACGATGGAGTTTGTCAAGTAATTCCTGTTATCATTTGAACTGTTTTACACATGTTGCACCAATAAAAACTGTTTATTCACTTGTTGTTTTTTTAAATTGAAGATGGCAGTCTCTTCAACCTTCCAGATGTTCTTGAAACACTCGCTGCTCAAACATGTCAATAGTCTGAAAAGTGGAAAGAACGATAAGGTCAAATTTGAAGTCTTAAGTGATTTTGGAGTATGATCAGATTGTACTGAGTGCTCACCTCGGAGTCTGGGAGGCAGTTCCCAAAGGCTTCAAGCAACAAGTTCTCCTCCTTCACTGCGTTTTCAAAGTCTTCGAACGACAGCCTGCCGTCATGATCGTGGTCCTTACAGAAGGAATCGACAACGTTGCACGAAGTTACCCTGAGGACTGAGTGATTCCTTGCAGGGGTCTGACTTCATTTTTTTCAAAACACAGTGTCTGCACAGACAAACACGGAGCATCTCACCATCCTCTTGAGGGTAATCTCCACCAAGTCTTTGATTCCTTCGTCGGGGTCCTCCTCCGTGGGCTGTCTGATGAGGCTGCTCTTCAGCATGTGGAACATCTCCTCTCTGGAGATGTAGCCGTCGCCATTCAGGTCGTACACGTGGAAGCAATCTGTTGGACGAGAAGGGGGACATCATGAGGCGGTGGGATTCAGCTCCCGCACTGAAAGTACAGTCGGAGACTTGCATTTGATTTTCTCGTCCAAAGTCCCCCGGAGGAAAACCGACAGTCCCACGATCCACTCTTTCATGTTGACGTAGCCATCGTTGTCTTTGTCAAATGTCCTGAAGACTGGAGGACAGAGAACCAGTTACACAGACAGGATCAGGTTATGAAGCCATCCCATCAATAATCCAGAGGAAATATCACCAGGCCTGTGTCATTTACCTCCATCCATTATCATGTCGTCGGTCATCCCAAAGATGTGGTGCAGTATGCTCCTGAACCTGGCCCGGTCCAGGCCGTTCACCGCCCTGCTGGGGTTCGCCGCCTCCCCCAGCAGCGCGTTGAACTCCCGGATTAAGCACTCGGCTTCCGTTTTACTGACTAGGAACAACGAAAACACACAAACACCTTCAACATGTCATTCTGCTCTCTGCGCTTTGCCTTTGTTCAGTGGAATCAAAGTTTCCCTCGCGGACCCGCATGAAGCCTTTAACCTGCAGGATATATTTCCGCTGGAGAAGTTGGATTCCGATTACTCACAGCGCTCCACTTGTTTCGAGATGTTTTCGGCGAGGTTTTGGATCACTTTCCGGCTCATAGCCGACATTGTTCAGAGGCAAGACGGACAACGGACGGACAGACGTCGCGCGGGTCCTCTGATGGGGGCGATGTTGACAAGTTGTCACTATAGCAACCGCGGAGCAGTCGAGCCTCAGCGGGTGTACATTGAAAAAAGCGGACGGATGGAAGATACGATCTTTTAAACTGTGATAAAAAAAACAACCTACTTAATCAAGCGAAGTTACGCCGATTATTTGGAAGAGCTGCTCGGCATTGCTGTCCAAATGCATAAGCTGTGATTTATGCGGCAACTTCCTTCGTTTTATTTTGAAATCAGTTAATAAACTCAGACCTTTTTCAGACGAATTTGCCTCTTATTTACTCCCCGAACTCCTGATTTGAGTGACTGAACGCTGTTTCACAGGTATCGATTGTAATAAGCCATACGACTTGCTTTTTCAGACTGGGAAAAAAAAGCGAACGTGGAGTTTGACCACATGATGGCGCCCAACTATTTCACTAAAATAAATACTGTCGTTGAACTTGTCGGACTGACAGCTTTTTTACAATAAAATCACCACCACACCTATCTGAGAAAAATCAGAGATTGTGTTTTAACACTATTTCCGTTTTGTTTAATGAAGTTATTGTGAAAGTGTTGCAACCTACCATATGCAGCCACTGGCCGTCAATGTAAAGTATATTCATAAACCACCAGAAAACTGCCCTTAACTTTTTCAGCAACGTCAAATCAAGAACAAGAACAATGCATGATTGCTAAGTTATGTTTGATATTTAATAATATGCTACAATGAATGAGAAAACCCTTTTAGCGAAATGAGACATACTGAACTAAAACACTAAATAAAACATTTTACTCGCACACCGAGTTGATTTTAAAACCAAATAATTCAAATGTACACCAAATGTCCAAATATTGCACCACTACAGAATTGTATGACTGTGTGTTTGGAAGGATAAGGGGTTAATTGTGTTGATACAGTGAAGGTGCCTTTACAGCCCGACTGGTCTATTGACAGGCACATTTTTGTGCAGCAGATGTGGGACTCAGTCGGAGCGCCTGGACAGATTGGTTCTGACTGGCAGCGTGGCGTCAATCCAGCAGTTGGGGTTGCCGATCATGGAGTTCCACACGGCAATCTCCTCCCCTGTGGAGTCCATCCAGCTGACGGGCTCGCCATAACTGTGACCTGCCATCAGAACACACAGACAGAAAAACATATGCACACAGTTCAATATTTACCTTGCTAGCATTACCACAGATTTGTTAAATCCCACCACACACTGGATGTTCAGGTGTTAACACTGAAGAGGAATTTTACATCTTTTCCTGTATCCATAGAACTGTGTTTATCCTCACACTACCTCCGTGAGAGAGAGTGTATCCATGTTAAGCCCTTTCTGATGGCTTACCTGAGGAGGGTATTCATTCAGAATAGGCGGCAATTCAGAAATATAAGCCTCAGAAGGCACAATGAAATCGCAGTTGCAGCTTTCATGAATAAAAAAACAGCCACCAAAAAACAAGCCTGCTGTAGAAACGACACAATGCTGTTTATGAAACCGTTTGTGACAAGCGAACCTTCAGAGTTGTAATTCTCTGACAATGTAGCGACGCCGGCTCTCCCACAAGGCGTCAACAGATGGAGCTGATGCTCCACAAGTGGAGCAACGTGAGGTTTTCTACTTATTAGCATTCACAAACGCCCCAGCCATTAACAAAAAATCACTGTCGATATACAACAGAAACATTACAAAGACTTGAGCTCGTGTTGTCGTGAGTGTGTCAGGTTTCAGTCACATCCAACCAAACATGGAATACTTGGAAGTGCACAGTAACACTGAGACATTGGTTTCCTGGCAAGGTGACCTTAATCACATGACAGGACCATCTGAAATACCCGACATGCCAACGTGCCAAAATTCAGTCTGGGTTTAAAGTGCTGGATGAAAAAAACGTGTTCCTGCTGGGCGTCACTGCACAGGAATCATTAAACTCTTTTTATGACAATGTCAACAAAGCCAAACACTGAATGATCAAACATGCAGCGATGCATTCAAAGTCCTCAACTCGTGGGGGGAAAACTCTCCTCTCTCGTGCAAACCTGTAAAATGTCACAGGGACCTGCGAGACCAGGTTAGATCACAGCTTAGCACAAAGAGGAAGAAAAGAAAGACATTGTCAAAGCTGAATTTTAATGGGCCGGGTCTCCAGTCAACGACCGGCTCACGGCGGACAGCCCAAGACAAACATAAGAGACACATTTTGAATAGGCAGTCCTTGGCAGGGATAACAGATAAGATTGTCCACATATAAAAGGCTGGTTGGTATTCACGGAGACGGCAGCGCAGGAGAAACGCTCCCCTGAATCACTCGTCGCCTTTAAAGCACTGACGAACAATGACTAACGATGCTACCTGTCGAAGTCGCAGGGGAAACAAAAGCTCATCAACTTTTTTAAATGCTGCACACAGAAGTCTGGGAACTTCAGCATCATTGTACGCAGACTTGTCTGAACAGATGGTGCAAAAAATCAGCTATTAAGCATGTATCTGGAGACGACTGTCATTTGTTTCAACAGCTCCATTTTTTAGAGAGGCATCTTCTGAATAATAATTGTATTTTGGAAACTTTACCGTAGTCTGAAGTGGAAGAAATTACTGATATTTATAAGGACGTGATGCTTTCCTGACAAAAAAACAAACACTCTTGCATCTCTCAATGATCGTGCTGAACGGTGGTGCAGGAAAGATCTTTTTTTTTTTGGTGTTTTTGACCAAAAACAGGGAGTGTGTAAAGGACCAGTGTGGACAATCTCACCGGTCCCACAGCTCAGACGGACTCCCCCCAGAGGGAGCGTCTTCAAGCCGTCACGCTGCCAGACGGTGATCTCGGCGCAGGCCTCCCTGAGGTCGCTGGTGTGGAAGCCGTCGTACACCATGGTGTGGTTGTAGGTCGGGCTGATCGAGCGCTTGATCACTCGCGTCTTCTGGCCACTCTGTCGGCTCGCGTCAGGGAGAACGTAGCTGATCAAGAGTGAGAAGGGAAAGAAGACACGTTGAGATGTAAATGATGAATATATGTCTGATTGAACACTAACACCCACATTGTGGGGGGAAAAAATCATGACCGATGATAAGGAATATTCCTAAGAATGCATGTGAATACAAAGTGGCTGGACGACTGCTACAGATGACCAGAGTGTTGCAGAGCTGACACACCTCCTAACAAAAGAGTCTATGGCTCCTCCTTTATTGGACAAAAGACCGTGAGCCTCCCGAAGCCAGATGTGCAGCTCTCCTGTCAGAGGAAGACCCCCACCTTCTCTCACACACACACACACACACACACACGCACACACGGAGTCAGGTGATTGTGATGAGACATACTGAGCATCCATGTATTTTGCTCACCTTCAAATCCATCTGGGATAAACTTAATAGAGAGTATGACGTTCCCTCGACTGGTGATGGAGTCTGGGCTCAGATAAACCTGCGACAGGGAGCACAAAAATATAAAGATTAAGTCAGAGGAGAAGACAAAGGAAGAAGAAACAAGCAGGGGGGGGGGGAGGCAGCAGTTAGGAAGCAGGCGAAGATTAAGGTTACATAAAACCTTAGTTGAAATTCACAGCATGTCTTCCTTTCCCTTCAGCTCTCCCAGACACCAGAGACACTCCTCCTCATATTCTGAGTCTCCAACAAAGCTGCCAAAAACTGCTGTTACGCACACACACACACACACACTCGGAAAACTAAACAAATGTAGACACAGGCATCACACTGTTTTTTGGTAAATATTTTTCTGGGAGAACTCAAACACGCATGCTAATTTATGCGAATCCACGAGTGCGTATTTGCATGCAAGTCACTGGTGTCGGTGGGGTTTTACCCGTGGCTGCAGGTCTTGCCACAGCGCCTGCGTGTGAGCCCAGTCCCACAGTCCCAGCGCCACCTCCACCTCCCCCAGGAACACGTTCCTGCCCAGGGGCTCGGCGTGCCACACGGAGAGGTTTAAAGTGCGACTCCTCAGCTCGCCAATTCGCACTTTATACTGAGGAACATGATCAGACACAGGCTGTAAACATATTGCAGTAGGGGGACGAGCTGACAATGGAAAGTGTGACTTTAACTTATTTACTTGATTTAAATCTAAGTTTTGTTTTGGTGTATAAAAATCAGGTGAAAAAAAATCAATGCAAATATAAAATAACATAACACAAAACAAATATAATGGAAAATAAAATTCAACCAGTCAAATAAAATAAAAATGCAACAAAATTGCAAAAAAAAAAAAAGGGGGGGGGGGTATTTGGAAATTAAAACGCTGGACAATAAATAAATAAATAAATAAATCAGAGCATATTTTTCTAACTTAGGTGTTTATAGTTGAGAATAATTTAAGCGTAAAATTCCACAAAAAAATTAGGAAATTCATAGTAGCTTATATCCTTCAGAAAATGAATGAGCAGGATCCGAAAGGGTTAATCTGTGATTTTGGTGCAGGCTACAAAGAAAATTGATAGCAGGAGGGTCTTGCGTTCGCAGCTCCTGTGACTAATTGTAGCTTAATGTCTACAGGGAAAGTGCCTCACTCGCAGTGTCTGGTCATAGACCGGGTTCAACGTCTTCTTCTTCACTGACGTCTTCTTCTTACTGTGATTCGACTTGTCTGGTAAGAGGTAGGTTTTGACATATCTGTGAAAAAAAACACGCGTCACTTGATTGATTCGCTGTCTCGCACCGTCACTGTCATCGAGCAATCTGACGCGCAGGCGGTCACTCACGGGTCGGAGCGGTTCTTGCGTGCCGAGGCGATGTCTTCGCACCGGCACACTTTGACTTGCAGCTCCTCCTTCTGGTTGTCGTAAACCAATGAGTATTGGATACGGCCCCTCACCTCCACCACTCCGAAGTCCCCCGAGCTGAACAGACTCATCATGCTTCCACTGAGCTGGAGGAGACGCAGAACAAAGATCAGCTCTTGCGTCAGTGTCCTGTGCTGAGTCATCTTGCGTCGTCGGGGAGGTAATTAATCAGATGTGTGTGTGTGTGTGTGTGTGTGTGTGTGTGTGTGTGTGTGTGTGTGTGTGTGTGTGTGTGTGTGTGTGTG
>JASSRZ010000054.1:10131475-10159963 GCA_032164315.1 Malacoctenus gilli | reverse complement strand
GTGTGTGTGTGTGTGTGTGTGTGTGTGTGTGTGTGTGTGTGTGTGTGTGTGTGTGTGTGTGTGTGTGTGTGTCTGGGTACCGTGTATCCCGAGTTGATGCTGCTGGTGGAGCTGCTCGTCTTCAGAGAGACTGGATCTGTCTCAGTCACGCTGCTGCACAGCGAGTCAGTGTCCCCATTGCAGCTGTCAATCAAGTTGTCCTGAAACAAACGCACCCAGTTCTTCAAAAAAGCTGCATGATTAGTCATTTTAATCACGGCGTGAACAAGCACTGCAGAAACTATTCAAACCCCTTCACTTCGCACACAGTAGAATATATTTTAACCTTATGCTATCATTTTTAATGAGTTCAATTTGTAAAGGCTTGATATTTTTGTGATTGAAGCTCAAGTTGGCTTTAAATCAGAAAATAAGTGGGCCAGAAGCAATCTGAACGCTTGAAAAAAGATTTTTGTGTTGAATGTTTCGATGGGAAGCACAACGGCAGGAAGTTCAATAAAGTTTTAGCCCAAAAAGTATCTCTGGTCATCTGTGAGGGTGAGTGTGTGGTACAATCACCTCGGGCTCCTCTGGATGACCGTTACTTCTGTTTTCACAGTCTACGAGCAGAGAAGTGCTGTAATATCTTTGCTGGCCGACAGCTATAAAAATGGAGACAGTGTGCGTAGGAACTTGCGTACCTTTGGGTGACGTGGACCTGTTACTACGCTGTGATTCGGGAAGATTTGTGGCAGTTTAGACAGATTTTAGAGAATATTTCCAAAATGTAAGAAACAAAACAGGCTCACACAAACAGACCTGCAGTCCAGGACTTTTTGTTCTGGGTGTTGATTTTAAGCCTTCATGACTCCTGAAAGCACACAACAAGAAGCTGGAAAAGCATCTTTACAGAGACATTTTCATCGGTGGTTTTCCTCCAGCAGACGCCCCCCACTGACCCTCCACTGTCTCCACCCTCGTGGCCCTTCACTCTGTCCGTCTTGCAGACTCTCAGTCTTTCTGCTGCCTCCGGAGAAACGGTGCTGGAGGTGTCCACTCTCCCGCCATTGAACAGTTCATTCAAGGGTACGTCTGTTGCCATGGAAACAGGCAGAGCGCTATCACTGGGATATCCCTACAGCGGAAGGACCACAGTCTAACTGGCTGCTGGCAGCAGTGCCGCATTAACCGAAAGCTCACCCCTGCTTCTGGCCGTCCGGAGGCGGATGGTGGCCTGGACAATCTCGATGGCAGAGAGACGGTTTTGGTGGCGTTTGCTGCGCTCCTCGCTGAACCACGCCCCGGAGAGGAAGCGCAGACGAGTGGGGTCCCTCTCTGTCTGCTCGAGGACCCTGCAGCATCACCAGAGGGTGTCGGTCATTGGTAAACAAAAACAACAATCTCCTCCGGGACCCTCTTTTGATCTCTGATTTAGACAAAACAATACAGTGAAGACAAACACTGACAGACTGAACACGAGTTTGCCATTCACATCAAGAGCACAAAAGACAAATCCTCACATTACTTTAAGTTAGTTGGAATTTGAATGTAAATATTTCACTGTGACAATGTAACAAAATGTGATTAAAAAGCGACAAATACCTTGTGTGATTTTTTTAAAGTAACTTGTGCATTTGGTACTTCTTAATGACAGTACAAAAATTAAAAAATGTCAGCCGTCAACACAACAAATAGTCACCTCTGACCTCACACGTCCTTCGTCCCGTCGGCGCAAATCCAAGTCTCGATTTAAGACCTGCAGGATGGAGGACTGCTCCTCCTCTGTCAGGTGGCTCAGGTCAGGTAATGAGTCATCAGGCTCCGCCTCCATTCCTGAGAGAGACAGGCGAATGTGGAGAACATCCTTCAACAAAGAAATAACCGAAAGCAATAAATATGTGTTCTTTTGAGTTGTTTGACCATTTGCCACTGAATGACAGGGCGGAGGTTTGCGCTCCCCTAGTCCTTCCATTTTCTTTCTTGTATTATACATTTCGAGGCAGGGCAAAGTAAAACCTTATGCAAAGTCAAACCTTATGCTTCACCACAAAACCGAATAAAAAAATAAAATGAGAGTGACTTTTATCTGCTGTCTGATCTTTCATCCGAAGAGGCCTAAGAAGGATTTGGGGATCCCCTGAGGGAATATGGATCTCCATACAGGAAACCACTGTACACTCCCGGGATAGTCAAGCGTTTGAAGCTCTGAAACCTCCAGCTGACGCTTCAGCGGGTGAGCGCCCCTGCTGAGACGGGGGCGGGGGGGGGGGGTGGCTGCTGTCAGTCTGATCCTGACAACCCCTCCAGCTCCCACGGTATGACCGAGCACAGAGAAAGTATTCTTATGCTGCATGTATCCCATACACGGACACCATAACCTGCTGCACCACCAACCACTTTCACGTCTGAGCTGAGTCGGTCTGCGTGTCTTCGGGCTATTTACCAGTGAGGAATTAAAACGTGCGCAAAGCAGGTAGCTCTGCAAACATTAACACGCAACAAGATCACCGCACGAAACCACGAAAATAGAGGTTTAAATAGCAATTGCGTTGCGTTTAACCGCCAGTGATGCAAATTCGAATATTCCCCTCATTGAATATTACTCGTAAGTTTGTTCGTCCCCCCGACAGATTAAAGGAAAACGGGCCCGTGCGTTCATTCCCACATCAGCGCGAGAGAGAGTACACCTGTCGCCACTTTCCCTTTCCAGAGGGGACCAGTTGCAGCAGCCCACCCGGGCCCCCTCTCTCACATTCACAACAAACACACCGGGAGAAGACAAGACTGCGTTACCTCACTCGACTGCTTCCGCCACTTCCCTCCGCGAAAAGTTTGGTGGAAAGTTTTCCACAGTGCGTGTTGCGTTTCTGCCAGTGTCGACGTTTGTGTGCAGAGTGAACAGGGGAAGGAGGGGGTGGGTGGGGGTGAACACGCCCTCCACAAGCAGTCGGCACGGCACAGGGGGCTGAACCTGAACTCAGCCGGGAGCGCCTCATACGTCAGGCGGAACTTGCGCCAAATACACCGAGTGTGTGTGTTTTTTCAGTGTGTATTCATGTCACTGTGGGGACCTTGGGTCAGCTGAAATTCACAGCAAAACCAAACCCCGTTGGAAGCCAACACTGTCACCAAGATACAAAGGAAGGAGTTTTCAAATGAAAAGATGGGAAGTGTCCTGTCAACTCGTTTTCTTTCATAGAAGAATTTCTAATTTTGAGGCAAAGCCTCGGACCACTATGATCTCTGGTTCCCTCACAAAAGGGGTCCCAAAACCCAGGTTTAACACTACTGCTCCAGGAAATACAAAATATTCATCTGTTTTTGTTTAACTCATCTCGTGGGGCCCAAAAACTTGAGTATACCCCGCACTTGTGGGGTCCAGCATACCTTTAGAGGCCCAAATGCTTAGCAGGATATAGGGCTAAGGTTACATATAAGTACTTAATTGTTGTGGTCGGGGTGAAAGCAAGAAGGAAGCAAAAGCACTGTGTTGGACGGCAGACCCTCATTAAGTCGCTCTAAATTGGTGTTGGTCATCTCGATCCAGCGTCTTTGTCCGACTGTGTGTCATGACTCACAAACACGGATGTTGTGTCACACTGCAGGGCGGAGGTGGGATGTAACTTTCCTTGTCGTAGCTGTCCACACCTGCTAAACACACACTGAGGTTGCTCTCTCACACACACTACACAGGTACACACACACACACACACACACACTGGTGCACACATATCCAAACAAAGCTCTCTGCTTGTTTGAAAAGCAGAAGCGAGAATAGCCAGCAGCACATAAAAACGAGCCACAGCTTTGGTGTGGACTTTGGTGATGGGATGTGTGTGCTGGACTTCCCTTTCCCTGAGTGGAAACGTGTATTTGTGTGCAATGGGGGAGGGGGGGCGATGGAGGGAGGGTTCAGGGCGAAAAAAGGCCTATTTTCAGTTGTGTCCTTTGTCAACAGAGTTGGACGGCAGCCACTGTCTGCTCATTTGGGGGAACCTTTTGTTGTGTGGGCTCATTCAAGCCCGGAGGTTCTGGCTCGTACTGAGACGGAGGCATCCAACCGGCTCTCCCCCACCCCTCAAGGCCCCCCGTCACTGCACTTGTCAGTGCCACAAGAGAGGGTCCACACTGACACCAAGAAATAATAGGACAAACGGTTCTTATCGGCAAAGAGCGGGAGATGGTCAGTGGCCAAGTTACAGTGAAATCAGCTCGCTCCCTCTGCTGGTTCGGGCAAATATACACTCAGCACATAATTAGTGACTCTTGTCATCTTTAGCTGCTACGAGCTCCTCTTTTGAATGCAAGGCCACATACGGACAAGAGAAACTGGTGTTTAAGCATAATTTATTCACACAATCTAATTGCATCACAAAAAAGTCAAACACTAATAATCAACTTCAGCAGCACTAACATGAAAAATCTCAAAATCGCATCTGTTGCTATCAAAGTCGATGATCAAAACGTATTCTGATATAAATGTCAGCAATCAAAATTATCTTGCATGAAAACGAGTTTTAAAAAAAGACTCTATGCTACAGACAGTTTAAAACACACAAACACACCCAAAACAAAGTCATGTAGCTCATTAACTCTATTTTTGGTCACGATAAGATTTTAGATGTGACAAGTCTCAGGCGCTCGATGAGTCATTTTTATTTTATCTCTAGAATAAAGTTTGGAGAAAAAATTATTTTTGGGGCAACTCAGGGTAGTTAACGTGAAATTAAATGTTGATCAATAAAAAAGAATAAACTTTAAGTTACAATAAAACATGATGAAGTTGCTGAAAGATGCGAGATAAACGTATGTGACAGGGATGAAAGTTCCAGAGTCTCATTTTGATCTTATTGTACTTGGGAAGAAAAAGTAGAGTTGTTGTCGTGGCCCTGTCTGCTTTATACTGAACTATATCACACTTTCTAACAACAGCACTGCATATTTACAGCAGCCTAAACTACCAAATTGGTGGAGCAGTTTGTAAAGAAGGGCACAAATTTGGTCAGTTCATCTGAAAAGAGACACAGATTGTCATGTTCTGCTGAAAATATTGAGAGATTTTTCCCGCTAATATCATTCTTATCGGGCTTCCTGCAAAAACACTGTTTCAATGCAGTGCAGTCAACTGTATACATAAAAACACACATAACCCCAGGGGTGGAAAAAAAGGGATCAAACCAAAAATGACAGAGGCAACAGGGGAGGGGGTGGGGGGGGGGAGTTGTCGTCATAACTTGATGAGTCACTGCTGTGCTGACCTCCACCCAGGTCTGTTTGTCCTTCATGCGTCCCGTCTTCACTGCGGCTGCTCTCTGTGTAAAGACAGACGGCAATTTGTCAGGACAGATGGGATTTGTGTTCAGAATCTAAATACAATCTCTGCCGAGGAGCCCCAGAGTGATTTGTTTCGTCCGGTCAACTGAGTGTCATTCGTCTTTCCTGCCAGTAGAGGCCACTGTAGATCCGATAGAGCCTCCACTAAACACATTACCGTGGACGTGTCAGATTCTCTGCTCTCTCGTCACCGACATGCACACACTCACATTGGATCATAGTTGCTCTGCTCTTTGGATTTGAGGAAGCGCATGGCAAAGAAACCCCCCGCCTGCACGCACAGCACCAGGATGATGCCTCCGATGAAGCTGGACATGTCAAACTTAGCCTGGGAGAACTGGGGGGCTGTGTTGGAGTCGTCCCGGTCACCTTAAAGGGGAAAGGACAGAGTTCAACAGGTTTACGTGACTCCTAATAGAAATCAGAGTGAGAATAGGGGGCGGGGGGGCTTTTTGGGATATTTCTGAAGCACTGACACTAAATCTAATGGTGCCTACAGAGGAAAAATAATTACTCAGCTCAGTGAGATTAACAGAGCTCTGACGCAGGAGAAGGAGAAGTGTTGGCAGCAATTTACCTGTGTCAACTTCACCTGCTTCTATGACAACAGTCTCCACAACTGGGAAATGAAATTAGTGACGGTTAGTGAGGTGGCTGAAAGTCACACGTCCCTTTTGGGTGAACGTTGTGTTGTACCTGTGCACATCTCAGCCACTTTGGTCCAGCTACAGGCCATGCCACTGTCAGCTGCATCGCCCTGATCAGCCACACACATGCTTGTATCATTACCTAGGACAGCAAGAACAAGTGGTCTTAGTGTGCGTGACCACATATGTGAGTGTGTGTATGTGAGTTTGTGTGTGTGTGTGTGTGTCACGTATTCCGAGCATACTAAATAATTTAGACCTCTTGTACAAACCTTTGAGGCTAATGTTACAGCCGCTGTGATGATTGAATTACTATCAGAGGTCAGAAAGTGTGTGTGTGTGTGTGTGTGTGTGTGTGTGGTGTGTGTCAGTCACCATCTGGACAAAGCCTCCAGACGCAGCCTGTCAGGTTGAGCATGGAGTCTCCGACGCACATGTCACATGACTGAGCCCGAGAACAATCTGTTGGAGAAAAAAAACCAAACCAGCCGCCAGTCAAACCCAAATAACCGATACGCCAACACCCACTGACAGCATCAACTTCATTATGTCAGCGTGAACACAGGTGGAAGTTTGTAATTCTGAAGAAACAACTGTCAAAAAGGGGCCTCTGCTACATTTTGTGCAAAGCAGGAAAACACTGTTCACACCAAATACAAGAAGAGATGCAGAACACAGTTGAAATCAGATGCCAGAAGCAAGAAACGTGCGAAAACCTCACTGACAAGACTAAAATGTCACTTTATATGAGTAACAATATCACCAGAGTATCCGTGTGAACAGAGCAGATTCATACCTGACTGTGAAAACACCAGAGGAGCCGCTGCCAAAAGCAGCACAGTGGAGCAGAGCACCTTCAGCACCAACTGCTGCATCTTGACAACCAAAGAGCACAAATTGCCTCCGAGTGACACCTGGGAGCCTTCGTGTGAAGAGAAAACCAACAAAAGCTCAAGACTAAAAAAAAGAAGTCAAATTGAAATATCTGTAGAATAATTTGAAAGGGCTTTCCAGTGGTTACTCATCGAAATGTGGCTCCCTCCTGGGACACACAGCGACGGAGAGACAGGCGAGAGAGACGGGGATATGTGTAATATGAGCGAGACAAAACTCGGTTACCCGGCAACCAACGGGTCCACCTCAACCCTCTTGAAACACACACCGGCTTGAACGGACTGACACCTGCTCACCTCAGCAGGCCTGAGCACGGACACGAACTTGCATTCAGGCCTGTGCCGTGCCGTGAGACCATTACCCTGAGCAAGGCAAATGAGCTGCACCTGTCCTCAAACCTGGGAGATGCTGGGAGACGATATTTATCGAGGCCGTCCGGATGAAAGAAAAGAGACTGTGGAGATGATTCAGCGTGGACTGACTGGCAGAAAGAAATGAACCGCAAGCACTACTGCTTGCTCTGCTAAAACTGTGTTCTTACATAACATTTCTCTTGTGATTTTTCTCCTTGTAAAATATTGGATTTCTTCCTCCACCAAGGTCCAGCTAAAAAAAAACTCGAAAAATACACATGGAAGCTTGTAGAAACACGCTTTACTCATGAGCCAGTTCATTCCCATATATATATTTATATATTAACGATGCATCTCAGCAAGGTAATAAAAAGCCATTAGGAGGCAATCAAGGGTGGGATCAGTAATATAGACCCATCAGGAAACAATTATCTTTTGTGTTTCCTGTGAAGACTCCAAATTACCCAGCATGAGATTACAAAAAAGATCCATGGAAACAGCATGAGCAACACTGTCAGAGCACGGCTTCAAATCAGTAAAGTGCCTGCGTGATAAATAATGTCTGGGATGAAATTAGGACGCTCCAAATTTCCTGTGATGTTCTGTGACAGGAAGAAAGGATGGGGAATTATGGCGTTTCAGGGCTTCGGTGAGAGACAGTCCATGGGTGAATAATTATTTGTGGCCCATGTTTGATACACTTCCTATCCAAGAAAGAGAGTTAAAGCCAGTTTTAGACATCGCTTTGGGTCAGAACAAGTTATTTCTGGGCAGTAAACATATGATGGTATCAATCAGTTGGACTACAGCTGTGTTGAAGTGGGATTTGAGGGTGTTCTGACTGAAACAAAGGTGGTCTCATATCCAGCCGAACAAAAGAAAAAAACATGCAAATGCGCCAGCACAAATCATCCAAGTGCCGCGACCTTCAAAGTGTTGCTTTGTGATGCAGATGCACTGAGTCACAGCCCGGACTCAGACCCTCCAAAATCAGGTGCATTCAGCCCGGAATCACGACACACTTGTCAGCTCCGTGCAATGAATAGCACCCGCGGCGGCGGCGGCGGCACCTCCTCCACCACCTCCTCCTCCTCCGCTCACACCGACGTGGCTCCTCTACACTCCCACATCTCATATGCTCGATCACACATTGTCTCGGAGGATCTGGCTGCGTTTCGCTCTGATTAAAAAAAGAAGCACGCACACATTGGGGGATGTTCCGCAGTCCTGTCAGACACGAATCCCTCCTCCAGCGATGCTCCCACTGCTGGGAATAATCGGACCACCAGCGAAGGAAAAAGATGAATAACGCTGCAGTTTACACCTCAAGGCGAATAGAGGCTTTGCTTCAACTCGTAGAGACGCTCAAGGGTTAAAATATCGACCGTGTAAATTTAAATCGCTCACAAAAAAAATGACATCACACACAAACGACCTTTTTCATGTGTTTCTTGGCACGTGCGATTACGCAAAGATTTGCAGAAGCGGGAAAATACTAGCGGTGTTCGTGAAGGTGACAGGTCTTGCAGCGCATATACTGTCGGAGTGACGTAGGAGGGGGGGCTATCGACAGGAAGCGTGTCCTAATAAGGCTCGAGCAGGACGAGATTCCCCAAGTAAGCGCGTTGCCAAGCGCCACCACGCTCGGCGGCCTCTGGTCGATCCTGCAGCGCCCACGCGCAGACAGGGGAAGCCACGACTCCCCGTCTGCTTTGCGACTGAGGTGAGGGGGGTGTCAGGGAAGAAGGACCCTGCAGCTTCAAAATTGATTCAGTGCAATTATGTAACACTGGCCTTTGTTGGACTCTGAGCAAGGACTCCAACCACACACCTGACAAATAATTCTCCTGCCTAAATCGCTTCGATTTATATTAAATTTTAATGAGAAATTAGCCTGTTTTGAAAGCATATTTGTGAGCAAATATGTGAAGATTCACACAGAATAAACAGTTTCAGAGGAGCGTGTGTGTATCGTTTCAGCTATGCCTGAAACATCTTCACTCTGGGATGAAAGTCGCTCATAAAATATACAAGATAAGGTCGCTCTTTTGTGTCTACAACCTACTTATTTAGATGACACCGATAAAACACGTCGATGGCAAGCACAACGATTTTTTTCCAAGACTGACTCGGGCATGAGGAATCAACCCGTGCGTACAGAGCGCCAGTTGCGTGGTTAATTGCCACACGGAGCATCTGTTTAGAAACAGATTGCTGTCGCTCTGCGGGACATCTCCCCATGAGTCATCCTGATGCGCTTCAGCACCACGGACAGCACCTTCCCGGAGCTCTGTACCCCACCGCTGACGACCAAGCGCCCGCCCACCCACCCCCCAAAAAACAACAATACCCCCATCCATTTGCACGGGCCCCCAGATCTTATTGATAAAATGCGCCCGTTGGAGTCTGCTGGTGGTCATTATTTACCAGAAATGAGAGTGAACCGCAGTGGGAGGGGCGACCAAGATGCCGCATTTTTCTGAATGAAATTACTCCAGATTCGCCCCCCTCCCCTGCTCTCCTCGCATCCTCAGAGCTGCTCTCTGATTGGCGGAGCTTCCCAGTCACTGACGTCAAGCGAGCTCTCTTGTGGACGGGTCCGCGCGCAAGAGCGTTCATTCTGCTTTCCACAAGCGAAGGACGAAGAAAAGGAGATGCGAGCCAGTCCAGGTGAGAGTCCGGCGACACTTGGATGAGGACGGAAGCACGAGAAGGGACTTCGCCTGGTTAAGCCTCAAAGTCTCACAGCGGACATAATCGCCTTCATCTCCATCACCTGATCGGGATCTTACAGAAGATAACAAATCCGTGCAATCCTTTCGGAAGACGGTTCAGAGTTAATAAGGTAAGCCGATACATTTCAGCCGATAAACACGGGTGCGATATTTTTGCGATGCGAATGTGGTCATGTGGGCATGCATGTGTTGAGGGGGGGACATCCTCTGTGGCGCAGTGAACCCGCAATTCTATTACACAACAGGGTCCTCCTCACCAGGAGGTGGGATATACCTCCTCATTCAGGGATTGGAGGTGGGGGGGATGTGACGGGCTGGCGACGCCGCAAATGCTCTCTGTTTGAGCAAGAAAGCCAAAAAGGGTTTAGGAATAATAATAGAAAATAGCACTGCGATGCCCTCGCTTGCAGAACATTTTGACAACAAAGCAGGAGCAGCTTCCCCTGAAATGAAGCCTGAAGTCTAACCGCGCTTCTGGGATGCGCGTCCGTGCGTGGACACGTTCTCACGGCGAAGCATCTCTTTTGTTTGGCACCATGTTTGGGATTCTGCAAGTGAGGTCGCAGCTGCTGAGCAGGACCTGAATGACTGTAGTTAGACTGAAATATATGCTGGGTGGGCTTTAAAGTCTGTGCGGGGTCAAATCAGGAGTGGAAAGCAAACACACTGATTCACAATAACGTGAAGCCCCAGTCGTGCTTTTTTTTTCCAGAACTGTGTATGATGATGTATATTGACTAACTGTAATCAGAACAACTGAGCAAAAAACATAAAGGTGATAAATTGTTTTAAGTTGGTAAAAACATAAGGGTTTGTATGCAATAAACTCCTGCAATGGTCTTATTTTGAAGGAGCACTTTGAGTAAACCACATTAGATGAGCAGAGTAAAACATCTTGAGGTGGTCATCACCACATGGAGTTTCCTGCTGCTCTGTGTGACACCGCAGCTCCTACTGAACCACAGGTCGTCGAATGGATTCTCCAATGAGTCGGCTGATGTGGACGTGTCTCCTTTCCTCTCTCCCTCCCTCAGGTCGTCTGTGTGACCATCAGCCCACCATGATCCTGAACGCCTCGGAGCTGGCCTGGGATGAGTCCTCAGGAGAAGAGCCCTTCATCCCACTGGACCAGCTGGACAGTACACCTCAGTATGAGCTCCCCCCGCTCACCATGTGGGGTGTGGCCCTGTGCGTTTCGGGAACGCTCATCGCCGGCGAGAATGCAATCGTTGTCACCACCATCCTGGCCACGCCGTCCCTCCGAGCCCCCGTCTTCTTGCTCCTCGCAAGCCTCGGGCTGGCCGACCTCCTGGCAGGCGTGGCGCTGATCCTGCACTTCCTCTTCCTGTTCTGCGTGGAACCCAGCGATTGGTCAGAGCTGCTGACTTCCGGACTGCTCGTCACGTCCCTGACTGCGTCGCTGTGCAGCCTGATGGGCGTCGCCCTGGACAGGTATCTGTCTCTGAGCCACGCCCTCACCTACGGCTCCAGTCAGTCACGCCGGAGAGCCGCCATCCTCCTGCTGCTGGTCTGGCTGGGCGCGTGCATCATCGGGGCCGGGCCCGCCATGGGGTGGCACTGCCTGGAGGAGCCCAGCTCCTGCTCCGTCGCGCGACCTCTGACCCGGACTTATCTCTCGCTGCTGTGTGGCGGCTTCCTCATCGTCGTTGTGGTAACCCTTCAATTGTACGCCGGGATCTGCCGGGTGGCGAGGCGGCACGCCCACGCCATTGCCACCCAGAGGCACTTCCTGCCCTCCAATCAGCCTTATGCAAGCAAACACGGCGGCGGACGAGGGTTCTCCCGCCTGATCCTGGTCCTCAGCGTGTTTGTGGGCTGCTGGATGCCCTTCTCCCTGTGGGGGTTGCTGGGGGACGCGTCGAGCCCCCCCTTGTACACCTATGCCACTTTGGTGCCAGCGGCGGGCAGCTCCCTGCTGAACCCCATCCTCTACAGCCTGAGGAACAAAGACATCCGCAAAGTGCTGCTGCACGCCTGCTGCCCACACCGACACACGCACAGCACGCACATCCACTACCCCGTGGACGTGTAGACTGCCAAACCTCGGACGGACCCGAACCAACTCACAATCTATGCCAGACATATCACGAGTGTGCCAAGATATGCACATAGTTGCACTGACTGTCATCAAGACCCAGAACATGAAGTTTCCAACAGAGACAGACTCCCCCTTTTAAACACACACCCAAACATACCGAAGCAGCACTTTTTGAAGACCAAGTCCTTCTGCGAATCAGAATGTACTGAACAGTCTTGGCCAGCAGCCATCATGGGACGAAAGATTAAATGTACTGTTCTCTGTGTACTTTGTGCCTCATCCTCAGTCAATTGTAGCTCGACAGTATCCCCAGCATACAATATCAATGGGGCGCAATACATGTACGGTATATATCCCGCTCATAAAACGTGGAATTTATGAGTATCGGCACTTTATGACCAGAGGAAAGGATGGGCTTCAAATCCAAGCCAATCGCAGGGGACAGAAATATGTGATCCAAAGCCCAATTTTATTTACTTGAACGTCTAGGAAACAAAATGTTCTAGACCTCTGACATTAAATTTTGCACACGCTGTAAAAGGCACTTTGAAAGGTACTGAATATATGTTGTTGCACAACCTTTTTGAAATGAATGAATATTTTATACAGATGAATAATAAATGTGCATTTTTTTCTACCGAGTGATGTGGCGCTCTTCTCTTCACTGCTACTTTTAGCACATTTGTCTCTCCATTCCTGCCTCTTCCTCTCTCTCTCTCTCAGTCTTCACCTTCATTAGACTGCCGTTCTTTCTTTCTTGTATCCTAAATTATTTGGAGGCGAAAGCAATCCGCGACGTCGGCGCAGATTGGGGCGGTCGCCCTGCAACCGTCGTGTCCTTGTAAAATCCACAAGGCGGTCGTGGTGTGAGGACGCAGTGATTATGCAAGAGGTTTTTCTCTCCTCCTACTCATTTTCGGAACTTCTCTCCAGTCGATCTATTCTCACACTCCCTCCACAGGCAGCACCAGGCGCAGTGAATAGGTGTCCTTCACCAGCAAACACAGGATGAGTCACGGATTAGGCACGAGGAGTCGAGGCAAACCGTCTCCCAAACATGTCAATTAGGACGCCGCGGCGCTCGCTCTACGCAGTCATCCTCACTCGCAGTCACTGAAGTTCACTCGTCTTTATTGAAATAACTATTTTTTCCATTTGGAAATTCAAAAGCAGGACAAGCAGAACTTTGGCAAAGCAAGCCGCGGGCTTGTGCTTCAACACAGGCAGACTTCAAATGAAAAGGCACTTGAGAAGATGCGGTCCACACTCGACATCTGTCAGTCCTTGGCAGCACGAGTTGCTCAAACTTAAAGATACCGAGCAGTGTGAAAGACATGACATTTGGTTGGTGCTTGTGTGTACATACATATATAGATATAAGAAATAAAACAAGGAAGGCACTTAAACAGGCAGCAGGAGAAGACAAAGAAGACAGAGGCCTGATTTAAGTCACAGCACGGTGATTAAACCAAGAGCGCCCGCATGATCCCCAGAGAAGTTCAAAAATAGAATTATGGTAAGAAAAATAGAAGAGAGCAGAGACACATTACAAAATAACTCGTCTTTTTTGTTACACTTCTGCACGCCTCAGTGTGGCAATCAGACCAAACATCTCCACTGCTATACCTTTCCCCAGCACGAGGAATAATTCACTCATAAGATTGTTTTGGAGCAACAACCGCACATTGATAGTTCTCCTGACAACCTCAGTCAAGAGCAAGACTGAATACAAGGAGAGAAAACGTGATGAACACTGTGCTTTCAACGGACTTTCAAAAAACGATTTAATTTTCCTCAGTAAATATACTCTGAGATGTAAACTTTACATCTAAACATCATCTATGGAGAAGTGAGGATTTTCCAAAGTCATCACATTGTGTTAGTTCAGTGAGTTTGTGCAACTGCAATGAAGAGGTTGTCTATAAGTGTGGGAGAGCCTCCCCTCCGTCATCTTAATGTACCACAGCTTGTAAAAATCCAACTTCTGCCTGCAGCAGAGGACATCTGGTTCCAACAGGCACCGAGGAAAAGAAACACTCAAAATCAATGTGCTGCATTTACGCACTCGCTCTGAGAGATACGTGCATCACATCACATAACACCATCAACAACAGTTGTGTGTCATCCAGTGAAAGCAACATTAAACTGGGACACAAGCCGGCACACTCACACTGTTCCCCAATCTTTGGACTTGTTCCACCACTGACATGAATAATTTTAGATAAAAAAAAAAAAAACGGGTCAAGGAATGTGATTCGAAATGGGTCACAAAGACATGCCACGTGAATACTCGCAAACTGATTGGCTCGCACACAAAACACACACTGATCGCTGCTCTAATTGAAGAATGTAGGCTGAATGGAAATACACGTGTGAGGCTGAGGGAAGACAACGGGGTTGGAGGTGAGGGACCGCGATCAATCGGACCAGTCGTCGTCGTCGAACTCCGAGGAGTCGTCCTCGCTGTCGCTGCACTCCACGGCGATACGACGCGAGAGGATGGCGGCCACGTCGTTGCCGGTGTGATCCCGCTTCTCTTGCTCCCGCTGGGCCTCCACCTTCCGCAGGTTGAAACCTGGAGGGGAGCAAGTTAAAGGGTTACGATGGAAAGAAACGCTCGCGTCGTCTTTGAAAGGCAGCGTTTCAACCTTTGCTCCGGAGGGAGGCTGAAAAATCAATAGACGAAAGGTGATTCGTGCAGAAGTGACAGAGAGACGACAGGTGGGAGGATTGCTTGTGTTTTTCTTGTTTCATTCTTAACATCTCGCTGCTTTATAGTCAAACTAAATACAACACAGAAGAAATTTTCGCACATGTCCTAAAATAAGAGCAAAATAATGGGGAAAAACTCCAAATAATGCTGAGTTTTTCTTAGTTAAATTAAAAATAATTTACGCATTAAAATCTTGTTGTGAAAAATAACATTTTCTCTGTCCATGTGTCCCCCACCTTGTCTGATGGCCTGCAGCAGGTCACTGCGAGCGTCGCCGGCAGGCTCAGGCTGAGGTTTGGGAGCGGAGCTGGCCGCAGGTGGAGCCACCCCGCCTCCAGCCGACGGAGGAGGAGGAGCAGAATGGTCAAAAGATGGGGGAGGAGGGCCAGGAGGGGGTGGTGGAGGAGGGGGAGGTGGAGGACCGCCACCCATGGGCGCGGGTGGTGGAGGAGGAGCAGCAGCAGACATAGCAGGTGGAGGAGGGGGTGCAGGTGGGGAGGGGTAGCCGGAGGCGGCGAGTGGAGGAGGGGAAGGTGGGGAGTCAAAGCTGGGAGGAGGCGGAGGAGCCCCGAAACCAGAGGGTGGAGGGGGTGGAGGAGGTGCAGGAGGAGGTGCAAGGTTCGGGCGGGAGCTGGGTGGTGAGGACGCCATGGGCGGAGCTGGAGGTGGGTGGCTCGGACTCAACACGCTGGCGCGCTTCTGGGTCTGCGCCCCGTACTGTCCATCGTAACTGCAGGTGACGAGGAGGAAGTGGGAAACGGAAACGTCAAATTAAAAGCCTATAATCACTCACCCCCATCATTTGTTTGGCATCGCAATTACAGCAACTCAAATTCACCGAGGACTCGTACGCGGAGGGACGAGAGCGGCTCTTTAGTGGAGCTTTCTGAGGCCCGGAGTGGAAGATATTTGAAGGATCGCCGCGCAGCATGACTGTACTCCCACTGCACGCCTGCAGAGGCGGGAGCGTGCCGGCAGCCCGCGTGGGCTTGCGTGATGCCTCACTACTTACGCCATGTCTGGAGGTGGAGGAGGCAAGAAGTCATCAGGCGGGGGGAGCGGGGAGCCGGGGTCGTAAGCATAGGAGCCCGTGCTGAGCTCCAGGCCGTCGGATCTGAAGCCATCGCCGGATCCGATGCTCCCGTTCAGACCCTCGGAGGAACTCCTGAAATCAAACAGGAGGCGTCACGACCAGCTCAAAATAGACCGCTACCGCTTCCTAAAGCGGACAAGCTGTCAGCAGCTGGAGCTTAATTAGCACCCAGTGTTCGTTTGGGTCTCCTTTTAAGGATTTAAATGTATAAATGCATTTGAAGCCGAGGGCACAAGTAGCTGAAATTGCTGGCTGCTTTGTGGTGCATTTAAAAATAACATGCACACAAAGTGTCCATCTGTAAAGAGAAGAGATCGTTCCAGGACTGAATAAACACCCTGATAGTGAGGACAGACCGATAAATCTTGTTTTAACATTCAACTCTGACAACTGAGACATTGTAAAGAACAAGGTCCATCAGTAAATCCTTGTCATGAAGATAAAATTAGACGATGATTCAAAAAACAAAGATTTTTTGAAGTCACTGCAATGAGAATGTGATCTTACTGCATCCCAGGGATAATTAATTCACCGTAAAGGGTCTTCATTCGCTTCAAACCAGTTTTAATATCCTCCTTTCTCTTTAATTTGTCTTATAATAGCTGCACAAAATAATTTGAATAAAAAACTCAGAAAACACATTTTACAATTGCAATGTGCTACATTGTTGCATCTATTTTACATGTTCATGTTGTCTCATGACTAATCCCGAGAACTTGTCTGGCTCGCACACGTTTGTTGTGACTTCCCAGTGATGACCGCCAGCTCTACACCCAAACCCCTGAGAGTGTTGTTCTGACAGGACGTACCACCCATATCCATGTGTACAGATGTGCTGATAAGGAAGGAAGACTTCCAGCCTTCTGGGAGAGTGTTTGAACGGTACATTCACTGTTGTTTAGGAATGTACCATCAGTCAGGAGGTCATAAAGTGTCACTGGACGGGACGGTCGGTGGACACGTGCGGTCAACTCATCAAGTTGTCCCCCAAAACTTACATCAAATCAGTCTTCGGCACCACAAACTCCTCCCCCATCTTGCGCCGTTCCCACTCCTCCTTCCGGGTCTTGATCTTTCGAGGGTTGAGCGTCCTTTGGTTCAGGTGGTCTTTCTTCTCCTTCTGCTCGGACAGGAGAGACAGTGATGAGCATGAGGGGAGACCCGTGCAGGATCCAAACACTCCCGTCTGATGGGAGCCGGAATGAGTCGCGTTTTGGCGCGTATGAAGGATGCTGCGGCGGCTCACTCGATGCTTGCGCTTCTCCTTCATGATGTCTTTGGTGTCCTGCAGCATCTTCTCCTTCCACAGGTCAAAGAAGTAGGAGGGATCGGTGTAGAACTTCAGGGCCTCTCTCCCATCCTCCCTGCAGTCAGCCACGCAATAAATCGTGCAAGATGAGCGATTACAGATCACATCAAACTCCAGTAGGTCTCAAAATACAAACAAGTCATTAAAACTTCCTTCGAGGGTGCAAAACAACAAACAGAATTCTTTCTTTCACTCCTCGTTCTTACAACGTGTAATTTACAGCATATTCGGCATTTCATTGTTTACTGCCGCCTTCGTCGTGACATAGTTTTTGGGTTTTGTCTCCTCCATCTTTTTCCTTGTACGTCCCTGATGCATCGAGGCGTTGCTAAGCAGCAGAGACTTTTTTTTGTCTCATATTGTCACAGGTCTTCTAGTCATTAAGGGCCTGAGTTTGTTTTCCCGACCAGAGCGAATGAGTTCCCACAGAGAGCCCCCTACTCCCCGATGAGACGGAGGACATGTGCTCCGAGGGAGGGCCTGAATAATGCACAGTCACTCCACAAAATACATCATGCATGCGTGTTTCTGTGTGTGCACACGTGCCGACACGTGCTCTTATTATTCTTGGCATGCTGTGCCGCAGCGCAGGCATATGGACCCCCGAATGTGTCGCTGTGTCCGCGCCAGCTTACCGGTACTGGCTGAGATAGTTGAGCGGCGGAGGCGGATCGCAGGTCGTGTAGGTGTCCTGAACGGGCTCGGGCAGGGACGGCCTGGTGAAGAGCTGCTGGTCCTGGGTGATGCTGCTGCGGAAGGCTTTACGGGTGGTGATTGCCTGCAGAGACACTGAAACAAACACGCCCAGAGTGCGGGGGACATTTTCCAGTGTGTACTGAGCTGGATCGCGGGGTGGGAAAAGAAGATGATGAGGGCTTTCAGACGACAGAACTGCAGGGGAGCACTTACCCTCCTCTTCTTTGGGGTCCAGCTGGGTGACTTTAACCTGCAGACGATCCACTCTTTCACCCAGCGTGTTCACCCTGATGGCAAATGCTCCGGCCTGCACGAACAGCTCCCCGAACACGTCCTCGGCATATTTGCCTAAATGCACAAAAACACACGAATTGTGATTCAGAAGTGATTCAAGATGAAAGCTTCGCACGGGCAGGTTCGATCTAATCTCCGTGCTAAGAGAAAAACCTTTCGCGCACCCTTAAAAACACACACACACTTCACCACACACTCGCCATGTGCTTTTACCCACTCGCTCCACATTTCAGCGGCACACTGACACCCAGCCGCACACTCACTCATTCAGACACTCACTGAGGCTGCCGAGCTGGCGGATGATGTTGGCCAGGCTGATATTGGTGACACATTCCAGCTCGCTGCGAATGTTGTTGGGGATGGTCTGGCGGCTCACATGCCGCGGCTCGATGTTCCTGGTCACCAGCGGCATGGTGCAGCGGCGGCGGCGGCGGCTCGGGCGGCCCAACCCTGATGGAGAGGAACGGCTGAGTCACACCGGCCAAAGACACAGTCATGGAAGAAAATACCAGACTAAAATAAATGAACTTAAAGTACAAAATTCTTCATTAAACAACTTAAGTTTTTAGATTTCAAGGTTTTGTTTCTCTAAGATTTCAGAGGAATGACTGAGGGTTTTTTTTGCCGTTCCCTGCACACATCACCAGTGACTTCAAACCCGCAAAGACGAGTCGGTTCATCTGTTTATCCATGAAGATCCAGGAAAAATGATGCCTTTTCAATGTGGTGTCGATTGTGGGCAGAACCGACGGCCACACGGCTGTGAGCAGGTCGCCGTGACGACTGGGAGGATTTAGAGAAACCAGACAGTCCCACTTTCATGACGTTAATACAGTTGGAAGTTGTCAGCTTAGAAACAACAATTGTTTGAACAAATGTATCTAAAAGGAGTAGTTTATACTTGAAATATATTTGAATTCAAGTGTTTTGAATTCGTGTTGATACAAAGGCTGCTTTGCACTGAAATCTTGGTTTTTTGATCAGCTATAAAAACTTTAAAACCAACTTTTTTTCTGAAACATCACTATTAACCTTTGGAAACACTGTTTCCTCACAGGTTTGATACAGTTTGTGGACACAAGGATCAAGAAAGACTCCACCATGCACAGTGTCTGTGTTCTTATCCTGCATTGGTCACAAGCCGGTGAGACACACAAACGTGCGTGTGCTAAAAGGAATGCTGTAGCCAGACAGGCAAAAAGCAGAAGCCGGTCTAAAGCTTTGCTCCACTCAGCAAACAATCGCCACTTACCGAGCAAGTGTGAACGAAAGTGGAAAAAAAAAAATACATGTTTAAAAATAAAAGCAGGAAGAAGAGAACTGTGGTGGCGACTTCTGCTCCATCACAGCAGTTTCAGCCTGCATCACAGTATTGCCAGCATGTCAAAGGGTCCCACATACAGCAGGTTTACATCAGAGGGGAAGGGGGGGGGTGTAGGGGGGAAATGACAGCTCTGAGGCTTGCAGTGACTCTCACTGCTGCCCCCCTCCCCTCCCTGAAGTTGGTTTGCAGTAAGTATACCCCTGCTGTGCCTCCTGCTGCCCATGTGGGCACTTTAATTACAAGTTCCTCATGTTAACTCCGGTCACCTCAGAAAGTGGTGAATCACAGGATAAAGATAAGTGAGTGTGGACACAGTCCGCACCTTCACTCGTGCTGACAGGCACGTTGTCTCAGGTGTGTTTTTCCCCACGCAGACTGATGCTGAATGACATCGACAATGAAGACGAACGGGTGCAGCCGCGTCCAGTTCAGCTCTGTGCAAAGCGGTCAGAAACAGGTTCGTCTGTGGGACAGACCGTAGCGAGCTGCTCGCTACAGACACTGGAAGCAGAAAGATTCAGCTGTCTGACGGTTTGGCGTGACTTGGAAACACTTTCTTTGTGATAAAACGGGACACCAGAAAACGCGTTTACGCCCAAAAAACACTCGCCACAGCGTAACTTGGGATTTCGGCCTTGTCAGAGCAGGAAGTAACTTCTCGGCGCCTCTTATCTGGAAGGAACAGCCGAAACAACGGAACTAACGTATTTCGCTTCACGAGAACGCATCTAACTGATCCTACGTGACTTACCGTCAAACCTGGCAACTTTTAGTTTCTTTACACAGCCTGATAGTTGTCCTGTCTCAAGATTTCCTCAAGAAGTGCAGCGCTGTTACACTACGCGGCCGAGCCAAACAGATCGGCCGACTCCCGGTTTTGTGAACTTCTGATTGGTCGAGCCGCAGTGTCTCTCGCCGCTGATTGGCCACTGCGCCTGTCACCTCGCTCGGGCTGCGAACAGGATGTGGAAATTTCAACGTTAAGGGCGCAACTCCACCCAAACTAGTGGCAAACATCTGTGCGTAATTTGCGTAACGGAGGGCGGAGGCGGCGCCACATTCCTGCGTGCGCTCCAGCGAGTTGGAACGCGTCCGAGGAATGACTGGCATCGATCGACCCCTTCACGGACACGAGCTCACTGTGGAGTAGAGCACTTATGCAGATAAACGCGGGTCCTGTTCAACTCGCCGATCGACAGTGAGCTGCGTCCTTTCCCAAACGTCCGTCCGGCCAGACTGGAAACGCAAATGGGACAGTGATCATCTGAAGTGATGCCCAAAGAAGCTTTAAGGTTGATATTTATCATGAATCAACATCAGTTTACACAGACAGCTTAAGTTGCTAATAAGCAACAAACTTTTTCTGTAGGAACGTTGTAAAAACACCGAGTTCAATTAATGCAAACACTTTGCAATTTCTGCTTTTATAAGAATTAAATGTAGTACACTACAAATCCGACATGTTTCTATTTCACCCGAGAAGAAACGTTGTTTTTGGATCAACGTATTTACGTTGTACAGAACACGCAGTACAGAAATGGTGCAAATAAATGAAACAGCAAAGAAATGATCAAAGCTGAGAACAAACATCTTAGACTCTCCTTCCACCAGGTAATTTAATGATCAGAGACTCAACACACTAGCAACTGCAAATTTAAGACTTTGGTTTTATGCATTTTCTCAATGACTGTGCGTCAGCTTGAAGGTGCTGATGTCAGTCGAGAGAATGAAGACCTTTTTAAAGGAGGAAGCTGCTGCTCTGGAACACAGTTTATAAAAGTAGCTCATGAAGTGGCCTGTTGGTGCAGTTCAGAGAGGAAACCGAGTGTTTCTTTACAACAGAGGTCACAAAATGTTTCACAGGAGAGGCGCAGAGACTATAAGTAAGACGTCCCTTCACTGCAAAGATTTATTGCACTTTTGGATCATTTAAGGCTCACAGTGATACTGACCAATAAATAAGAGGTAAAAGCACCTGGATACACACTCAGACTACCACTGGATCAGGATCTCTGTGAAAAGGTTGTGATATACGGTAAAATACTGATAAAGTTTTCTGCTTGTATGAAAGTGATCTACAAGTCTGGTTTGCTTCCAGCCTGCTGTTTTGCATTAGGACACGACCCTGCCAGTCGTCACTGTTTAGATACTGTTTTCTGCCTGCTAGCTTATTTATAAACCCTCTTTCTACTCCGTGTTTGGTCCAATCAGCATACATAAACAAAACTTATTCCTTCAAGCAGGAAACAGAGCAGATCCCTTCATATCCACTAGAGGGAGATGTGCATTTTCAAAAGCCTTAATTTCTAAGGTTTAAAAAAAAAAGTTATTTATCCCACCACCCATTTCATTGAGATCCCTCTCCTTCTTCTGTGACGCCGTTCACTTTGGTCTCTATGTGCAGCTTTGTTCAGCCGTGTGAGAGCATCAGCGTTGCGTGTTCACCCAGCTCAGGGTGTACGAGCTGCAGGCGTTGTCCACAGTCTGCTTCAGGACGCTGTGACCCTCCCCTGCTGAGCTGTGCACCAGCTTGAGTCCGGAGGCTCGAAGACCCCGAAGGACACTGAACCAATAACGCAGCACCTCCTCGTTGGTTCCGCCCACTTCGAAGCCCGCCCATTGCAGGTGCACCGTAGCAACCAGATGATGGACGTCCTGGAGAGTTCCTGACTCAATCCAGCTGTGGAAAACTCGCCACTCGGCGCTCAGCAGGTCAGCATACAAGAAGTGGACCTATAAAGGAAGACGTGAGGTTGAAAGGAAAATGAATACACGATACTGCGGCAAAGGATCTGAACGACAATAAGTCTATGCAGCATTTTGCATGCGGTGGAAAAAAAAGTTGGAAATTGTTTATTCAGAAAAATGTCATGAGAAGCTGTTGAACTGCAAAAAAAGTCGCATTTTTTAAAAGAGCATCTGGCTCACATTCATATGAAACTCTGGGGAGAAACACTCAAAGGTTTGTCTTTTATATTGACCCAAAGCAGACAGAGAGTGCTTCATTCAGATGTCTCCAGGGAATTTGTTTCAGAGTTGTTTGTTTTTATCACAAACACAAAAGGTCCAGCCATTCTTGGTGTCATTAAAATTACTCAGAAAATCTTTTCTTTTACCCTTTGAGATTGAAATCCATGATTGCCATTATTATTATTAATAAATGTCCAAATTGTCGTTAAAGTTGCATCAGGGGTTGTGTTTTTTATTGATCACTGTATTTGTACTCGTTTGTATTCAGAGAGTGTGCGGCTTATTTGCGGCGGGCATACGGCTTTGTAATTACAGCTCCAATCAGAAAAGCCAAATATTTGGGAAAAGAAATAAAATCATCATTAAATATTTACAAATGGATGTCTCTGAGCTCTCCTTATTCTGTGGGCCAACACCTACTCAAACTGCAGGTATTTAGTTCCCTCTTGTGGCTGCAGCTTGTAACTGGGCCAGAGTGTGATTCATGCACTTAAATTGTTGCCATGGCAGCCAGGGATGGCGCAGAGCCCTGTTGCTATGGGAACGTCCAAGTAAAAGAGGTTTCTGGGTATGTTAGGGTGAAAAGACTCTGAGGTATGTTAGTTTGGCGCTGTTTCTCTGAATTTGTGCGTGTGTGTGTGTGTGCGCGCGCATGTGTGCGTGTGCGTGTGTGTGTCTTACTGTGCGATGTCCCAGAGCTGCCATGATATCTGCCAGTGTTTGAGAAACACTACCCAGGTTGCCTCTCGTCTTGTGCCTGCGTCTCTTCGGCGCTCTCCACTCCAGCCACATCTTGTGCTGGCTAACCACACCCCCGTCGCCACGGTTACTCGCCAAACTGTTGCCAGGGTGACCACCAGATGCGTTGGACTTGCCGAGTTCAAAACTGTGGACTTCACATCCCAGGCTCGACACAGTCCTCAGAAAGTCCGCATCCCCCCCGTCCATACTGGTGAGGCGGAGACAGACAGACAGACAGACAGATAGGACAGACAGAGACAGGCAGGCAGACGGGCAGGCAGGGGAGCACAGGGGTGGTTTGAAGATTAGTGCATGCATGATTAAATATGCATTGCATTGTTTATTTCAACTCCGCCAGTGATACGAATGCAAAACCAGGGGAGCGCATGCTGGAACATAAAGTGTGCAGACATATGGGCAGACCTGAAGGAATATGCAACACACGCTCCATCTGCAGCTGGAAGGAACCAGTCCTCGGCGCACAGCAGCCAGCGCGCTGCAGCTGCGGGGGTCTGCCCCTCCCGAGCCCCCCGTCCCGGGGGCAAGACCCTGGAACAGTTCAGCTGGGGACGGACAGAAGGAGGCAGACACGTGAAACGGGTCTGGCGGCCGGACGGTCTGCCGACACCCAACCTGTTCAGGAATGTCTTTGTTTCAGGAGTCACGGGTCACTTTTTGGAGTGACACCTCGGGCTTTTCCTGTGATACATCAAGCGTTGCACTGGAATGCTGTGAACTTTCCCTTCTTCCACCTCCAGAATAGTTTCATAGCAACAGGAGCAATTTTTGAAGAGAGAAGAAAGTCAAATTTTGTTGAGCGACTGTAGATTTCTGCTATTATTATCCCCGATGTTTGGCTCATCAAAATGTCAGAACTGCTCACAAACACCAAAAAACATTTTTGTGAAGTTTGCGGCTTCACTTCAAATCAGGACTGAATGAGAGAGAACTGGTACCCAAATAATTAACAGGTGATTAAACCTAGACTTCAATAATGATGCACCGGAGCAGATAAAATTTTGATATCAGAGATGAGATGATACGAATTTTAATATCTGAAAAAAATAAGAGCAAGTGAAAAAATATATGTGTAAAGAAAGAGCAGGTGAAGAGTAAAAAAAAAATTGCAAAATGTGAAATTCATGTTAAAATACAGACGGTAATGAACCCACTCCTGTAATTTTTCATATACCGTCATTTGTCATTGAATAACTATGCGGCTGCCAACACAATAAGCACAATGTCGGAGATTCAAAGTTGTGCACGCGTGATTTTCCCTCCCAGTTTCGCTGCACTCTCTCGTTGCGTAAGTTTTAACTCTGGTTCGGGAGTTTCCAGCCTGGAACTGAGCGTCCTCGCTGGCTCCAGATTTGGCAGGATCCTGCTGCCAGCATATTGACAGCGGCCGACTGATCATATTACTGCTGCGTTAACCCCCACACTGGTCTGCAGCTGGAGAAGCGAAGTAAAAGTGAAGTTTCTCTTATTGATTGTTGTCGGGGCCTTGGCAGGATTTAACTCCTGGCAACAGAAATTTTGAGCCTCTTCGAGCTGCAGTTTAGCCTGAGACCTTAGTGGGAGGGTGCGCGAGAGTGCGTTTGACCAGCGGTGCTCAACGTCAGGTTGGAGGTTTCCTGGAGGGTCTCACAATGAAACTGGGAGTGAACACAGGGCATGATTATACAACCTGAAATGAAAACTCTCGCAGTTTTTTTTTCTCCAGTGATTTTAAAAAACTTGAGCTGTTTTTCAAAAATCTGAGCATAATTTAACTTTTTTCAGAAAAATGAAATTATTCAAATAGAACAATGTTGGAAGAGAAACGCTGGTTTTGGGTTAAAACCCTCCCAAAAAATTAGCAGCCTGTTGAATCTTCAATCATTTCAAACTGCAAGTCTCGTTCATGGCTGAGATGTCGGTATCAGATTGTGAGTGTGCTCCAGTTTCCTAGTTACACTGAGACACAATCAGTATATGATAATTATAAGAAGGGTGTTTTTTTCCTTCTTCAAACACTCTGAGCAGAGACGTGAAAAGACTATTTTTACATCTGTTTGGAGAGCTGGAGGTGAGTCGACGTTTCGAAGCGGCACCTCTGCTGTGTTGCAGGTGCTGCCGCGTACCTGTGGCCTGGTGATGTACGCGATGACCCGGTCCAGCTCTGCCGTGAAGGACGGCTCGCCGGCCGCCCACGGCTCCACCTCCAAGGTCCGGGGCCCCACCTGGGAGCACGCACACATAGCATTACAGGCCCCCAGATACAGCGGTTTGAGGAGGACCCGGACATCCGCAGGATTCTGCAAGTCGGTTGAATAATGCAGAGGATCGGCAGCAGTGTGCGCGCGAAATGCCCCAGATAGGAGTGCAGGGGGAGAGAGGTCACAGGCGCTGACCTCAGCAACATTGCTGTATATTTGCCCGAGGCGCTGGAACATACACACAACATAGGCGCACCACCAACCCCACCCCACCCACTCTGAACCCTCTGGTCACCACGGCAACCGCTGTGGGAAGGGGGAGGGGGGATGGGAGGATGGTGGGGGGGGGGGGGTTGATGATTCACAAGAATGAGTCAGAGAGTTTAGCCTTGGGCTCATAAAGAGATAGTGGGTGAGAAAAGAGAATGGAGAGAGAGGGAGGGAGGGAGAGAGAGAGAGAGAGAGAGAGAGAGAGAGAGACAGAGAGAGAGAGAGAGAGAGAGAGAGAGAGTTGGGGGAGAGATGGGGACACGAACAGATAGCGGTGGAGGCACTAATGTAACCAAGGGGCATAGATGGAAAGACTGAACAGCTGTCAACTCTGTTGAGGGGTCGGCACAGTGGCGCCCCCTGTCCTCACCTTCCCCCGCCATGACGGCTCACAGAGACGTGCAGGAGATCACTCCGAACAAAAGCACTTTTTTATGTGTGTTCTCAAAGTAAAATATCGGCTCTACTGTAAACTGAATTATGTCCCTCTGTTAATTTATCAAGAGAAATAAAGTTTGCAAAAGTTGCTTAGTTCAGGACTATAAATAAAGTCGTGACTCCAGAACTCCTGCATGAACTTTGTGATATATTACTAACTGATATATTACTAACCTGGCGCAAGGGCAGCTCGTTTTCCTCTTCGTAGAAGCGCGTCTCCTCCCTCCTTTCTCCATCCTCCACCTCCTCCCCCGCCTCCACCTCCTCCTCTTCCTCACGCGCACCGGGCCGCCGGTGCTGAGTCCCCAGCCGGCGCGTCTCCCCCGCCGGCTCGATGCTGATGACGGTGAAGGCGATCGGCCGCCCCTGCTCCTCCAGCCCCGCGGTTCCCGGCAACCGCGACCCGACGAGGAGGAGCTGCTGCAGCGCGAGGAGGACCGGGGGCACCAGGAGGAGCAAGATTCCCGAGCGGAGGGACAGACCGCCACCGCGGCCCCACCACCGCGCACAGGTCTGCATGCCTCCTCCTGTGTGGAGACACCGGGGAACATCTCCGACTCGGCGCCCCGTGACTCCGACTTTTTTTTTTTTCCCAGTGAGGAAAGTCCCCGCTGAGAACTCCCCCTCTCCTCCTCCTCCTCCTCCTCCTCCCCAGCCCTCCTCCTTGTTGTTGCCCCCCCAGGGAAAAGTTGTGATGACGCAGCGCATTCCTCGGTCAGCGGGAGTCTTCATGCCGCCTCATTGTGCCACAAACCTGCCGTCCTCTGATTTCCCACTTACACCAGTTTAATGTTAACAGAGCTGTTACAAACGTTCAGGTGTGGCGACATTTCATCACAATTGCAATGAAACACAAAAGCCTCACATGAAAGCTGCACCCCTAAGGTAGGACTAATACCGGAAGTCAGAGACCTTCACAGCGGAAGTTGGCGTGACCTTAAAACAGAAGTTGCATGACCTTTTTGTTTCCTCCATTTCACACTTGATAACAATTTCCTAGTTTGTGTTAAACCTGAGTGTGTTCATGTTATTAGGGTTGAGATATCCCAACCAATCAACCAACAGTAAAGTTGTTTTTTAAATAGAATAAACTGCACAAAGGAACACAGTGTGACATTTTTCCTGCCATATTTTGTGACTTTGGAAACCAACATTTAACATGCTATAAATGGGTAGATTATGTGACCATACAGCTCACTGCATAATATTAAAGCAATCGCTGTCTTGTCTGGGTGCACTGAATTTCAGGTGGCCTCTATCACATGGTAAGAAAACGAATCAACAGATCACAGTTTTTTCCAAGTCACTGTGTTTTGCTTTGGTTGCAGATGAAAGCTGCAAAAAACACGACAAAAAACCCAAACTCATCAGAAAGCACCAGAATGAACGTCTATGCAGATATCTGTTGGAACCTCGTTTGTCTCACCACTGCTCCGGAGTTTCCGCTTTCAGGACTTGGCGATGTATTTTTCAACAATTTTTTAAGTCTTTATGAGCAGAATAGAATAATATGACCCTGCAGTTAAAACGACAAAGAAATGCATCTTGTAAGGAGTAGTTGTGGACACACAGAGCACATTATTAAATACTTACATGTCCTCAAATGGGCTCTGTGTGTAATTAAGGGAAGAGGTTACGTCTGCTTTCACTTGGGAAAACTGTTCTGCTTCTGGTTGTCGGGAAACTGTGTCATACATGATAAAAGACTGTTACGTTGGCTCGGAGCGAGGGATGCACTCGTCTGTAATTATGGTTAATTTTAACACAGAAAATAAAAAGTGTGTATGTAAATGCTGGAGCGGGCGCCTATACAAATGCAGCACAAAAGGAGCGCCTGAAAGCGAGCTGTTGCTCTGCTTCCTCCTCCTCCTCCTCCTCCTCCTCATCCTCCTCTTCCTCCTCTCTATCTGTCATGTAGCGTTGTTGACAGTACGTGTCCCCTTCCACCATACAGTGGAATGTCACAGCAAACACATTTCCTCCGGCCATGTCTGAGTCTATTTAGTCAGCCTGTTGACAAACTGTACACAATATGCAGCCAGTAAACTTCCCCCATCTGCTTTCCTTCTCCCTCGCTCGCTCTGTCTGTCTGGCACACACGCACGCACACACCAACACACACGCATACACACAAGCTGCGGATGTACGACATTTGTAGGGTAATAGCAAGTTTTCCTGCGAGGATATGAACCGTGCATGGGGTCCTCTCCTGTCGTCCCCCCGGCGCCACCCGCCTTCCCTCTGTGCTTTAGCGCATTTCCTCATTTAGATGAGGAATTTCGAAAGTACGGTTTTGTACATTTTGTTTCAGTGGCTTTAAAAACCTCTTCAACACCCTTTTCTGATTTCCTCAGTCTGGTTTCTTTCTTTCCCCTCCAACACACCACCCCCCTCCTCCCCCCCTGCTCCTCCCCCCCCCCCCCGCCATCCACTCTTCTCCT
>JASSRZ010000054.1:10119974-10131442 GCA_032164315.1 Malacoctenus gilli | reverse complement strand
ACGCACGCACGCACGCACGCACGCACGCACGCACGCACGCACGCACGCACGCACGCACGCACGCACGCACGCACGAGCACGCGCCATCATGCGCACGCCTCCCTCAGTCCATTAAAGAAGCCGTAAACTACAGACAAGATTACCAATGGCAAGAACAGAATGTGTATTTAAATATTTTGCACCTCAGATACATACATGATATGTAACAGACAGATATACAATTTTTTTTTCATCACAAAAACCACCAAACAACACAAGACCACAGAAAAAGAAGGGAGAGAGTGAAAGGAAAGAATGAGGCCCCGCCAAGACTTTTGTGTCTGGGGAGCGTCACTCTTTTGGACCCCACAGGCACGCACACACACACGCACGCACGCACGCACACTCCCACACACAAACACACGCTCATCTGCACACACATATACGCAAACGTACACACAAATACATGCTTTACTGCTGTCACGCGACTGCACCCTCCGTCTTACGTTCGCACACAGAAAACAAGAGTCTCTTTGGGGCCGTTGTGTGATTTCAATGTCTCTTTCCCTTGTAGTTAAAACAGCAAAACACAGGATGTTGAGCCTCCATGCTGCAGTCCCCCCCCCTCCCCAACCCCCTCCCCACCCCAGAGCAGAGAAACCATGGCAAAACGCAGAGGAGGGCACGTTGATGACGGGCCTTGAGAGTGAAGAGAGGCCCGCTGGCTTGGAGCTGGAGTCATATGTACAGATGCTGGTATTTCAAGAGCAGAAACGTATTCAGTCCACTTTTTCTCTCATGGGACACAACACAAGGAGTGCACAGAGCAGGACATTTGCGAGGCTCATGGTATTCAAAAAGTTGATTTGGGCTCAGATGCGGTTCATATTAGGGCACAATACATAAATGCAAGGTTAGTGAGTCGAGTGCAGAACACGTTTGCTGGTTTAGCAGAAGAAAAGGGAGGTTTCAAACAGAAAGAGAGCGACAGAGGAAAGGAAAGAAAGAGCAATTTGATCCTAGTTTGTCTATACTGCGGATGTACAGAACCGAACCGGAAATATTTGGTGAGATACAGACTTCTGGGAAACGGAGTCCTCTGTGTGGCACAGCGGGACTGCCAAGGATGAGGAAATAAGATTTGTCCCTGTCTGTGAGCGTCTGGTCGTCATCTGTCAGCTCCTCTTGGCCGCTGCCTCACTCCAGCGCAGAGCGAGTGCCCGTGTATCAGTTCATGTGTTCGTGTTTAGGTAGCGAACTGATCTGCACATGCGTGTCATGTCGTGCGCGCGTGTGTCGCGCACGTGTGTGTGTGTGTGCGTGCGTGTGTGTGTGTGTGTGTGTGTGTATGTGTATGTGTACGCGTGTGCATGCTTGAGCACGTGAGTTTCGGCTGATCTTGATTGTCAATGCTGGAGAATTAAAGCTTTACTGTCCAAAGCTGGCAGCTAAATTCTCACCCTTCATTTCACAGTCTCTCACAAAGAAGTCCCATTAACAAAAAAGGAAAAAAAATGCAAATCTGTAAAAGCTTGGATCGAATGCACCTAAAAGGGAAAAACACAGAGAAAGCAGAGAAATGAGGCGCAGTGAGAGTGAAATTTTTCTGTATCAAATTCTATGAGGCCGTGTTTTCACAGGCAGAACATATAGAACATTTTTCAAATATCTAACACCTCTATATAAATATCTTGTAATGCAGCTAATCTATATAATAACAGGTACACTGTGTTGTCTGCTGCTGTTGCTGCATTCGAATTTGCATGTGTACTTCACAGTCCGACTGGATATGTGGACGTTCTCCAGCTCGCCAACAGTTTCACATGCAAGCTACCATAACTTCAGTTCTCCTACAGCTTACGTAAAACGCAGCCTATTAACTGCTTTTTTCTCCAGCCCTGTTTTACAGTTGAGCATAAAACTAATCGCTTCACATGTGAGCTGGACGCACAGTCTCGCACATTCGCAATGTTTTTTGATTCGTTTTTTTTCCTGATCTTAAAAACAACCTAATCCATCAATTTGGTAGTTTAAAAAGTGGTTCACAGGTTTGATGTTATTTCTTATGTCAGCTTGCAGATGAAGAAAAGATAATATTAGTGTTAGAAATTAAAAATCACTAATGCACATGAATGTGCCTGAATGGTTATTTAATCATTTATCAGTGAAGAAGGAAGCAGCAGAATCAATGTTTCAGTAATGTACAGCTGATGATGTGTTTGACAAAGCATGAGAACATTATGTCCTCTGGGCTGAGACGCAGATCACAGATTATATTTGCCATTACAACAGAACATTAAAATAATATCAACATAACTATTAACATTACTTATCTGCCTTATTGGATATCAGTGTTTAATGAACAGATTTACAATGTGTCTACTGATTGATTGACTTGCAGTGTCAACTCTTCCCATTTTCCCCTCCAATTAAATATCAAATCTTTCCTCGTTTTTTGGCTAAGTTTCCTCCGTGTCTTAATCAATCAAGTATTCTGTCATCAAAAGCTCTGGATCTGCTTCTCTGCATGCTGTTTGAGATTGTAATTTCCGGATACATTTTTTACCAGCAAATGTACCTAAACGCTGCTCTTTTTTCAAGCCACCCGAACACTGTTGGGGGAACTGAAACACACCAGACCAGTTGCCAGGTTACAAGATATTAGCAATTTGTGATCTGTCCAATTATCTTTACTTTTCACAGTGTGGTGGTTCTTAGGTTAGGAAACGGCCATATTGTCGACGGGACTCTCACACTGACCTGCTGTTACAGGCTGGTGACGCTGAAGCTGTCTTCATTGGCCGGGTCCAGGAGCTGGCACAGCACCCCGCTGCTCTGAGCCGCCTGGGAGGGGTAGCGGTGCCCCATGCCTTGGTAGGCTTGTTGGGGCAGGGAGTAGCCACTCGTGTCCTCCTGATGGGGCGAGGAGTCCAGGGGAGATTTGGGGTACGGGGAGTGAGGCAGGGGGCCCTGGCGATGGCTGGCATTCATGGCAAGTTGGCTCATATCCCGCTTGTGGGGGGTCATGGCGGAGGGAGGGCTGCGCTCCTCGTAAAGCACAGGTGCAGAGTGGGGGTGGAGGCCCGGGCTGGGGTTGGAGTGTTGATGGGAGGGCAGGTGGGCGTTCAGGCTGGTGTGTGCGTTGTGATGGGGCTGGCTGTTGTGGGACAGGGGGTTGCTCTGCAGGTGTGTGGCCGGATGCGTGTTGCTGTGGGAGCTCAGGCTCGCGTGAGATTGCGTGTTTTGATGGAGCGAGTCGTGGGGAGTCGGGTTCAAGTGCGCGGTGGAGTTTGGGCTGGCGAGCGAATTGCCCAGGGTGTTCCCGTGGGGACTCGTGTGCAGGTTGCTGTGCGCGTGCATGGCTGTGTTGGAGTGCGTGCTGTGCGAGTGCGGGCTGGGGCTGCCGCTGTGCGAGGTCTGTCCATACCAGAAAGGGGAGCTGCAGTAGCTGGGGGAGTCATACTGCGAAAACTGGGTGTCTTTCGGAGGGGGACGCTGCGAGGGGCTCAACGCCGTGCCACAGTGGGTTGTGACGCGGGGCGACGGGGAGCAGGAAGGGGAAAAGGTCCTGGAGGGGATGAGGTGATATGCCTGGGGGGGAGGAGGGGTCGGTTTCGGCGGATAAGGAGGGGAGGAAACACTGGGGGAGAGGGAAGAGGAGGACTCGCCGGGGTATAAGGCCGGGTAACGCTCCTCAGAGGACGGTGTCGAGGGGTGGGCAGAATACGGGGAGGGGTACTCGCAGGTGTCCTGGAGGTAGCTGGATGGCGGTGCAGGATTGGAAGTGGCCAGTGGAGAGAGGCTGCTACTGTCTCCGCTGTAGTAATCCAGCCCCTCTTGGAAAAGGCCAGAGCCCTCTGGACCTCCAGCAGAGAGGACGAGTCCCACTCCGGACGTAGAGGCTGCCTTGCCCCGGCCTTTGGAGCCTCTCTGACAGGGAGACAGACCTCCTCGGCCTCCTCTGGACCCCCTGCCCCGTCCGCCAACCCCACCTCGCTTAGGTCCGGGAGTGGGCGTTGGGGAGGGACTGGACGGGGAGTCGGAGTGTAAAGTCAAGCCCCCTTCTTTGTCTGATTGCACCTCAGTCCGTTTCCTGCGGCCTCTGCCGGGCTTGCTGGTTCCCCCTCCCTGGAAGAGGACATTCTGGCTCCAGTTATACGAGGGGCCAGACGCACTCTCATGCCAATCCATCATCAGCTTCTCCAGGCTCGACAGACTTGATTGGCCTCCCTCGACACTCACAGAAACAGCCTCATTCTGCTTGTACGCGCCACCTGCGGAGCCCGGCCCACAGCCAGTCACTGCCAGGCCGAGATGTGAAGAGTCGGAGGAGGACTCTGATAGACTTTCAGGGAACGGCAGTCGCTTGGCCTTCTGGGGGGTATAGTTTGAAATATCCAAGATGTCTTTCGACTCGCTGGAGCCGTACTCGCTGTAGCCGTGGTACTGACTCCCGAAGCCGTCCGTCCAGGAACCGAAACCTTGTCTGGAAGAAAAGTGAAACACAAATGTGTCACTGCACTGTTTTCTTTGAAAACAATTCGGCCATCTGAGCAACATTTCAATTTCGCTGCTCTTTGTTGCGGTAATGAGAATCCGAGGACAAAACTGAATCCGGGTTCTGACGTTGGATTTCTGAGACGGTACAAACACTTGGCTTGCTGTTAATTAGCACACAGTGGACATGGAAAATCTGAAAATGATATGCAGGAGTGAAACATTTATACTGAGTATTTCACACCTCTTTGATCCTGTTGTGATGAGAATTTTACTAATTTGCACTTGTCTTTTTTTAGTGAAAGAAAAGATTTAGTCACATACTCAAATCCTTTTTATACCATGTCAGATTTCCAGAGTGTAAATCCATGCTCCGACTATCAGATGTTTCCGGAATTAATTCTTTGCGGGTTTCATTCGGGGACAGAAAGATTCCCAGGAGTGATTTACCTGTAGCCCCACTGATTGGAGTTGTACTGTTTGAAGCCTTCGGGGGAGGAGGAGCTGAAGACGCTACTTTTGGCCACAGACATGTACCCTCCCAGAGGGGACGTGGGTCCAGCTCCGGGGTATCCACCGAAGCCCCGCTTTCCCGCCGCCTGATAGCTGGAGAACCCCATCTGGCCAACGGGGGTGGTCTTGCCACTGCTGTGGCCGGACCCGTATGCGAAGCTGCAGTCCGACGACCTCTGCGGCACTGCGGGGGAGGAGCAGGAGTAGCCGGAGGAGTAGTGGCCGAAGGAGGCGGGATGGGGGGAGCTCGGAGAATGCGAGAGGGAGGGAGGAGTGGATTTGGGGTAGGTGGACGTGGTGGGCGAAGTCTGAGCCAGGCTCGCGTAGCTGAACGGCGGCCTGGCCGGTGAGCAGTGCGTATGGGCTGAGCCTTCCACCCCTGAATTCGCACCCTTGGTGTTCCACTTAGGGAATGCAGCGGACCAGCTGTGACTCGCAGCTGGGCTGGATGGCTCATAACCTGGGGTGGACGTGGCTTTGCGGGGGTCTGATTGCGAGGAGGAAATGTCCAGCAGGTCCGAGGAGTCGTCGGAGTCGAGCAACGATCGGAAATATCCAGCAAAGAGGCCCTGGGAGTCGTCCCCGCCTGGCCCGATGCCTCTGCCTCCTCCCGGACCGCCGTATGAACCGCCTCTTCCCATTTCGCAGGAGGAGAAGCCCCCCCTTGTAGATCCGCAGAGCTGATAGCCACCGAGAACCTTCTCCTTGTCCATGCAGCCCTCCTCGCCCCAGCCACCTGCCCCGTTAGGCCAGTCCTGGCCCATGGACATCCCACCCCCTTTAAACGCACCGTTTTTTCTCACACGTCTCCTCTTGACTGTTTTGTCCCCCCCAGGCTCTGTTCCCACTATCCCGCCGCCCCTGCCCACCCCACCTCCCCCAGCCCCCTTTCCCCTTTTCCGAGGTAATCCATGCTCAGACAGGGGGCTCAGTTTTCGCTTTTTTCCGATGGATTCAAAGAAGTCACTGAAGGTGCTCCTATTGCACTCGCCACCTCCAATCCCCCCTGCCGCTGCTCCGCCTCTCCCTACACCACCTCCCCTCCCACCCCGGGGACGTCTGAACCCAGTGAGCCTGTGGAGCAGGGTGGATATTCCAGGGTTTTCCAGGGGGACGTGAAAGCTTTCGGGCTCGCTCGGCGTCCAGCAGCGAGGGGGGGAGCAGCGTCCGGTGGCCGGGGGCTGGCGGTTCAAGAAGGCCAGCTTAGAGAGAACGTCTCCGTACTCTGTTTTTACATCGTTAGTGTCGTTAACATAGGACGGGTAAGGACAGGGGAGTTTAGTCCGACGGCGCCTGCGGGGCTTTTTAGGCTGGTCCCCGTTCCCAGCGGCATTCCCGATACTCGAAGGCTCCACCTGAATTCCTGGGACAGGCTGTTTCGGCGGTCGGCCCCGCCTGCGCTTGAGAATTACTGGGAGCTCTCCGGGAGGGAACATCACCATCACGCTCTTCCCATTGTTCTTCATGCGCAGAAGTGCAGTTGGCTCTCGCACTGCCTCTGAGCCCTCCACACTGCAGTCACTACTTTTCTCCGTGCCTGTAACTGTCTCCAAATTGGAAATTTTGTAGCTCTTCTGTCGCCGGCTGAGGCTGACGGGAATGCGAGCCACCTTGACGACGATCTTCCTCACCTGTAAGAGAAGAGGCGGCCATGTAACACGTGCAAGGTCCCAAAAGGTCCTCTCAAACATGAAATTGTATGTCAGATCAAGAGTAAAATACAGTGATTTGTGACTATAATCCAACTTACGCCAACAAAACGCCCGCGTCTGCGGTTATTGGAAGGACATACCCCCGACTCCGCAACAGGTTCCTCCTTCGTGGGTTTCAGAGGTGCAGGGATGGCAGGTGTTTTCGGGAATGGGAGATGATGAGCTGTACGCTGGTGCATAGACTGGGCTGCCTGACGCTGTTTCATTACACTTTTTGGCCCAGCTTTCTGGACAGATTTGGGAGCTGGCCTGGACCTGGATTTGGGTCCAGGTCTGTGCCCAAGTCTGGGCCCAGGCTTAGGGGTCGCTTTAGGAACGGGTTTAGGGACGGGGACGGCGGGAGAAATGTCTGTTTGGCAGGGGGGTGGAGGGAGAACAGCCTCCACAGGTGGCTGCTCTTCTTTATGGCCAATAGGCACTTCTTCTTCTTTTACCCTCCAGATCTTCTCCTCTGAAATCACCTCCTCGTCCTCTCCCCCTCTCTCCCTCCCCACCCGCTTTTCCACGTCCTCTGCACTCCGTCGGAGGCGGGAGGATTTGCGTAGGTGACAGGGGAAGCGGGGGCGTCCGGAGCTACGGAGTGCATATTTTTTTTCTGTCTCCAAAGGAAGAGGAGAGGAGGCCGTGCTCGGGTTTGGACCGGGAGGAACCGGACAGAAGGTGGAGGCTATGTCTGTCTCTGCGGTTCGGACATGAGCTGCCAGCTGATTGGTGGAGGCGGGATGATTGCCAACTGCTAAAGACAAGGACTGGGGTGAAGATGTGTGTATTGCCTCCGGCGTGAGAGACTTGGAGAGTTCTGGCACCACAGAACCTGCATGTGTGTTGATATCAGTGGGCCCACCGTTATCCATAAGTGCGTGTGAAAAAGCCTGTGCATGCACATCTGGATCCATGTGCGTTTGCATGTTTCTAAGTGCCTCGGCGAAAGCGTGTGTCTCGGCGGTCGCGTGAGCCTCCGTCTGTCTCCTCCGGCAGGCGCCGGGCCCCAGCCTTCTCTGGAGATGGAGGCCGTTTGCCAGGGCAGAAGGAGAGGAAGGGGAGATGTGGTCGGCGGTCACCAGTGCCAGTCCATCATGAGAGGAATCCTGGAACCCCCCCTGGAGCCCGAGCTCCCTGGTCCAGAACTCGGGCCCTTCCAGCCCTTCAAGCCCTTCAAGCCCTTCCACACAGCCCTTTTCCTCGGCCCGAGCGTCAATGCGGTCCACCGGAGCTCCAGTTTGGCCTGAATGCAGGTGATCTGACAGGCCACTCATTCAGCGGACACTTTCGCAGGTACCGAGGCGAAGGGGAACGACGGACACTATCAGTTGTGTGTGTAAAAGAGACTTTCTCCTCGTGTAGACGTCTCGTTCAAGCTGCCATCAGGACGGGTGAAACACCTGAGGACAGAAATAAAGAGAACGTCGGTTGTTGCGGAGTATGTTGACATATTCCTGCTGAATTGGGGACATTTGTTCTAAAGTGCTGGCCGCTAAATACGCCGCTTACTGTAAAGCACCAAACATCCTGAACGTACAAAATCCAAACATTTGCAGCACAGATGGAAATGTGATTGTGTGTTAGAATCACCAACATTTCTGGCAACGGGCCATCAACCTAATCTGTAATGCACTCTCTTCTATTAACTGTGCCACCCACACAGCAGCATTACAACATTAGATTACATTTACCATTCATTTCCTGCTCAATTGGTTGCTTTTACCAAATGGTCGTGGCGCTGATTCTGATTCTGATTCTGAGTTGAGCCTCGCTCTGTCTGCCTGACTGGCTCTGTTCTGCAGGGGATCATTGGGTCATCAATACTGCAGTGGAGAGCTCGCATAGTTCTCTCTCCCCCCTCTGCTCCTGTCTTTTGCCCATGGTTGCTAGAGTGAGAGAGAGAGCGAGCGAGAGAGAGAGAGAGAGAGAGAGAGAGAGAGAGAGAGGCAGACAGACACAAAGACAGAGAGACAGACAGAAAGAGAGAGAGGGGAAGGGACAGACAGTTGAGGAAGGTGGAAGAAATGGGGGAGTGTGGGGGTGGGGTGGAAGGGGGGGGTGGTGGTGGTGAGGAAGGGTGGAGCAGAAAGAAAAAGAGAATAAGAGATTAGTACACGATGTCACAGCATGAATCAGGCCAGACTAGAATCAGTATTTTGGTGAGGGCTGCTCCATCTCACATCAGACGCAATTATTTTGGAAGATGACTTGCAGTATAAATTTTTAAAGTCTAATTGTAGTTCGCGCTCCCACTCGGCGCGCTCCGGCAGATTGTAGGTACACATGTAGGCCAGTGGTTGGACTCGCCTCCGCTGGGTCTCAACATTTCGACACAATCAGGACCAGACGACATTGTGGACTGAATTCAGCACGTTTGGCCACACACACTCCCGCTGCATTTGCATTCTTGCCTGTCAGAAATCTGATTTATGAGAAAACAGTCAAACAGTGGTGGAAAAAAAAAAAGCACACGAGCATCCTCACGATTCCTGCCACATTTTGCCAAAACTATTCAAATGCATTACAAAGCACTAGACTTGGAGGGTGCAACAAGAATGAGAATGTGTGAATAATCGCAGCCACCAGGGGGAAGCAGAGAGGTGATGAATAGAGAGGTGTTAAGAGGATGGAGAGATGAAGGTGACAGAAAGACAGGAGCGATGGAGGGATTATAGAAGCCCAGAGCGGAGAAGAAAGCACAGACAGCCAGAACAGACACAAGTATTATGAAACGTGGCCCGTGTTGTCAGACGCATATGTGACCACACGCGTGCACACTTTAAAACACAAGCACAGGCGCGCATGCGACATTTGCGAGCATGTATGCAAACGGCTGGCTCCAGCACTGTACCACACAATCCACATCCAACACAATTATGTCCATCGTCAGAAGTCTCTGCCTCCCTCTCCAACATATGGCTCTGATTAGGAGGGAGGGAGAAGGACTGGAGAGAGAGAGAGAGAGAGAGAGAAGAGGGGATGAGGAGAGAAAGGGGTGAAAAACGCCAGAATGAGGGAGTGAACGGGTGACAAAAGTATGAAAGGGTGAGAGACAGAAGAAGTACAGAAGGGGAAAAGATATTATCGAGTAAAGGGTGAGTGGACAAAAAGACAGAGGCAAGCGGACTGTAGCGAAATGAGAAAGAAAAAGTTGGTGAGGAGGAGGAGGAGGAGGAGGAGGAGGAAGTCGAGAAGGATGAGGCAGTGGAGCAGAGAAGAGGAGGAGTGGGAGAGTTTGGGGCTGCACACATGGAGTGGAGCAACCTCAATGTTCTGCTGCTCTGAGGAATGACACAACTGGGACAGACGAACACGGAGACAAACACACCAGACTCCCTTTAACCCCCCTCACCCGCCCCCCCCCCACCCCCCCTACCCTGCCCAGTGCTGCTGCCTCTCCTCCGCTTCCCCTCCCATTCTCACTTTCTCTGCAGTCTAATTAACAGCACTCATTAATTAAGGCTTCATTTGACCAGTTTGCGAGAGGAGAAGAACACATGCTTTAATTAAACATTGCGTCACATGTGCTCGCACATACAAGCACGCTGTCACTCACAGATGTGTGCGCGCGCACAGCGACACATACCAACACGCAAACCCGCATGCAAATATGCCCCCACAGCTTCGTCCTCCCACACACTCGCACATCCATTTACACATAAAGACAGACATAACACGCACACATATGTGTCCATGCACAATCGCACACAAAACAAAGACACACATGCAAATATCCCTCTACTGTGCTCTGCGGGGGGCATTCTGACAGGGTTTAGATGCCAGCCAATCAAACGCTCCCACTATGATTCATTGTTTAAGCAAACACTCCTGGCATCCATCAGCAGCCATTCCAATATAATCACCGTCATACGTAGCAAATGCGTTTTGGTGCATTTTACTGTGAATGGCTCTGGGGCTTTGGAGCACACAGTGGCATAGTATTGTTTCTGTGAAAACAGACGATGGTGAGCACGGCTCCCACATGAAGATCTGTTGAATCTGTTTCACACACGCACACACGCGCGCACACAAGCTTCCATGTGAATGATATTATTTGAATAGTTTTGATCTTGTGAATTTTTTGTCCCCCAATTGTCTCCTAAAAGTTTTGCGTGGAGCTTTTTGTTGCACACACAGGATACAAGGAACAGCAGCACAACGCACCACAGAGGGGACGGGGACGGGTCCACATGCCAGAGGGGAATCAGAGAGGATAACCTGTCAATTTCAACTCTGGCTACCTGGACCGCATAGACAGGGAGGCACAATGACTTTGTATGTGGTAGCTGTACAGCATATCTATTCTCTTACCATCTATCTTACTGCCACAAAGGCTTGCAGACTCACAGGCCTGCCAGCAGAAACCCTCAATGAGGAACTAGACCCTGCGCGTATGACTGTAAGTGTGTTTGTGCATGCACATGCACGCGAGTGTGTGTGCATGTGTGAGTGTGCGTGCGCGCGCGCGTGTGTGTGTGTGTGTCTGTGTCTGTGAGCACGCACGTGCACGAGTGTGTCTTCCTGGGTGTGTTTGTAAAAGCACTCACTGAGCTCTAACGGGTGTGCAGTTGTTGCTAAGAGACAGGCAGCAGCACCGAAACAGCATGGGGGGGTGTAAGGGAGGGAGACATAGAGGAGAGAGGGAGAGGGAGAGAGAGAGAGAGAGAGAGAGAGAGAGAGAGAGAGAGAGAGAGAGAGGGAGGGAGGGGAAGGAGTAGAGAGGGGGAGAATGGGAGGAGGGGAAGAGAGGCGAGGAGAGGGGGGAGCTCCACCAAGAGGTTTAGA
>JASSRZ010000054.1:10078697-10095234 GCA_032164315.1 Malacoctenus gilli | reverse complement strand
ACACACACACACACACACACACACACACACACACACACACACACACACACACACACACACACACACACACCAGACACTTCAGAGTACACACATGTAGACAGGAGGAGGACAGAGCTGGAAGGGAGCAGTGGAAAAGTGAGGTGTCTCGGTCCTCAGGATGTCCTGTCTCCAGATGTCATCACATCCTTCGGATAGAGAGCGAGCGGCTCCCAGCTTGGACAAACATGAGTATTTGCATGCGAGTAAATCTCTGAGGTTGGAGAGTTTCATCTGATTTCTTCAGCGGCAGGAGCTCAAGGATGTAACTTGCACAGGTTTCAGCAGGAGGCAAAAAAATATAAAATAAAAACAACCCGGGGTCAAACTTGGGAGTGAAAACATCTCATCTCACACTATGTTGACACCCAGGGGGTGTTTGAGCGGGGTTGACTTCAAGCTGTGTGGCTCCTCTTGGTTACGGATTCACCTGCCACAGGCCTCAGCTAATCTTAGGAAAACCTTTTGGGATGACGGTAACCTGCATTTCCACCCCCCCCCACCCCCCCTCCTTCTGAAACAACAGATCCACGCCCCTTTCCTTCCTGCCTTGCCCCGAGGCTAAAGGCAGGAACTGACCTCGTAAAGAAACAGGAAGTGACGGAGTCCGGCCTTGGCGGGTCCAAATGCGTTTTTCCCCCCTCAGAATCCAGCCGTCAAAAGTTCAGGACAACTCATCTGTCAGAGTTGTTTGAGTTTCAAACAAATGTTACACTGATTGCAGATGATGGAGCCTGTGATTGAGCAGAGAAATTCGAGGGAGCAAACACCCGCATCAATCAGATGATGACAAAGGCACAGAAACACCTCTGATAGAGGGACATGCTGAGGAAGCAGACAGCAGGGCCTTTTCCTCAAGGTGTTTTCCTGTGGACCATTTGCCAAATAAATCACTGAAACAGCCACTGGGGAACGACTCTTTACAACAATCTGGTAAACATGAATGGGACTTCAGAATACACAATAAAAACAAACTTCAAAGGTTGTTTCTTAAAAATCACAAATCAAGAGAACAAGTTATTTTTTTAGAAACAAAATAGGCAAAAATCATTGTCCCTGGTCAGTCATGTGACAGACTGGTGAAGAAGGATCCGCAGTTCTCCGGCAAATTCCACTCTTTCAAAATTTCAGCGTTGGCTGTTCAGGTTTCTAAATCACCCCGCTCAGTGGTCCCCGTCCATCACGAACAGTGGAAGTCGGCGCAGCCACGCTTTCTCATGGGCAACTTCCTTTTACTCAACGGGCGCTCCGAAGTTACTCAATTGTCAAGAAACACCGAAATTAACAGACGCGTTTCTGTTCAATTAGAGCGCCCACGGCTCTGACGTGGTCGGATATGGCTGCTTTAAAAGTTGCCTTGACTTTGTTGGTCAAATGTAGATTTTTTTGAAAAAGCAGTCAATCTAGTTGAGAAAGTCCGCCTTTACATTTATCTAATTCAACGTGTTATTTCCGCAGTTGATTTTCTCTTCGTCAACTTATTGAGGTGAAGCAGGTTTTAGTGATTTAATTTTCTCTTAAAGCACTTCGACAAGTGTCTGAGCCACCCTGGGAGTGAATGAAGCGGACACATACCTGACGCTGAAGCGGTGTGTGTCCCGGGAGTCCTGGAGCCGGGCCCTCGGGGGACGGAGGGGAGCGGCGGCACTGGTCCGGAGGCTCGAGGGGCGCTCGGAGGAACAAAAAAGCCGCGCGCCGCTGAGCTGCGCTGACCGTCAGAGACGCCGTGAGCGCGCGCGATTGACGCGCACAGCCGGGGGACCAACCCAGACCACGGCGCGTGCGTACGTGCGTGCGTGAGTCCAGCTGAGAAGTCGCGTCACGGCAGGAGGACAGAGACGCGCACAGTGACGGAAGAGCCAAGCGCAACTTTTAGCCTCTAGAGGCGTTTCTTGCTAAACGCCGCCTGAGAAGAACCGCGAACACATTATCTTTTCTACGCTCTATATTCCGACATTCACTGAAAGAATAAGATAAACTTAAAGAGCAGACTGATTCTTTCAGTGCCGAACGCTTCACAGTTAACGCAGCCTGTAACCGTCATTTCAGCCTGCGGTTTCACATCAATCCGTGTTGTTGCGCGTGCAGGCGGTGGGATGCGACACGTTTAAGTTGGCGGCGTGAATGACAGGAAGAGTGAACGCGACGCGAGACGCAGAGCGAGGGCGAGCGAGGGCGAACACGGGACGCCCAAACAGAGAAAAGCTTCACTTCTGTGAACTGCCTCACTTTATTTTCGGCTAAAATGTTTGTCTGCAGTTTGACAATTAGCTTTCACGTCAGTCTTTCCCATTTCCCACATTTACTTCTTTTGGTTCTTTATTTTCAGTGATAAGTTTAATGTCTTTTTTTATGTATCATGCATTTCTATATTTTTCCTCTTTTTCATTGACCCGCTTTTTTTTTTTTAAATTACAATTCGTCCATATCACTTTTGTCGTTAAATCGTTAGGCACGTGACGTGCTAATTCGCGCTCAAACCTGCACGCGACGTGCTAATTAGCGATAAGATTGATCCATATAGTGTAGCACCAGGAGTCGGACCACACCGTTTTGTGCTCCCCCGCCAGGAACTAAGAAACAAGCGTGGCACTCAGACTGTCCAGACGTCAGTCTCTGTCGCCATCGCGCGGTATTCTGCTGCAATTGTGTTTTTTCTTGCAGAGGTAAAAAATAATCGGAACGTCAAGTCTGTTCAGGAGCATCGCTCAGTAACATCCAGTATGACAACCATTGAACAGCAAATAAAAAAAATCAGCTTGATTCTTTTTTAAGCAAAGTAACCTTTTATTGTTTATAAAAAATACAAGTTATTTTGTCTTGCTTCGTCTCAGTCTCTGTGCTGCAGACAGAACTGAGGCTTGGGGAGTCGTCTTCGTAGTACATGACATGTGTTGGTTAATGAACAACAAATGTTCTGCAATCATCGCGGTGATGCAGCGATGCCAGGCCTCAGTCGTGTGGATATGTCCCAGTTTCAGAATCATGTGCAAGATATTCAGAACAAACACTCACAAGGCTCAAGTGAAGGAAAATAAACCTGATATACACTTCAGTGCAAAATAGGTACGTTTTAAATATACAATGTCCCAGTCGCAAAGCAGCATCAAGACGTTTAACACTGAATCATACGATATGCATGTACAAACATCGACTGTAGTGTGCATGTGAGTGCGTGTGCAAGGTTGGATGGACTGTGGCGCCTCACAGCTGGCTCAGCTTTAGCAAAAAACGCGGGCGAGTGCGTCATCTCATATAATGTGTGATGGCTCGTAGTGTGTACAGCAGGGCCGCCTGTAGCCGGGCTTCCATCACGATTATGTTTGCGTGAACCTGTAAGGAGGAAGGAAAGGCATGTGATTACCTTCAGGTCATCGGGTGACACACTTTCAAGTTCGGTGTGTAACACTTCCTTCTGTGATGACATTTAAAAAAGAAGCAAAAAGAAAGGACATGCCGAAATGCCAAACGGTCCGTACTTTGGGGAGACGATACCAAAGAGACGTCACGTTAAAAATGTCAAATGGTTTGTGAGTGGAGGGGCCGGGCGGCTGCACGTTTGCACTCGCTCGTACCTTTTCAGAGTGTCGGAAATGTCTCCAGAAGGTGTGGTAGATGCGCGCCGTGGTCTGCTCGGGATGACAGGCCATGGTTTTGACGAACACCTTCAGCGAGCGCTCCAACAGCACATTCACGCTGCCGTAGTCGTAATCGTCATAGCTGTGAGCGCAGAACAAAAGATACTCGTTCATGACAGCGAAGGGAATGTAGTTTTGGATACAGCGGTGACAGGCGACGGCGTCTTACTGACCGGATCCCGTAGAGGCAGTGGATGTAGTTCCACAGAGCTTTTCTCAGAGTCAAAGTATCCACTCCTTCATGCATGGCCATCCGGTGGTAGGTCAAGTTGCTTACGACCTGCAATGTTGCATCATTATTGACTCCATTTATTTATTTTTCAGTATGTGAAAATAGAGAAGTGAAATCATTGGATTCTTTTGGGTGTGTTAACGTGAGTCTCTGCAATCAAACTCAAAATAAGCAATGATACAATCTCCGTGTTCTTTTATGAGTTGAACTCCATAAACCGTCGCATCCTTTCAATAATCGCTCTTCAGACATGTTGTCAACATTTTTTCCAGGCAGGATTAAACTCTCTCAGTGTCCTTGTGCATCTGTCTCTGTTTTTTTTCTCCTCCCTGCTTTATAATCTCCATGTGAGCTCTCAGCAGGTGAAAATAACACCAGGATAATACCAGCACGCTCAGCCTGGCACACAGCGCCATCCTGGAAGTTATGAAAGTCACGTCACACTGCGCGCCACCTGACTGCATCCCTTAATTCAACGTTAGTTTTGCTGTGAGTGACGAGGACTGAAAACGTGATCTGTACTTCACCAGCTTGGTTGCGAGAGAGGAAGTTCACCGCAAGTGTGAACACAGGAATAGTTTCAACCGACACTGACAAACCGAGTGAGGCAGAAAGACCTGTTTTTTCACACTTGTAATGTGCCGTTTTAAATCAGGTCATTGCTGTTCACTACACTTGTTGAGGTAGAGGAAATGCAGCGATACCTGAAACTTCTCATCCAGGAGCTGACCCATGTCTGGCAGCAGCCGGTTGACCAGTGAGAAGCCATGATCCTCCCATGAATAGTCCTGAAACCAGACACCAACCGCACCATTCATCACAATTCATGAACGCGGTGAAACGTCTGAATATAAAAATAGCGGCGCGCTTTGCAATCCATTTGTTTGAATGGAGCTGACTGCAGCCTGAAAAAGTTCCCACCTGTGCTCTCATGGTGGGCGGTGCCTGCTCTCCCCTGGGGGAAAAGTCCTCGTATCTGAACTCTGGTTCCTCCACCAGACACAGCACCAGGTCAGGTGGAGCTCCCCGCACCACCGCTGAGCAAACACAGCAGGGAGGAAGCGGTGAGCAAACAAAAGTCGAGCCCACGAACCAGAGAGTGATGTGGGAGCAAACGAGCGTTTTGTCTCCTACCCGTCGGTATGCTCTCGCTCCTCTCCCTCTCGAACCGGGTGACCATTTCCTCCTGCGTGCACTCCTCCTCCTCTTGCTGCTGCTGCAGCTCCGCCATCCTCTTCATCAGCACCTCCACCTCCATCGCTCCGTCTACCAGCTGGGGGAAGTCAAAACAACAAACAGGCTGAGCAACTATAAATCAACACTGAAGTGAGCGGCCCCCCGAGCTGCTCCCGAACCAGTGTGGCTGGCGAAACAAAGGCGCTCTTTAACAAACACGGCCGCACCTCGATCCTGTTGACACTTCAGAATTGTGACTCCGCCGAACAACAGACTCACCTCCAGCCTGCTGTCCTCGGGAGCGGGGCTGTGGGGGCTGCGGGGGACGTGTCCGGGTGACGGCGGCTGGAAGGTGTAGCCCCCGAAGTGGTCCGGCTCAAGGTTCAGACCGCAGCCATAGACGAAGGAGCACAGGGAGTGGGCGTGTGCCATCAGGACCACCGCGTGAATCAGCTCAGCCAGCGACCAGCGAGGCTCCGCGCCGGGACACACCAGCTCCTGCACGGGGGAAAAGGGTTGGAGTTCCAGGGACAGGAAGCAGCAAAGGAGGAACAGACAAAGGAAGACTCTCACTTCTCAGACCAAACTTCCCATTGCCTTTAATCTTAACACCATTTACCAGCATGAAGACTGATTTAAACCTGAACTGAAAGATCTGTAGAAGCTAAAAAATCCTGACAAACCTTCACAAATTGTTTGAAATGATCACAAATAAAACGTGTTGGCTCCTCTGTAGTCACAGGGAGCTTTGTGTTGCCTGCTGCCCAGCAGACGTGCAGTTTGACAACAGTTTCCTGGTCTTGCAGGTAAAGTCTTGACCTCCACAGTTGCTTTTAACAGCAGTTTCTTAAAGACATTACGGAGGAAAAACACAATCTGGAGGCACATCAGTGTCTCATTATCGGTTTCTTTTACTTTGTAAGAATCTGTTATTTTCATATTAGATGGGGAGTCAGTTAATTAGACAATCCTACGGTTGCTGAGTGTTATAATGAGGTTTGGAGAAAAAAAGTGCCCTTGAGTCGTCTCCAGCTCACATCTCTTTGTGTTTATTCCTGACCTGCAGGAGCAAATCCTAATGAGTCAATTAAAGCTTAATGACTTTAAAAACTTCTCACACTTCACAAGCACGTGCAGTCGCAGCCACGTGACACCACTGAAATTTGTGAGTACAAAGAGGATGGTAATAGTGCAGACTTTTTTTCATTAATTGCCATCGCTTTTTTCTCCTTCAATTAAAAATAACAATATTTGCCAAAAGGTGCAGCAGTCTTTGCATTTATCTCATACCTGTATGTTCAGAGTAAACTATTCCCCTCTTCCAGCTACATGCATTCTACATTTGTTTTTGATAAGATATAACAAATGCAAATATCAACAGATTGTGGATCCAATCTTGCATCACATAATATGTCATTTTTTTGTTTCTTGGAATTAAAAATTTGGGCTCTCCATACATTGTAGAAAAATTCTCAAGGATTCAGAAAATTCATGTGTTTGTAAACCTTATGAACATCACATCGAATGAAAAGAAAACGACATTGATCGGTGATAATGGAGAGTAATAAGCAGCTATTAACAGCTCATTATGGGTTAAACTACTGAATATCTACCAGGCAGCGAGTAGTGACTGAGTCAGCAGGACACTGATTTTGGATGCAAGTCAGAAATTTGATGCATCAAATTATTTTACGATGATAAGAGAATACGAGCAGGGACGGTTGGTTCGAGGCCCGAGGAGTGAGTGGGTGTTGTGTCTGACCTGGATGTGCTGCTGCGTAATTAGCCAGGGTCTGTGTGCCAGCAGCTTGTTGAGAGTTTGCAGGCTGCGGAGTTTGGTGGGCGCGTGCTCGAGGCCCCTCAGCCAGCTCTCCTCCCCCCCGGCCTCCAGGAAGCCGGCGCTGTGCTGCTGCACCACGTACGAACACTGGTGCCGAGCAGCAGCCTGCGGAGCGCCGGGAAAAGGTTCAAAAACACAAACCTTCCACCAGACTAGACTTTTTCTTTTGAAACAAAAATAATCACTGATGTGGGAGTGCCGACTGCGTGATGCATAACGGTCTCGACTCAATAAATATCAGGCACACAGAGGCCAAGACAACACGGATGAACTCAAACAGGTAGCATCTAATGACAGTGTTCTAAGACACCAGATAAGGTGCAAGAGATTAAAATGGACCAGTTTTAAAAAGCAAAAATGGTCTCATCGGGTTTTGATGGCTCGGCATTGACATTGAGTTTGCATGTTTTCTCTGAGCATGAATGGCTTCCCTGTTTCCTCTTTTGCAAATTGCTAACTCTAAGTTGTCAGTAGGCATGAGTGTGTGCCTGGGCAATTATCCGACTGCGTTGGCCCTGTAATAAGACCGGCAAGCTGATCCACAGTGTCCCCGCCTTTCACCCAGTTAGCAGGGATAAGCGCCAGCTCCCTGCAACCCCAGCTTGTATAAAGCTGGCATGGAAAACAGATGGATGGGTGGACATGAGGATACCCGCTGTGCTTGATGTGACGAGTTAACAATGCCAGCTGTGATTTTCTCACCATGACAGCGATGTAATGTCTCCAGTGACGAGGTAAGGGGCCGTCCAGCTCCAACAGCGCATGCTGGGTCCTCAGGAAGCAGCTTAGATAGGCAGGGTGCAGCGCCATCACCATGGTGATATGATCCACACGACCCAGCGAAAGAAATGATTCAACAAGTATGTCCTGATCCGGCCCTTCTTTCAACATCTGAGGACAGAGCAGAGAGAAAAAAGCCGCGCTTATAATCCCTCTCAGAGTTCTGAAACTACGCAAAGTTGCTGGTTTCTGTGTTCGGCACTTTAGTTTGTTTGATAACAAAACATCTTTGTCAATCGGATGTGAATAAGCAGCCTGGTGAGTCGAGCGATTTCCACAGCTGATAAAACATTTAACTCTATCCCGTGGATAATTGAGAGTGACTCGCATATAAAACCAACGTCAGTCATCGGATTTGGCAACACAACTCCGGTGTTGCATCTCTTGAATGCTGAGGCAACAGACAGTGCTGTTGCAGCAGACTGGCTGCTCCCAGCATGGCTATCTAAGGTCTAAGAAATGCCCATTTGGTTGAAGAAAAAGGGAAGAGTGTGGCGTGTCCGAAAGCACAAACAGGACGTGGGTAAAGCAAATGAAACAGTGTGGAATTGAAGAGAAAAAAAACAAAACATGTCTCTCAGCCCTGCATCAGGGGAGTATTTTTACATGCGTATATAAATTACACTTCTGAGAAACAGCATCATCAGTGAGTGGATATTTACCCACCTGTTTATTAGTTAATCACTGCAACAAACCAGGTTTAAGCTATGATAAGAAATGTGCAGACTGGGACTATACTAAGAATGTAACAATTAGCAATAAACAAAGGAACCACCGTGGTATTTTCTTTAAAAAGATCATCTTTTCAGAAAAAAAGTTCATCACACAATAGGTAATACTCAGCAGTGTGAATAATCGATGACTTGTTTACCTCTTTTGCAGGGATAAAGGCACTTGGGCCTGACGCCAAGGCCCGTGGTACATCGACTCCTTGTTCCTGGAAACAAAGACAACAATAAAAGCTCGAGCAACCTGCACAGGGACTTAAGTCGATTATTGATATGACTGCTTGAATTGCTTGATTAGTTTCTTTTTGAAGCAAAATTTCTGGCCATCAAACATGATGTGAGTTCACAGTCACGCAAGGCAAAAGAAATTAAGTGCATTTTGAAGGAGTCGGTGGCAAACATGAGTAAAGCTCAAGTTAAAAAAAATAACAGTGTGGTTTCGAATTTGTTTGAAATGAGAGTGAGCAAGGCAATTACTCATATTCTAGCAAACTTATTTTGCAACTGAAATGTATAAAATCTGCACAATATATATACCTTCTTTGGAAATGCACAAAAAATCTTGCATGAAAGGCAGTAAATGATTTGAAAACCAAAAATAAGCATAGGTGCATGTACGTGATCTGGAATATGTGAGGATAAATGTATAATCTGCGGGCAGCCTGAATCCCCTTGAACTTTCCAAGACCTACTTTGACCACAGCAGCTGTACTGTAACTGGAGAGAGCCAGATCGTTTCATAACTCGCAGCCTATGAAATGACAAAACAGTTTAAAGCCAATCCATGCGTGACACTCACCGACATGAGGGGACCAGCAGCAGAGTGCTGCGAGCCACTGCTTGTGCTATCCGACACAAGGAAAAATTAAATAAACACGAGGGAAGCACCGCGGTGGCAACTTTATTTCTGGACGCTACAGCGCGTGTACGTGCGTGCAAAGGGGGGGGGGGGGGGTCGGCCCTGGAGGGACTCTGGGGGGGTGTGTCTGCTGTGTTTTTTCAGGGCGCCGGAAGGGGGCGTGTCCAGGCCGGCCTGCTTGTTTGTGCACACCGCGGCGGAGTCTTGCGTCACCTCCAGTTCAACGTCTGATGAAATATCCAGCGGTGAGGTGGCAACGACAACAATGACCAGCTGATAATTACTAATAATCAGCCACAAATTTGGTATTGACGATACATAGCTATGAATGGACGAGTGACGTTACAAAAGTTCCAAGTCAAATTGAAAGAATGTGTTAAACTATTGTGTGATCTAAGAGTCATCTACGTTAGAAAATGAATTCCGTTGTTGCGGAAGAAAAGACAGAGTTCGGGCTTTCACCTCCATTTGTCTCATTGCAAACGTTTAACGAGCAAAAAGACACGAACACCATAAACAACGTCAGTCAGTTCTTTCTTACCTGAGCGGTCCGAAGCAGCCTGGCCGCCTTCTCCCGCACCTCCAGCAGCGGGCACGACCTCGACAGCCGGAGCAGATGGAGCAAAGTCTGCCGGCTCAGCGGTTCCGAACCCAGCCGGTCCGAGTTTAAGCACGCCTGGACCCCCAGACTGAGCTCCTCCAGAGCCGCCGCGCGCTCCTCCTCGTCCCGGCTGCACAGCCGAGCAAAGCTCTTGGCCGTCGCCCCGGCATCGGATTCAGACTCGGACTCGTGGCGCCCTGGGCGTCCACAACCGGACACCTGTCCTGGTTTGTTATCTCCATTCGCCTGGCAGGAAACGCCTGGCAACGGTTTACTGGCCATGACTCGAAGCACCGGCGCTACCTGTCGTTACTGGGCTGCTGCGAGCTAAAACAGTGAGCTGACGCTAACAGTTAGCTGCATACAAACATCAGCGTTTACCTGAAAGGGGCCAAATACTCGGTGTCTTTTGCCTGAGTGGGGTCACTGCGCAGTCATCCGCCCCGAAAACCATCAACTCCGACCGTCCACCTCTAAAACCAGCCGTCGCGACCCTGTGTCATCCCTGACTACCGGGCAGTGGAGACTGCCTGCCGCCGGTGAGCTCGCTCTGTTAGCCTAGCCGCTGTTAGCAGATGCTGGGAAGTGGCGCATCCGACGGCGGCTCGCAGGTGCAAACTCCGAGCAGACAGATTATTATTCGACTGGGTTCAACGATCAGATTATAACCTAATCTGAAAGTAAAATAAACGCACAGAGAGACGCAGAGGAGATTCATGCGTAGAATTTTGGACGCTGCTTCGCTTTGTCGTTATTGCCAGTGACGTCACGTTGACGTCTGCAAAACTTTCCACTGTTGAAATCTGCCAGAGACCGCTTTAATTTCTACATATTGTAACCAAAATTTACATAATTAACTCATCTCTTAGCTTGTGCACACTATTTCAAACCAATAGTAAGCTTACTTTTAATATTTCCGTTATTTGCATGACTGGGAAACCTAATTGTCAAGGAAGAAGCATGTGAGCCCGATGAAATGTCCTAGTTTTCTGCATGAATAGGTCATAAAATGTAATGTGAGCTGCAGCAAAGAACACAATCATTCACTTCACTGTTTACCCAGATTCTACAAACACAAAATAACAATAATTCATGATTCTGTTGGAAACTCAGACGAGACTGAATAATTCATAACATGGACTGATCAAGTAAACAAGGCAAAGTTAATGTTCCAGTTGTTGATTTCCAAACCAGAGGGTCCTTTTGGTCCTCCGAGTCCATCTTTGAGGTTTCTGACGAAAACACCTTGTTCATGTCGTTTTGTGTGTGCATTTGTGGGTTTTTTTTTTTATATCAATTTGGTATACATCATTTTCACAATTTTGTTTACTTCCTGAAACACCTTTATTTAGGAAAATAAAATACATCAATGGAGAATTATTTTTATCAGACATATCTTATATTAATTTACCTGCACATATGTGGATCATACATAATATTCAGTCGCGCTTTAGTGAGCGTTGGGGAGGAGGGTGAGAGACAAGAGGAATGACAGTGACACAGAAACGAGCGAGCAGGCGAAGGTGATGTGCTGCTGCTCAATTTGACATGACGCGACATGGACCCTCTGGGGTTTCAGGAACTTCAACGCTGTCACCACAACAAAGAAAACCCTTCACTGTACCGTCACCGTTTCCCTATGAGGGAAGACTTTTATTAACAAACACACAGGCTGGCTTTGGAGGATGACCTTCGCAGTGATCGCACACACACGTATATATATATATACGCACACACGCATACACACAAAGGCGAGGGCCTCGCGGCGACCGGCGCTTTGTGTCCCAGGAGACCTGAAGGGTTAGAGGAGGTGATGTGGAGGGAGGAGGAGACAGCAGGTGGTTTGGGAGTGCTCAGGGTACAAGCAGAGGTCCAGATTCACACACACGAGCCCCCTCTTCAAAATCTTACAGGAAGTTTAAAATGTGTGTACATGTGTGAGTGTGTGTAGATGGCTTGGAGATCCACGCTGTAGAGCGGGATGCGTCCTCAGACAATTTTGTTCTCCAGCAAGGCGATCCTCTTCGACATGCTCTCTAGTAAGTTTCTGTCAAGGACCAAAACTGTGAAAACAAAACAAGACTGAGAGGATGACAACAACTTAAAAAACCTCCCATTATGGTATTCTGAAACAGTTTTCACCAGTTGTAAAGGATATATTTTTTCGTTAGTGCCTGTAGGGCATCTTCTACTTTCTTTTGGAACTTTACAAGGGAGTCACATTCACAGGGGTCCTCCTCTGTGGGATCAGAGAGCACAAGTTCAACTTTTGCTATATTTTACGACTGCAGCAAGTAAACTATGTAAGTATGCATGACATGAGTTTAAACCAGAAACTTCTGACCTTGGCAGATGTTGATCTGCAGCTTCTTGGCAATCTGGGTCATAGCCTTGAAGTCGGCAGTGTAGAAGTAGTGCTCTCCGGTCGGCTCAGACGCGATCTCTTTCAGCTCGTCCTCCACTGCGTTTCCGACCCCGACCGCATACATCTTGAAGCCTACAATCGAAAGATGTTACGTGATTAGCAAAAAAACATGCGTAATCCACCCTCATGGATTGAGATTTAACCTCCTTCTTACCGTTTTCCTTGGCCTTCTTGGCAGCATCTCCGATGTAGTCCTGGCTGCGGCCGTCAGTGAAAACAATGCCCACCTTTGTGACTCCAGGCCGGGCGCCCTGAGCAGGGCTGAAGCTGTTGTCTGACAGGTAGCGGAGCGCCTGGCCGGTCATGGTCCCCCTCTCCATGTAGGCCATCTTTTTAACGGCATCTTTCAGGTCTTTCTTGTTGTTGTAGCGGCCCAGGGGAAATTCCTGGAAGGGAAAGACAATGAGGATAACAGTGGAGGATTCATGGTGGCTTAATCTGGTTTCACTGTCGGTGAGAGCCCCACCTGCTTGACCGAGCTGGAGTACTGCACCAGTCCAACATGAGCCTTGGCGTCGGACACGTCCAGTTTGTCGACGATCTGGTTTATCCACTTCTTGACCAGCTCAAAGTTCTCAGGGCGCACGCTCTTGGAGCCGTCAATCAGGAACACCACGTCTGTCGCTGCGTTGCTGCAAGCTGGTTACATCGTGGACACACGCACACATGCACACACACACACACATGGGATCACCAGAATGTGGCAGCACTGCGCGGATGCTTGGACGAATGCCTCCAGACACACATACTCACACATGCACACACTCACCGCTGCAGCTGCGACCATCGTCCATAAGGGTAAAGCCGTCTTTGCAGGCACACTTGTATGATCCTGGGGCGCTGATGCATACCTGCGCACAGTCATGATCCCCAGTGGCACACAGGTCCGACACTGTGTGTGTGTGTGTGTGTGTGCGTGCAGAGCACACATGTGCGCACAGCACACACAGTGGGTGGTTGGGGTTAGGAGGAGAAATGAAACTATGTCAGTTTGAGACTCTAGCATTGATTTTTAATGATCCACTGTGACCTGCAGGTAACCTCAAACATCTTTATCACGTGGTTAACGCATCAATCCAGTGGATCCTTAAAACAAACAGCTGGAAAAGATTGGAGTCGCCTCAATGTAAACAAAGTCTGATTTGTTTTATACTGTGTCGTGACGCGCAGGCTTGTCCAATAACAGTCCAACGCTGTGACCATGCAGCTCTGCCCTCCGATGAAACATCTGCAGCGAGACTGGCTGCTGCAAAGCAGGACAGCAGTCAAAACCGCCGCAGACTGAGAGCGCCGAAGGGCATCACTAATTAGGGGTTTAATGATTGTCACTAATGGATCGGTAATTAAAGACAGATCAGTCTCGCTTCTCGGTTATGTGAGAGTTGAGTGAGGAATAAGAGCAAATCTCGTTCCAAAAGGTTGTTTCTACCCTAATGCCCTCATGCACAGGGAATTTTAAACAAGTCTGAACGATTGGATGGATGTGCGTGTTGATGATGAGCAGAGGACAAAAAGGAGGAAACAATAGATTGGAATGAAGGTGATGGCAGTCCTGACACCTTACCCTCAGTATAGGGTGGCCAGCAGACAGCACTTTCCACAGGGATGAAGTCGTTACATTTGTCCCATCCTGAGTTTTTTACCAAAATACCCCAAAATAGCCCCTTTATCCCGCTGCTGCCTGTTCTCACTTCAAGAAGAGACAGCACCTCTAACCCTTCTCCTTCTGTCTTCTTCTCCTCGGCCCTCTTACCACAAAAAGCCTCCTGGAACTTCTTGGTAAGCTTCTCGATGACACTGTAGCTCTCCACGTAGTCCACGTGGTCATCCAGAGGATCACTGGCCATCTGCTTCAGAGTGCTCATGTCCACACGTCCCACCCCGATGGCAAAGATCTCGATGCCAGCGTCTCGTGCGCGCAGAGCCACATCCTTCACGTTGTCCTGGGGACGCCCGTCTGTCACAATGATGGCGACCTGTGACAGCAGAGGTTAAGCATCCAAAAGACAGATAACATCAGTAATGTGGGACGAAGCGAAGAGCGTCTGCATGTAAATGTGCCTCAGACCTTGCTGATGTCGGGGGACTTGACACGAGCACCCTCAGCCTCACTGAAGGCGACATTCAGGGCAAACTGGATGGCCAGACCAGTCATTGTTCCAGTTGACAGAGGTTCGATTTTGGTCACAGCCTTCACCAGGCCGGCTTTAGTGCGGTGAGTCTTCAGAGAAACCTACGGAAGCACAGTCAGCAAGAATCAGTGAGGTGTGTGTGCGCGTGTGCTTGTGTGCTTGTGTGTGTGTGTGTGTGTGTGTGTGTGTGTGTGTGTGTGTGTGCGTACCTCATTCTTCACACGGCTAGCATAGTTAACCACTCCCACTCGGGTGGCGTTGGGTCCAACATCCAGCCCTTCAATCACTTTTGCCAGGAAGACTTTGACTTGCTCAAACTCGGAGGGACGGACGCTGCGACTGCTGTCGATGATGAACACGAGGTCGGTGGGACGGGTTTTGCACAAACCTGCAGCTGCACACGGGAGAAAAGTGATGAGATCCCTTTGTCGTTCATAAGTATTTGTACGATTTGTAAACACTGCTAAGATTTCTTTGAATTAAAAGTGGTGGTAATGAAGAGGGCAAAAAAAGGGGAGAGGCAATGTGGGGAGACAGAGAGAGCTGTGAGAGGAAAAGGGGGAGGGCCGTGGTGAAGTGATGGAGGCTGGGGGGGATGTCTATAGGACGAAGTGGGCGGGAACAGAAAAACAGGATGGAAAGAAGCAACAAGGTGGAGAGAGGGAGAGGTGGGGAAGAGATGCAATGAGGCCGGGGCAGAAAAACATGGGTGGAGGACAAGAAAGGATCCAATAACCTGCCGAAATAATATTGAAACAGTGTCTTGTATAAACATGCAAACAAAAAGTGTCATTAAGTTGGCAGGTTGGCAAATCCAGTGAGAGTGAAAAAGAGATGGAAATGATGTTTAATTCAAGGCTTGAAAAAGGCAGACCATGACATTTGTTTTTAATCAAGAATGATCATTTAGATTAGATCCCCAGTGTTTAAAAGAAAACTCCACCTTGTGACATGGACACATCAGATGATGGAGAGGATTCATTTAGGCATGTCTAATTCTGACGCTGTTATTACCACTGATCTCCATTCTCACCCTTAACCTCCATCCATCCTTTTCTTCTACTGAATTGTAAATCAGAGGCTCTCAGACACCCCCAACAACCACACACACACACACACACACACACACACACACACACCAAGCAAGTCCATCATGAAACAGCTATGCACGCATTCCATCTATTGCCATCAGCCACTTAACCACAAGAAACAAACTGACAACCGTGACTGACAGTGACAATAATTGAGTTCTCTTTCCATCATTGGTTTTCAATTTTGATCACAGATCGAGCTGGAAAGCTAAAAAAGGTGTCATATTCTCAAAAAAAGCATTTCTTTTCTTCATTTATTCCATCCAGCATGTTGATTTCTTAAAATTTGTTTTTTTCTCTTTGTCTAATTTTGTATTTCAGTTTGTTCTCGTTGCCAAAAATTTCACCATTGTGGCACACGCAGATGTCCCACTTCAATGAATCGATGTTAAAGAAAAACCTACTGAGAAGTCAAATATCTTGACTTTTCATAATGAAGCAAACAGACTTTCACTAGAACACTGCTGACTTGTCAAGGGAGTCAAACTTATCAGCACTGATACACCATCCAAGGTTTAACTTTGTGGTAATTACAGGAGACCCTCACTGGGAGATGTCAGACTTTACACCGTCAGCATCCTCTGAATCTTCACCTCCAGATACAGACAGTATTAAAGGTTAAAGGTCATAATTCTTACCCATCGCAGCAGCTGTGCGAACATCTATAGTGGCTTGAGCTCCTACGAAGCCAAGCAGTAGCAGGAAAAGCGGCGAGGTAAGCGTCATGGTGACAGCAAGACGGGGGGTCCGAGCGTGGCCGCAGATGGTCCTGGACTGAGACAGAAAGGAGGCAGAGTGGGGCGAAGGGAGTTCCAGGCGAAGGGGACGGCCACAAAGTGAGAACGGCTGACTTTGAGCAGCAGGTTTTCAATGCAAGAGCTTCACACACACTCAGCCCACAGACGGCCCCCTCTGCTGATGCTGTGTGTGTATGTGTATGTGTGTGTGTGTGTGTGTGTGTGTGTGTGTGTGTGTGTGTGTGTGTGTGTGTGTGTGTGT
>JASSRZ010000054.1:10039057-10061780 GCA_032164315.1 Malacoctenus gilli | reverse complement strand
CACACACACACACACACACACACACACACACACACACACACACACACACACACACACACACACACACGTCTTATTTGGCTACGCAGGCTTCGATGGGTACAAACGCACATGTTTACACTTTGACAGTCACTTTAGAAAAGACAGTACGTGTTAAGATCGTTCCTGCCTGTGAGAAGGTGCCCTTGCTGTCTGTCCATCTGTCCTGGGGCAGAGAGACAGACAGGTAGACAAGTCAGACAGACAGACAGACAGACAGTGAGAAGACACAGTCAATGTGTGTGATAGCCACCGTGAGGGACAATCTGCCCCACATTCAGCAGTGAAGGAACGAAACGTACGCAGATGCACACACACGCACACACGTCGACAGGCTAGTCAGTGTACACAAGAGTCTGCTGTGAAATACCAAGGTGAAGCACTCATGCATACACACACACACAGGTGGCAAGTTCAGATGAGGTGTAGACACACACACACACACACAGACGCACATGCACGCACACACACACACACACAGACGCGCATATACTCTCGCACCGGTGAGGGTGGGCAGGTGACCTAACACACAGGAGTGGAAGAGGTGTGTTACCTGTCTGTGGAAGAGCGTGGGAATTGCTGGAGAAGGTAAACACACACTCAACCACAGTACATTCCAGCTTGAACTCACCCCCTCTTTTTTCCCCGTCAAACACGCACACAGACGAAAACACACACGGGCATCCACACACATCCAGACGAGTATATTTTTGACTCCCATGCATTTTTGTTCTACAGTACTGAGTATAATTGAAGCTACTAGCCCAGTCGCACTGGTGTGGTTATTGTTACAATCTCTTAGATAGAAGCACAGCCCTCCTGTCTCCTCCCGTTGCCCCCCTCCCCGTCCTAATAAACGGTCCCACGGCAGATCAGAGTTGGCCTCATGAAGCGCTAATTCCTCTCCTGACTGAAGCTTCAACAAATGTTATGATTGTGACTGAATTAGCGCACGTGGGCACAACTTCCTGCATAGGACATGGTTTGTCATTGAAGCCCGTCGCCTTCCCCGCCCCCAGGCCCCTCCCGTCCCTAAACAGAGAGCCAATGGTGGAAGAAAAAGAAAGTGAGGCATGCAAAGGGTGTGAGAGCGTGTTTGCGGAGGGAGGGAGGGAGGGAGGGGGTTAATGAGATGACGAGTTGACTGGACATGTAGTTGTGCTTTTACACAAACAGACCAAACTTCAAACCAACCTGCAACTGACCGATAACTAATCAATAACATATTGAAACCACCTGATCTCGCTCGACTCACGAGTGATGACGATCACAATAATGACGACGACGACGGGGTTGATATGAATGGATCGTGATTTACAGCATATTTAACGTCTGTGAGGTGTGTTTGAATGTGAGTGTCATGTCCGTAGGAGTGTGTGTGTGTGAGTGTGTGTAAGAGTGTGTATGTGTGCACGTGGTAAGAGCACAGCTCATCTAAGGTGATGACAGATGTGATGGATAAAAACTCTTTATGATCATGCAGATGATTAGTGACACCAGAAAAAGATACGTTGATATTTACATATAAATTTTTTTAAGCTGCTAAATACACATCCTCCTGTTTAAGTATCATTATTATCATTATTACGGAATTATTATTATTATTGTTCACCATCCAGCCCAAAAACAATGATATATTATTGATTATTATTATTACTATCCATAACTAGTCTTTGTACAGCTGAGAGGAGCGGAGGGGGCCGCCTGCTCGGCGCAGAGCTGGACGCCACCGGCCCGTGTTTCCACAGCGCCTCCTTGTCGCTGTGGAGCACGCCGAGCGCCGAGCGCCCTTTTCTGGTTGGCCGAGCACAGAGAGAGGTCAGAGCCACCTTCAATCAGATACGAGCGGCTGCGTGTGGGTGAGTGTGTGTGTGTGTGTGTCTGTGTCTGTGTGTGCGCGCGTGTGTGCATACGTGTTAGCGTGTGCTAATGTGGCTGTGTGTCTGCATGTATGTCTGTCTTGAAGCACCAGAGGGACGGAAGGCACAAAAGAGACCTTTCCTCTCACCTTTGACCCTTTGGCTCTGTGCGGCCAACCAGACGCTCTGCGAGCAGGTTGTTTCTTATTCCTGTGTGAGGGTGAGGGGCGAAGTCGCCGCCCTCCCATTTTGTGTGTCCGTCGGCTCACCCCTCCCCTCCCCTCTCCTCTCCTCTCTCTCACTTTTAAGCCTTTTTATTTGCTCTGTAAAAACAGAAGAGGAACTCTTTTTTTGTGTGCTGGAAAACACGGGGTAAAAGCATGAGTTTTGTTTTGTTTTGTTTTTTTTACAAAATAATCATATCATTACATACAGAACAAGAGAATCTGTAGAATATTAATAACAACATTTACTTTAAAAAACATCTTGTGTGGATGTGTTATTTTTTCAGAATATATTTAGATTTTTTTTCTTTTTTTTGTCCTCTTTTTTCTTTCGTTTTCATTGAAAAGAAAGTTCCAAGTCCGCTGAGAGAAAGGCGCTCTCAAGTGTTTTGGAGACGAGAGGAGAGAGGAATGACGAGAGAGACGAGCAGATGAGGGTTGGGGGGGGGGCTCGAAGAAGAAGAGGAGGACGGGGGGGGGGTATCTTTCTCTCTTCTCTCGCTTGCTCTTCCTCTCTCCCTTGGCGTGCAGTGTGTCTCTCTGGCGTACGAGTGTTATGCGTAGAACTCCTCCTGCTTGTCTGGTTTCTGGTAGGTGACGGTGGCCTGTTTGGGTTCCTCCAGCGTGTAGCTGCCCTCGTCCTTCTTCTTCATCCGGTACACCAGCAGCATCACCAGGAAGGCAGCGAACAGGGCGCCCACCACGCCTCCCACGATCACCGCTGGAGCGAGACAGAGACGGGGTGAATTGAGTCAGTTCAGATTTGGACGAGAGGCAACGAGCAGCCACAAAAATATCCATAAACTGACACTAAAGGCAGGTTGAGGTCCTGCGGCCGCCTAAAAACACTACACGAGCCTCACTTTAAAAACACATCCAGCCTTGAAGCAGATCTACCACAGAATCGCTACCACCTTGCTGCAGACTGATGAGTCTGCATGTGCCAACATACATTCTGCGCTGCCAACAGTTTCCAGCAAAATTGCAGCCCTGCAGTGCAACACTGTGCTTTAACCGATGGAGGCTGCCGTAACCAATGCGCCGCAATTTTTTTCCACTTTCTCCGTTCGTTTTGCTAATGAACCCTCGCTGTGAACAGTTATCAGAACGGTTAAAAGCTCCCTCGTTAAAGTAATTGGCGTGGATGCCAAAGCAGAAAACAAACGGGTGTTTTCCAAACGGCTTCAGTTTCCATTCATTGTGCAAGGAGCGTTCACTGTTTATCACTTTGTTTATCCCGTTGCTGCCGGGGTATTTAAAATACCTCGGCGCGCTGTCGCAGCAAAAGCATTCATCCTCTTTGACTTGTTGCACCAATTTAGTTATTAAAACTTGTACAAAAATCCCTCCTCGACTTGTTGAAGCGGAGTCGTGCTTCATCACTTTTACCATCTCTGATTTGACTGAGGAAGACGGCGCTGACGGCGCACTTGAAAGATGTCAATTGTACCCTTTCAGGACACGGGGTGCTACTTGTCTCCGGATCCATAATGTCACACGATATCAAATCTTCATTACCGTCGCTGACTAAAGACAGAGATTTCAGTCACGCTCGCGGCGCGGAGCCGAGGACGGTTGCGCCGCTCGCTGTGTCAGTTTCGCCGCTTTGATCCAAGCTCACATGTTTCGACAACTACTGGATGGATCGCTGAGAATTTTGGCACGGCCGTTAATGTTGCCCTCAGGATGAATCGTTAACAGCTTCAGTGATCTCATTACTTTTCATCATCATCAAGTCAGGAGTTATAATTTTCCCAGAACTTTGGAGTATAGATTTGAGGGGTGTGAGGGGCAGAAACACATCGTTTGGATGAAGAACTACGTATAAAGAAACAGAGCCGCGATCAGAGTGGCCAATGAATAAGTCAGCAGAGAGAAGAGCGCCAGTCCGGCGAGAAAAAGCTCCCACATATGTAAAATGAATGTCTTCAGGCAGTCAAAAGTCAAAGATGGCAAATGGATGTCAGTGTGTTTTCAACTGATCCCTCCAGGAACTACAATGAGGACAGCGAGTGGGGATGTGCAGCACTATATATGAATGCCTGAGCCTTATATATAGTGGCTTGCTTCTATCACAGTCTACTCTAACATTTGGGGCCTCCTGCTCTTTACCGATGACCAGGAAATCGGCGAAAACCACCGCCAGCAGTCCACCAATCAGAACAGCTGAGGGAGAGACAGAGAGCCAGTCAGGTTAGGAGAAGTTGGCTGCTCGCTAACTTCTGCACAACAGCTCTTTGGGATGAGGAGAAGGGGGCACTCAGAGGGAAATTGGATTCACCCAGAAGGGAGACTGGTGGGGAATAAAAAGGAAACGGAGGGGGAGGGGCTGGATGACCCACGAGGAAGGGGGGGGGGGATTGCTTGTTCTCAGTGGGTCAAACGGGGCTCAGCAGCACATTCCCTGATGGCGATGAAACTGCTCTACATGAAGGCGAGGTGATGCCAGTATAGTTCAACAGCTCGCTGCAAGCAGGGAAAGAACACAGGAGGCAACTGGGGAACGTGTTCCGGTGGTCACCGGCGGATCTGACTAAAACCAAAAGCGACAGAAAGCCACGGTGAGACAAACACGGAGCGGAGGAACAAAAGCCACATGAGCATCAGAGCCCCCCACGCCAAAAAAGTGGCTATCTCACCTATCAACACCTCTTTCCTCTCCAGGATGTTCTTCTGAGGCAGCTGGGCAGCAGAGCTCCCTCCATCCACCGTGTTGCCGATCAGATCGGGATCCACCGGCATGACGCCTCGGCCGAGACCATTGCGGCGGTCATCGCGGATCTCGAAATCCCCGCTGGGGCCCGCAGCCCCTACCTCGTTGGTATTCTCCTGAGATGGAGAAGCAGGGAGAGAAAGAAAGAGAGAGAGAGAAAGAGAGAGAGGGAGAGGGAGTGAAAAGTGGGACTAATGACAGATAATTTACATTTGATGTAATCACATTCGTTCCGCTGAGTCGCTGCGCTGAAACCCTTCCAAACCCACACAGAGAACTTTCCGTGGCACATGTTCCCTTCTCAAACAATGGGCCTCTGTACGTACTGTTTGGAGAGAGAGTTGCGTATTGTCCAAAACATATACACACTTCATAAAAACCTGGCAGCCCAGTTTTCAGCGTGGAAAACCAGGTGGCTCTGAATGCATCACGCTCCAATGCCGAACCGCTGCAAATAACCAGAAGCACACCAATCACAGAAATGGCCCTGGCCTGTAAATAATTAAAGTGTTGGTGTTAAGGAGGCAGTCGGAGCAGGAGCCGAGTATTTAACCTCAATGGTTTATTGGGAGTGAAAGAAATGAGTCCATTAGCACACGGTGTCCAAAAGATGGCATGTGGATCTGTGGTCAGACCCAATTTACGACTTTATGCTTCTTTATTCGCATCTGGAGGCGTTAACACACGGCTGCTGACTTGCTGTGATGACATTTTTCTGTTGACGAAAAAACTTTCAAGCAACAATAATGAGTGTTTGACTGCGCAGCCAAAGAGTGTTTATGGGAGAGTTAATCTTCAGTGCCGCAGAAACTACATCCAATAACACACATAAATGAGCCATCGAGTAGCTGGTTGATCATTATGATGAGCTTGAGCACTGCTGTTCAAACATTCACTGTCCTGCTGGAAGCGCCGCTCCCCCCAAAACTGCTGTGTTGTACAAGAAATAAGCAAGAAAAAGTGAAAATTAAAAATCACTCGAGAAATAAGACAAATACACCTTGAAATAAGCATGAGAATGCTGACATGCTAGATCATAATCTACATTTTAGGTCTCATTTTAAGTGTCACGAGATAGCTTGGTATCCAAATACATAAAATCTGTGTGCTAATAATTAGTTAGTTGCTTGAATTGAGCAAAAAATGAAAATGAAGCAAATAAAAAGTCAATTGATGGGATTACATCAGAGGAGTACTATTCATGTTTTGAATTTGGCTGAAACAACCGACCGATGGGCTGATTAGGAGTATACATTTATAGAGCTACATGGTTTTGGATATCAGCATTGAATGTGCTGTGGATTCTGGTCCTTTAATGCATTTAATGTTGAAGAACGTGTAGAAATCGGAACGCCTTCAAATCCATCATCGTGTGATCACCAAATGATTTCTATTCACCGGTGACAAAAGTCCTTAAGTATCAATTTATTCCCGTTTGAGCAACATCTGCCACGAGCTCCGGTGCCCAGCTGTTTCAGAAAAATAATGGCGCTTAGTTGGGTTTCAAAATGAAGCCATGAATGTATTTGCGGCTGATGAATTGTCTCGTAAACCTGCTAATTACGAATCTCCATTCAAGGATTGATGTCTTGGTTGGGAATAAGAGGACTCGGCGCGGCCGTAGACGCGAAGGTTTGAACGGATTCGTCAGGAAAACTTTAGACCCGTTACAGATTGTTGGCTTGTTGACAAACAAGCTTTGAGCGAACAAACAAGTGAAGCGAGAAGATTCATTGGTTTAAAAACGCTGCTGGAACTTTATGGGATCTTACCTGTGTCGTTGATGGCGGCTGTGGGCGGGTCGTTTTCTCCGTCGGTACCGCCTGAGTGGCTGTCGTCATGGGAACCCTCGGCCTGAATGGGAACCTGGTCTTGACAGTGGTGGGCGCCGAAGTGGTCGTGACAGGTGCAGCTGTCGTGGGCTCAGGGGTGGTCTCTGCTGTGGTCGACACCTCTTCTTCGGTGGTGGTTTCCACGTCGAAGCCGGGGTAAAAGGAGGTGGACTCAGGTGGCAGATAGACGTCCTCCTCTTCTTCGGTGGTGCTTAGGTCATCTGAACCGGCAGACGGTGCTGCGCTTTCCGCAGGACTGGTTGCAGAGCTCGTGGTTACCACGGGAACAGATGCAGATGACCGTGGGGCGGCGGTGGTCTGTGCAGCGGCGGCCCGGATGCGCTCCAGCTCTCTCTCTCTTTCCAGCTCCCTCTCTCGCTGCCTCTCTCTCTCCTTCTCTCGCTCCCTCTCTCTCTCCCTCTCTCGCTCCCGCTCTCTCTCCCTCTCCCTCTCCTTCTCCATCTCTCGGACCCTCTCCCTCTCCCGCTCCCTTTCTCTCTCCCTCTCCAACTGTTTCTCCTTCTCCAGCTCCCTTTCTCTTTCCTTCTCCTTCTCCAGCTCTCTCTCCCAGAAGGCACCGCTCTCCCCATCGGCCTCGGTGGGCAGCGGCGTGGCGGTGACGTCCTCTGGGATGGGGCTGGGCTCGGCCGCAGGTGAGGCGGAGGGGGCGGGGCCGGTGGCCTGCGTGGTGGAGAGGAGGAGTGGCTCTTCCGTGGTGAAGGACACGCCGGCCGTGGTGGGCCTCATGCTGATCTCAGGAACTGAGGAGGGAACAGATTTACAGTCAACAATGACTCCAACAGGAAAAGAACACACACTTAAAGAACGTACACAGCTCCCTCTGTTACACAAACAGCGCAGAGCACCACAAAACCACTCACAGATAATCATAAATCAGAAGCTTCTCACTCTGGAGTTTATTCTCTGGTGAGCAGTAAACTGAGATTTCGCTGAGAGACTGCAAGCGATACAGCGAGGCAGCGCAAAAACCCACACTTCCTCTGCACAGTCACAAGATTTGAAGAAGACAGGCGGTATGAAACACTTTTTTGTTAATGGAAAGTACTTTTTTTCTGGGAAACGTTGTCCTTTTTTGAAAGGGGGGCACAGTTAAGAATCAGGGAGGACATGTGAACGCAGAGGAAGGAGACACTCTGGCTGGAAGAGCGGCACTTTATGTCGCCCTTAAACGGCTAAATTTAAAAAGGCACGTTCTTCATTTGGGCCTTTCAGTCTGCATTTAACTTGATATTTTTCTACCCAGCTGAAGCCAGAGTGAATAAACTCCAGAACGCTGCCCCTGAAATTATGTCTGGAAGAAGCTCAGCTGTTGGACACTGATGTGGGTTCAATTAAAGGAGCACTGCAACATTTTAGTATCATCAGCCGTATCCTTACAAAGTTTGATGGAGTAAGAGTAAAAAACAACAAGATTTTAAGGCCCTCATCTGCTAAAGCTTTGTGCATGTAAAAAGAAAGGTTCTTCAAGCTGATCTACTACAACATAATGGCAAAATAGTGCGAATCATCATTGATATCGACTCCAGTACTGGGCATCTTTTTGAGATTGGACAAATGTCAGGAGGATTGAGCAGATTCATTTACGATGCACAAAAGTGATCAGCTCTTCCTGAAGGTGTTTGTGTTGCTTAAGATTGTGTCGACATTTGCTGTGTTTGAGAAAGAGGCCCGGCAACGCTGCTGTTCCTGAGCTGTGAGGTATTTCATCGAGTGGACACATAAAACTTTGGCTTTATTGTAGATTAATTTGTCTTTTGTTGCCTAAAGCGGCCCAGATCCCACCATCTTTTTCTAATTTCTTCTTTTCTTTTCAGTCCACAGATTCACAGATCATTCGAAACAATTCTTCAACGAAATAGTTCTTTTACTAAGGAAATAATCTCCACATGAGATGCATACAGACGATATCTAACACACTATAAAGCTACAACAGCACTGAGATTGATGTGCAGTTCTTGAAGAATTGTTTTCAGTTTGTTACCTCTTTCTGTGTGAACACACTCCACTATATACTCACTGACACTAAGACTGTTGTGTCAAATTACTTTACTGAGTTTAATGGGGAGTTAGTACAGCAATCAAAGCCACAATTAAATCGCTATTTTCTGCTCGTTTGGTTGTCTGATAACAGAAAGTGAGAAACATGCAAATGAGAAGAACCCCAGTCGGCTTCAGCGACTTCAGCTGCGATAAAAAAAACCTGGAGAGCGAACCGCGACAAAGAAAGGGGCTCAGCGAGGAACTGAAGGCAGAGTCGCCGCGCTGTCCGTCTGTCTCCTGACCCCATGTTAGCTCTGATGTTTGTTTTTTTGTTGGTGGTGAATAAAAGGCTTTATTCCTGCCCGTGCGTATAGCGATTGTTAGAGATGACCCGTGAACGCACATCATTTGAATATTTTTTAACATAAAAAAAAGTAGAAAAGACGCGAGGAGGAGATTAGAAAGGAGAGGAGAGGAGCAGAAAACGGAGGAGCCCAGTGATTTATTTTCTTTTTGAAATCCTGTAATGGTATTATGCCACCTTTCATTCAGCTAGAGTCACTGGAGCTCCTTTCAGCTGAAAGAGAAACAAATTCAATTTACAGACACAAAAACATGAAGACCAACAGAGGAAACTGGGGAGGATATCGAAATATGGACCCCAACAATGCAGCTCCTGTTAAACATATCAGACGCCAAAAACGGCCTGGTTTGGCGGCAGCGTCGTCGTAAAACCGCATCTGTTTGTTCAAAATGAACCCCTCTTTTAGACCCGGGCGGCTGCGTATCACCGTTTGAGATAAAGCAATTTGCCGGGCTGCTGTCTCAACCACAGGGGGTGCCTCTGCTACACTCTCCCGCTCTGAATTGTAATTTATTTTGAGCGTGCCCGTCCACTTGCGCAGTGTCTGAACTAAGGGCAGCCCTCAATGAGTCATGCTTAATAAGGAGAGCCGCGCTTTAGCTACAACGGCCAGATCAGAAAATCAGCCCGAATTACATCGATGTGGTTCACGTTAAGTAGGTAATTCCTGCACACGCAGGCGGCCAGCTCGCTCAAACGCAGACATACGCCCGCAGTGAGGTGTACACAACTGCTGGTGTGCGTGTGATCGTCTAATCTGTGTGGACTGTAATCTGATTAGAGTAAATAAGATCTAGGGGAATAGAGCCCTGGTTAGGACTTGTTTGTAAGGCTGCGTCTGAGGTGTTTTCTGTAGATCTGGTGCCAAGCTCGCCGCAAAAGCTGAGGGCCATCGTTGCTTTGTGTGAATACGTGCACATGGACTTGGTGCTTGAGTGTGCGGTGAATAAAGCGTCCATAACTGGAGGACAGGGACGGTGGAAGGGGGGAAGGGGGGGGTCCGGGGGCCTGAGGGGTCAGCAGATTGAAACCCAGCAGCTGTCGAGCTTGAAAGAAGCAGGGCGTGAGCCTGTAACCCCGCACACAATGAAACACACGCACGCATGCATGCACACACGCGCGCGCACACACACACACACACACACACACACAAACACTTACAGCCGGAGCCGGAGCCTGAGTAGAGGTCCTCATCATCATAAAACTCATCTCTCGTCGAGCCTTCGTCATCAATGGGCGACCACGTCTGTGCCTGAAACACAAGAGAAAGGGAGGTGCAGATGACAGAGATTATTGTCATTTCATTTAAAAGGGGAAACCACTTTGGCAGATTACACACACACACACACACACACACAGACACGCACACAACGGACTGAGGGGAGGAGGAGGAAGAGCAGGCTGCATTATGCTGGACAGAGCAACATCTGTCTGTCTGTGGCTCTGCGGAGCAGCGCAGCGAACGGCTCGATCTAAAGCTGGGATTTTGGCAGAGGAGCATCAAAGCCTTTAAGGAGAGATGGTGGTTTCAATTAGTCTCTGCTGATGTGTCAGCTGCAAGTGATGCCCCGACTGCAAAGCAGCAAAGCAGCAAAGCACGGGAAAGCAATTAACTCCTGAACTCGGGCTGGTTGAACTCGATCATTTTTTACCCCCAATATAGATTAATAGTGTCAGTTTTTGGGGTAATAACAAACTGCTTAGTCAATGAAATATCAACAACTGTCATCTTGACAATTAAAAATTAAGTTTGAGTGCAAAATTGCCCCAAAAAACAAGCAGGATTCCACGGAGGTGAGACGGAGAGCGCAGGAACGTTAGATGTATTTCCTCAATCAGCGGGTAATCAGTCGCTTAATCAGCCGGCTAATTCAATCAGGTATGAGTCTTCAGTCATGCTGGCAGCACGGCGATGCTGGACTCAGCTGCCAGGCTCGGACTTAAGCAGGTATTTGGTCAATTTGTTTTTGACCTTTTTTTCCAGTCTGCCACAAAGTGGGTGCACAGCCAGCATCAGAAGAAAATGCCCTGACCCAGGGTCAAAAGATAAGAGCACCCCGCCCAACGCTTCCAGCTAGAAGTCTGGAGGGAGGAGGCCTGTTTTTTTTTTTTTTGGTGAAATGCCAGACAGGAGATATCATGAACAGATTTTGAGATCCGATAGCACAACTCGTCTTGCTAATTGGATGTTTTTTATTTGAAATGTGGGGTATGTTTTAATAAGCGACTGCGGCAACTTGGATCTAAAAATAAAATGATGAAAAAAGTTTTCCCTTCCGTTTTCTTTTTCCTGGGGAAATTAAGTGACCACTGCTCTTGATCGCTTGTCAAACATTTAAAAGGGGCAGAAATTATGCAGGAAAAGGCATCCCCCTGACCCCCAGACTACCCCGCCACCACCTGCCGTCTCTCCGGCGCCCCCTGGGAAGGCGTTAATTGAGGCATTGACCTCGCCTCAACCAGCAGCGCAAAGTTTTTGCCTTCAGACTGCTTGTTTTGTCTAATCGGAGGACGCGTTCACTCTACTGACACACAAACAGCAAAAGGCTCCAAAGCATCACATTGGAGCACCCACGAGTAAATGTTTTGTTTGATAAATAGCCTGAATTAATTACCAGAACTGTCTGCAAAACACTTGTCAGTATTCTGAACTCCCCGTGTGGCTCTGAGAATATCATCATCATCATCTCCTCTGAATAACTGCGGCGCTGCGCGAGACTTTTACAGCAGCGCCCTGAAGCGTCTCCGTCTGTAATGCGGCTGTAACCGTCTCCCATGGATCATTTCACAGCATCTTCCCTCCTCATCACTCCACCCTAATCCAGGCCTATTTCGTGTCTGCCCGTGAGAGGGGGGGTGGGGGGGGGACGCAAGCTCGCCGACCTCCACCGGGGGTCAGGTAGGAGAGATTAGTCACGGATCGTTCAGGGGTTGAACCTCTGAGAGTGAATGACCTCAAGTCTTCGGTCACTTTGAGGCTGATCCCTCCTCTCTCTAACTCGCTTCATTCATTCATTCTCTCTCTCATTCTCTCGCTCTCTCTCTCTCCCTCTCTCTCGACCTCAATCCTACATCACTGTGATGTTTAAACGCACACTTTAGCACTCAGAGGCTTTTCCCATCATACAGGGTCAACTAATACTGCTATCAAATGCATGCACTTACCAGACACCGCACGGACTGCAGTGCAAAGATAAATGTCAGACTGAACTACACTGCAAAATGGTGCCACCGTACTGCAGATTTGACTCAACTCCAGAGGACTGTTAGATTATTCTGGTTCTTTCCCAGTGAGTGAAAAGTTAACGCCTTTTGCCCTTTTGCCGGTGATGATTTCAAGATCTTCCAACCAAACTGCTGCACGTAACCACAGTTTTAAAGTCAGAACTTCCTGGATAGTCTGACAACCACACAAAGTGCTCAAATAGACCCTTTGTTTGAAGAGAGGCGCATATCGACCACCGAACACGTGGTCGGCACAACGCTTGACATTTTGTCCCTTTAGGAAGTTGAGTTGCTCAACTTGTGAGCAAACAGTTGCTTATTTACATATCAAGCACACATAAGGCCACATTAGCATTAGAAGAGGTGTTTCTGGCGGCGATGAGGTCCAATATTGACTCTGCCAGCTTTGTTTTTGCTCTCTATTGACTTTTAATACAATAATCGGGCTTTATCGCAGCCAAATGCTTCTCTGCGTTCAAAAGTTAAGTATCAGCTTGGTTGTTGTGACTCCTCATTGTTAAGTTTTTCTGAGGTTTTTGACAAGACAATGGCCCCAAGACGCTGAGAGTTAAGAAGTCACACAATGACTGTTGTTTCTTGTATCACCTGCAGAGTTCCTGTAATTCAGTTTGCTATTTTTATGTAAATATTGAAGCACGTTTGAAATTCTGCATTTAAAGGCAGACTTTAACCGTAACAATGTTGGTTTGATAATTCCTCCCTTTTCTTCTGTTTGCTCTACATAAACACAAAGTGCCGATCTCAGTCATCACACAGTGAGTAGCGCAACGTTCCTGAGCCAAAGCGGGACTGACTTTGGCCCCAGGTGTTGGAAATCAGTCAGTCCACTGCTGAAAATCTGAAGAAAACAAACTTATCTCCTCAGCAATCTTAAGCCCTTCCTGAGGCCCCGCAGAGCTGTTTTTTCGAGCCTGTGTCATGCTAATTGTATACACATACACAGAGGGGCAGAAGCTCCTCCCCGGCTCCAGACGGAGGAAACCCGATGCCTTTAAAAGCCAATAAAAGCATAATGGAATCTAGAAACCCGAGCATCTCAGTCCATCACAGCGCAGCGTGAGGTGGAGCTGAAACGCTATATGTACCTCCAGAAAAATGAAATTGACTCGGACTTGTTTTGAGGCCGGCTGCATCGGGGCTACTGGTGTGCAAAAAAATGGAAAGCTGAGTGTGTGTGTGTGCGCGCTGTCTGTGTGTGTTTGTGCATGTGTGCAAGAGAAAGAAAAGTGTGTTTAAATTGGTGCTTATGTCAAACTGAAAGTGGTAACAAATACTGAGAAGACATTGCTGTGCAACTATGTGCGTGTGTGCGTGTGTGCGTGCGTGCGTGCGTGCGTGCGTGCGTGCGTGCGTGCGTGCGTGCGTGCGTGCGTGCGTGCTGTATTCCAAGGATTGGTTTTACAATGAAGGCTGTTGCTATGGGCAACCTTTGCCTCTCACAGAAATTCCCGTCTCCCAGTGAGAAGCTACAAGACACACACACGCAAGGACCCCAGCGCGCGCACACACACACACACACACACTCACGCACGCACACAAAAGCTTTAACTACATAAGCAAAGGTGTTATGTAACGTCAAATAAACAACCTAAAAAACAACATCAAAACAGTCTGCTCCTCCGACTCCCTCCTCCCTCTGTCTGTTGCTCCCCCCCTGCCCGCCCCCCCTCTGGATCCACACTCAGTGCCAGTGTATCCCTGTCCTCGCCCCAATTTCCTTTCATCTTAAAACTCCGTTTTCTTATCTGCAGGCCAGCTCCTTAAATCCAGCGTGACTCCCCAAAACACACACACACACACTTAAATAAACGCACCCTACCCCCAAGGCAGCACCACAGCCCACCCCTGAGGGCCCCGAGTCCTAAGCATTCGCCGACACGATGACCTACAGGACCCAGAGTGGCCGCAGGTCGCCTTTTTGTCTCAACCTAGTCCATCTGTACATGTGCATCAACTATGTTTATCTCCATATTTAGCGGTAATGTATAATGGCCCTCTGTGCCTCAGCATGTTTAATTTATGAGTCAATATTATACGTGTGAAATCACGGTATGGCGGGCAGTCGTGCGTCACTGTGTGTAATTACAGCGTGTGCGCCTGTGTGGGTATAATCACAGGTTTTGTTTGCGGTGCGCATGTACATGCAGGCACACATGCCCCTCAGACTTATCTGCGTGGGTGTGAGTGTGTGTTTTTACGTGATTTCGGAGGAGTTGGAGTTGGATGGGGCCAGCTCTGCATTTTGCCTGTGTTTCGGGAGCTATAAACAGCTGCGCTCCCCGCCTGCACCACATCGCTAACTAACCACAACGAGACGCAACGAGCTCCCCTCCACCGCACGCATAACCCAGGGCTAAAATCATCTGTATGTTGCCCTCAATTTCCCTCCACCGCTGCATTTTGTTCCCATTCGGTATAAAAGGAAACTGTAAGATGACAGCCATATTCAGCGGGATCTGCGGAGTGGATGCAATCCTGGTTTTTGGCAAAGTATGAAGCAGGGCCATTGTAAGACACGCCGAGCCAGTTGGAGTCATTTTAAAACAATCCCGAGAGCTCGGAATATGTAATTATGTACACTCCAAAAAAGAAAAAGGGGGGAAAACTCGAAGTTGAGATGCAAGACAGGAGAATCCATCTTGGGGGAGAGCTTCAAGTCGTGTTTGCACAGAGCCAACACAGGTATTTTTTCTGAGGGGTGTTGCAATGTTTGCCGTGACTCAGGTAGAAACCTGATCCGGCGCTGACATCAGGCCCCGGCGCTATAAATTCAATCCACTGTACCTTGTACGTGCGTGTGCCTGCGTGCGTGTTTGTGTGTCGGCTCATTTCGCAGGCTGGATCCTTTACCTGAGCAGAACAATGCTGCGGCTCCACAGATATTAATATTCCACGGGAAGCTAATCTGCAGCTGCAATTTAATTTTTGGGGGGTTTGGAGTGTTGAGAAGAAGCAAGATTAAGGAACGCGTGTGTGCCTGATATTAAAGCAGCAAACACTGCAGAACCCTGATAAAAGGAGTGTGTGTGAGGGTGCATGTTTGAAGGTTATGACTACAAGCAGCCGTGTGAGTGAAGAAGAGCGAGATGTTTGTATGTTTATATGAAGTCTGTGTAATTGGGCCTATGTCTGCTGATGCTGGGAGGCAGGAAGCCAAATAACAACATGAAGTAGAGGTTTGTGTATCCACACCATGAAATACACAGACACCAACACATACACAGGAAGAGCTATGAGCATTTGGAGGATGATTTTTTCGGGGTGGTTTTTCCTGCCTGGTCCAAAGCAGCTCAGTTTGGAGATCCCCTCCAGGGTCGCTGTGCAGATAGAGAGCTTCATTGTGATTGACTTCAAATGCATTCCTCAGTAACCGGAGAGGCTGCTGCTGCTGCTGCTGCACAATGCCACGCACACGCGCACGCACGCACGCACACACAGAGCACTGACACACACATTGCCGCTGTGCTTTGGAGAAATAACAGTTAATTGTGCATTTTAAAATGCGAGATTCTATCAGAGAGAGCGTCCTCCACTGCTGCAGCCTCTTTGAGCTCGCAAACTGTGAAGAATCATTTGAATACTCCCTCTGCTTTCTGACACCATCTGTGAGTCCCACTCCTCTGTCGGTCCCTCCGTTTACCGCAGCCACAGCTCAGAAGGAGAGGGGGGGGGGCGGCAGAAATTCGACGGTCATGTTCGTTTTCATGCCAGTGTTCGTTTGGGATCGACTCCGGTCGGAATTGTCTGGAAAATTCAAATCTTCCATTGCTAAATTCATCTTCAACTCCACGCTTCATCGAACGTGGACCTCCAAGTGCCACAATCCTGCCAACACGTCGGTTTGTGCAGGAACAAAGCTCTCTTCTCTGACTCCCACCAGAACATAACTGGGATGTATTACACCAGTTGCAACGGAAACTGTTTGGTGATCCAGGCTGCTTTCCATTTTGTGACGCTCGCCTTCACATTTAGTTTTGTTCTTAACTTTGTCCTGCAACAAGAAGTTCCAACCTAAGTTTCATAATTGACCCGAGTGCTTTTTATTCAAGCTAAAAACACATCAATCAACTAAAAAAAAAAAAGTGAATTATTAACGCGTCAGGTAGAAGTCAGACAGAAGCTGGAAATGTATAATGTCCGTGGGCGTCTACTTTGAAATATTGCCTTTGAAATGTGTAGGAACAAAGGAAAGCGTGACAATATGTTGCAAGAATCAAGAGCAGAGCTGGTTTCCTTTTACGGTCTTTTTCACTGTGGCAGGAAACTGTTCACAAACAGCACTTTCTCTATTTTTTCCCACTGAAACAAACCAATAGACCGACTCTGCTTATTGTCTTCAACGTAGACTTGAGCTCCAGTTGCTGGATCGTAGGGAGTCGTTCTGGGTTTTTTCGAGGCACTTTTCGAAACCTCATAAATCGGAAACACGCAGCGGACGGATCGACCATCAGAGACGTTGCGGCAGTCTGTCACCCAACTGGCACCATCCTCGGCGCTTCAGACTCACGGCGCCTCCTGAAGCTTTAGGTAATCATATGCTCAGCTCACCAGCCGACCATTTACGCTGATGATATGTCACGAACACTTGGTGGTCCAGATAAACATTTGGCTCCGTTTCCTCACAGCTACATCACCGCTCGCCTTCAGCAATTTCTTTTCCTCCTCCTCCTCCTCCTCCTCCTCCGTCTCCTCCTCCCCTCTCCAGAGCCTCCTCCTATATTGGCAATTAGATGCATGCGAGTTGTGGATGTTTCTCCGAGGGAGTCCGTGTTCATTAAAGCGGTCTATTTCAGGCTGACGTTTACATCCCGTCTGAGTCGACTTTGCTCATATTTGTTCCACAGCGTCACGTGAGAGGAGCCACGTCACCCAGCCTAATGTGTGTTATTGTCGCAATGAATGTTTTAAGGCTCGGCGTGGGTGTCCCGACTGAACTTAAGTGCTCGGTGACAGACTCGTCATCCTGGCGCTCGTGCGAAGCGTGACGGGGACTGGCTTGAAAAGAAAAAGAGAAGAAATAATCATCCGTCTGAAATTTGAGAGTCCGATCCGACTTGAAAAGAGGCAAAGTGTGTGTGTTATGGGCGTCTTTCAGACCCTCCTGCGGTTTAATTCAGCTTAGCTGGAGAGCGCACGCTTTGTAATGCCGCTGCTGATTCACGGCCGCCTCTGTGTCCGATACTCGGCTGAGCCGTCTGACCCGAGCCGATAAGAGCCGGCCCGTTGAGGCCACGCGGCCCGAGCTGACTCTCTACCTGGAAAGGGGCCGGGCTGCCTGGCGCTTGCCCTCCGACGACTCGCACGCTTACAGGAAAACCTGCAGCCCGTTTGCTGCTCGTATTGTTCCACGCCCGCCTTCGCTTTCCGGAGTGAATCCCCGACCCTGTCAGCGGTGACCTCTAATCTCCCTCCATCTCTCGCTTTTTTCTGCCTCATCTCACTCTCCACCCCGCTCTTCCTCCTCCTCCACCAGCTGGGCAGGCGGCCAGCGCGGGCGCTGCAGCGCGCTCGCGCTCAGACGAGAAGACGTGAGCCAGACTGAGGGCCGGCGGCATGTGCGTTTGTGTGAGTAGGTTACCAGGTGATGGCCTGGTTAAGACACCTGCCACCTTCAGCTGAGATTAGCACAGAAAGCCGGCGCACGGCCATGCTGCTCACACACTCTGTGACACGTTACCACACACACACACACACACAAAGGGACGGTTGGATGTCGGGACGGTATCTTCTAACAGTGACGTCAGTTGTTCTCCTTTTGAAGCTGAAACCAGCCCACACCTGCACGCCGCCGTCGCCACGGGGGTCCGAGAAACCCGACCTCAGTGTTTCAAGCCTTTAGATCAACTCGGTGTTGATGAACACGGCTCAGGAGGTACATTGTCTGTCCGTCTGTGATCTCTGGCAGGTCGAAAGCCGAACTTCCTGCTGGGGCTCCAGTGAAGAATCTACTCTGGTGGGTCTTTTTAAGGAGAATAAAAATGATTCAACTGTTTTTCAAAGCAAGCAAGCAAGCAAACATGCAAGTAAATATTTTACAGGAGTACAATGACGATTGTAACGTTTTATTACAAGTAAGAGATCTGCTGATAAAAGGCACCAAGTCCTTTCCTTTTACTTTCATTACTCGTGGAAGGAATTTGATTTGATGTGGAGGTTTTCATTCTGATTTCACAGACTGGCAAAGATAAAGAAATTGCACTAGAGCATCTCATTTTGCAAACCAAAATATATCTAAAAATAAACTTGTAAACAGAGTACTTAAGTACAGTAAGTGGGCAGGGCTATTTTATTCAGTTTAGTTGCTTCTTCCAGCCAAATAATCATCAAATTGCACTTTTTGCCTGATTAGAGAGTCCTAGTATCTTTTTTTGCCCCTTGTAAAGACATCATGTCAACACTAAAGCCACAAACTTGGATCTTGTCTCTGAAAAGTGTGTCAGCCTCAGCAAAGACGCATGGCTGAGTCAAAGTTTGCAGCACAAGGTGATTAAATGCGGCGGCGGCGGCGGCAAATATAGCCGCACGGTGCACGAGTTCGACATCGTAGCCCCTCAGACTGCAAACCAACACGGGTACAGTTTGCGTCGCTCCAGGTCTGTCTTGTCAGTCTTTATCGATTCAGAGAGCAGGGAGCTCCGGTAACGAGCGAGAAGCAGTCGCACAACAACGTGACAGCCGACTGCCACCTCCATGTGAACGCTGCGATCAGTCGTAAACACGGGGAGATCCTGCTCATCACCGCCTCTCCTCCCACCTGACACGAACACGACGCGGGAAACATGGCAGAGGAGGGAGAAGTGGGACGACGTGATTGAAACGAGTGCCAGACGAACCTCAAATGATGCAAAACCTCGCCGGAAACACGCCGGAGATGTGGGAGCTGATTAAGCGGAGGAATATTACGGCCTCCTCGCTGGATCACACAGATATGCCATCGCGCAGGCTTGACGCGCGTCACGCCATCATTGCAGCGTGTTACATTTCGCCGTACATCCAACTTCCGCAACAGAACAACCTTGTTTAAAGCCGCTTAATGTTTCCAGCTGTCCATCTATTGCCTCTTATTAACACGATTCCTCCCAAAAGCCTGGAGGGGATTTACGAACATTCACTAAAGAGGTGTCAGATTTTAGAGGTTCATATTTTATTGTTGCCTCATCGTTCTGCCATGTCCTTGAAATACAACCGATGTTTGCTGAAGTGGATTTTTTTCCCCCCTTGCTAAGTCACATTAAGTTTTGAACACTTCCAGCTGAAACCCCACTGTGGATTCGAAGAAAAGATGCACATGAACATCTATTTTGTTTCAAGGTTTGTTTGTTTTTCCTGGAAAAACTGGAGAAAAACTTTCCGTCCACACGATACCATGGAAAAACGCTGCATCACACCTTCCAGGCCTGTAGGTGGAGCTGTAACAAGCAAGCAAATCAGGAAGACATCTATCGAGTGAGACTACGTAGTGTTTTAACTTCTGGGTACCTATGAGACGTTGGACGAGTCGTCGTCTACCTGTGCCAGTGAATTAAGAGCTTTAATTCACACAAACCTGCTGACAAACAATTAGGCGGAACTTGTAGCACCAGTTTGCCACCTTGCGAGATGACGCTTTCCCAGTGAGCGCCGTCTGGGCTGATACATCAGCAGCTCGCGCCATTCAAAGCGCCTCCACCGACTCTGCTGTACAGACATGCGTTTACTGTCAAACCCTGAGCGTCTGTGACAAAGTCTCCTCCGAAATCATTAATTTCTTCCCCTCGGTGCCTTTTTCTCGCTTTTTTTTGTTCCAGCTGTGCGCCAAGTAAAACAGCTCCAAATTTAAAAGTTAAATTATCATTACAGTAACAGCTGCAGCGGGGGGTCACGAGCAGGCGTCCCTTCTTGTTTGTGAAAAGAAGCCCGCTGAGCAATTTTACACTTATTAGCTGTTAAAAAGATGGCAAGTGGCTCCAAATGTTTTTGGATACAGTCACACTACACAAGGGATTATGGCAGAAAGTATGCTGGATGTCCGTATTTTGATTCCTTTTAGATGTAAAACAAAAATACAGCGTGACATTCAAAGCTGCCGTCCTCCTTTTGGAATATGTAAAAATCTTAAAAAACCGCAGTTGGACGCCAGAAGGCCGCTTGTGGACACGACGCCGCGAGCAGCTCTGAGTGGGAAGGTAGAAACACTCGTCCCTCTGCCAAACACATTTCTGATCTTACCCTACGTGTTTGTCTCCGCTTTCTCACACGCGCGTGGCCGCCGTGACCGGCGAACGTGAACCGCCGAGCAAAAAGGTATAAACACGGTGGCGCGCGACAGCCAGGAAATAAGTGAAAGGCTTCTTCTCCCTCCGCTATTTTTAGCCCCCCCCCCCGCCCTCCGATGCCGATCGGGTTCCTGATAACGCTGCTGTGGCTGATCCAAATTGCGGCTTCGCTGGCCGGATTCATTCGCTAAACAAAAGCTGTGGGAGGATGGCATTACACCGACTCTGGTTTGTTATCTTAGCTGTTTCTGGGCCTGCAGCCTCCTCGCTGCAGCGCCCAAACCAAAGCGTTCGGCCGCTAATATTACCTTTCTAATAATACCTTTCGTCACTGACTTATAAGGACAAAGATGATCTAAATGATGAATGTGCGTACGGGAAGTCGTGCGTTTGCTGAATATGGTGCGTGCAGTGAGTGGCTTGGTGGGGGAGCTGCAGAGCAGGTGCATGGCTGGCAGTGGGTGGGGGGGGGGGTGAACCTGGATCACTGAAGAGCACTTTTGAATCCGTTTTCGCGCACAGACTTTTAACATTTATCTCAAATGTGTCCAAAGACAATGGAGCCAAATCATTCATGGAGACGCTCAGTGGAACTCGGTGTTCACTCAAACGCTCTCATTGTTCACTTGACAGTTAATCCTCATTAGTCGGAGGGCTGACTGCCTTCCCTCTCTTCGACAATTGATCACTGACGTCTCCAAATTGACAACTTGGAGTCCACTTAAGAATTAATCACTGCAAAAAAAAAAATAATGTTATGGTGCTGGGATTCCCCCAATAAATCTCCTCCAACAGAGCCAGCAAACATTTTAACCTCTTTCCCGCGATGCATTTTCTGCTCAAGGTTTTTGTGTAATTACTCGGAGTCTTTATTTGTTGATGGCACGCTGCGCCGTCCCTGAACAGGCTCAGGGTTTGTCTGCCGGAGCACCGGGGATTCACGGGAAATGATGCCTGTAAGTCATCCGTTATTGCATCATTTCATCACATTGATATCAGCTTCGCTGCTTGCAGCTCACTCTGCCACTGCTGCAGCGTAATTACAGCTAAAGATCATTACATCATTCATTCACACGTTGTCTGTTGTGTGTTTTCTACATGTTAAGTTATAAAATGACCACTGATTTGAGCTGCTTACGTCATGTCCATGTCGGACAGTGGGACAAGAAGGGCGAGCAGCTTCAGCAACCTGAAGGAGAAACTCCACTCTGGTTTGCTGCTCAGTTCAGTTCTTAAGAGGCTTTAATTGTTTGGCAGCTCTGAACAACCACACAAATTGCTCACAATGACAACTATTAGTTTTATTGATTAATATAATACAAAATTGCACAGTCTGACTTCTTAGAGATAATTTTTTTTAATAATTTGAAAGATTGAAGTGAAAACTGTTCAAATATTGCAAAAGGAAAATTAATCTTTCTCTGTCTTAGTTTTTAAGTTCCAGTTTGACTTGTTATGAGTTGGCTTTTCTCCGGCATTTTCAACCTAAATCTTCCAAATCTTCGACGAAATCCACTAAAAAATCTTCTCCCTGCATGTTAATTTTTTAATGTGGCTCTAATGCAGTCTATATTCACGACTGAAAGAAACCATTTATTGTGAAAAACGATATTTTGACAGCTGTGAGGGACCTGAACTGACCCTCTGACCCTCGGACTCGCAGTGTGCTTGACCCGCGACGTCTCTATTTCTGCAACAAAGCGTGCAGTTGACACTGACTCGGCAGAGGTCACGTGACCAGATAGTGACACATCAGCTGGCCTCGAACCATGTAATAGACTGGAGGTGTGAGACTGGCACACACACACGCACGCGCGCACACACACACACACACACACACTAATGCACAGACACACCAGGGGAGCCGTATGATGGGAGGAGGGGTGATAGTGAGACAGGGAGATGTATATCTGTATGTAGGACCCAGCTGTTACAGTAATCTGACAATCCAGCAGGATTAAGGACCACATCTCCAGGCAAGCACGTACACAAACACAGCAGACACACACATGCAGGAGGGCCTCTCTGTGTGGAATCCTCTTCTATTATATATGACCTTATAAAACATGCATTTCTGAGTGAGAGAGTCTGCGTGTCTGTGTGTGTGCGTGTGTGCGTGTGTGTGTGTGTGCGTGTGTGTGTGTGTGTGTGTGTGTGTGTGTGTGTGTGTGTGTGTGTGTGTGTGTGTGTGTG
>JASSRZ010000054.1:9991616-10022768 GCA_032164315.1 Malacoctenus gilli | reverse complement strand
GTGTGTGTGTGTGTGTGTGTGTGTGTGTGTGTGTGTGTGTGTGTGTGTGTGTGTGTGTGTGTGTGTGGAGGGGGGGGCGCATTCCTAATCAGCTTCCCCTCCTCGCGATTCCCGATGACATCATTCAACACAAGCCTCCGTTCGCTCACCGCATCGCCGTTAACTTCCCCGTTACCCCACCCACTTTTTGCCACAAGCGCCGAGGCGCGCGCGCGCACACGCACAAACACACGCCTCCCGTTCGGAGACGCGAGGATGCCCCCCGGTCGGGAGTCCGGCGTCCGGACAATGAGGTCGTTCTCGTCCGGCAATTAAAAAGAGCGTGCACCTCGCACGCCGGCCATCTGACGTCCCATCAGCCCCCCCTCGCACACGCGCGCGCCGTCCTACAGCGAGACTAGCCGGTAATAAAGTCGTTAAAGCCGCAGTATCGCTGGAGCCCCCCAAATTACCGGCAGGATGTGAGCTGGTGACACAGACACCACATAACGAGCCACCGCACGAAAACCCCTCATCAAGCTCAATTAGAGATAACCCGCTAATTACCAACACACACACACACACACACACTGACACACACATGCACACACTCTCTCTCTCTCTCTCTCACACACACACACACACCTCCTGACTCAAGGGGACACAGGCCACAATAAATCCCGACACTGAGACACAAAGGCTGGTGTGTGTGTGTGTGTGTGCGTAAAAGCGGGGGGTGGGGTGCAGGGGAGTCGCCAGCCCCCCTAACGGGAGTCGTGGACGGCCAATGAGGGCTGATATGTAGGTCGAGTGCAGGATTTCCTTCCGAGCACCGACCGTCACTGTCTCATTAATGGTAGCGCACACGCACACGCACTGAGAAGAACAAAAAAAATGCCCCGTGCACAGGATCGAGCTCCCTGGTTAACAAAGGATCCGAGGTTGCTGCTTACCGTGGCGGCGTGAGCGAGCAGCGCCGTGAGCGCCAGCAGCCAAGGCAGCTTCATGGTCGGGGTGCGCGGGCACAGCCTCCCGGTGCCGCCGCTGCCTTCACCGGGTTCTGCGTGGGAGGGGGGGGGAAGGTGGATGGGGAGAGGGAGGACAAAAGCTGCTCCCGGTCCTGCTGCCGTGGGATCTCGGTGTCTCGGGAGTGTGTCCAACTTCAGAGCGCGCCGCCCGTCTGCGCGACCATCCGTCCTTCTACAGCCGGAGCGGTTTTTTAATCCAAGGCTTTACGCGCTGCTGCTGCTGCCGCCGCCACCGCCGCCGCCGCCGCCGCCGCTGCTACTGGTCCCGGTCACACGGAGATCTCCTGCAGGCCTCCTCTCTGTCTCCTGTCTGTTTCTCCGAGTTTTTTGTGCTCGAAACCTGATAATTTACTACCGGGAGACGCCAGACCTCGTCTCTCTCTCTCTCTCTCTCCTCGGTACACGCTGAGGATCTCTCTCTCTCTCTCTCCCCCTCTCTCTCTCTCTCTCTTTCTCTCTCTCCTCCCCCTCTCCGTTGAGGGCAGGATGTTCCGTATGGCGACGCTGCCTGGCCTGGGAGTTTGGCAGGAGGAGGAGAAGGAGGAGGGGGGAGCGTGTGCGAGAATATATGAGTGTGTGTTGTTCAACAGCGAGATGGGGGGGGGGGGGGAGGGGGGAGGGGAGGGGATCTCCGCGAGTAAAGGCGAGGATGCCCCCTGCAGATCGGTTAGACACCCGCAGCCCGATAGCAGCCGATAAACACTGCGCGTGCGCGCGTGCACACACAAACACACACACGCGCGCGCGCACGCACAGGCTCTCCTGCTCTGTGGTGGGCCGCCGCGCGCAGTTTACCGACAGGTGCGCGTCTCCGCTGTGATTGGCCTCGTCAAGGTGATCCCGCACCTGTGCTACGTCATCCCGTGTTAAAGTGTTTGATCGTCGCTCCGCCGCCTCCTCACGTCGACCTCTTACCAAACTGCTACACCAAAGCAGCGGAAACTGAAGTGTGTTCAAACGCTCTGAGTCATCCCGGAAAAAAGTCGACTGAAAGAAGCTCCGAGACAACAACCTCAGTCGAGCATATGTTCTTCACAACACTTTGACTGGAGGGGGGGGGGGCAGGAAGCTAAAGATAGGGGGCTCTGATAGGTTCAGCGTCCTTTGACTGGTCCCAGGTGTCAATGTTCAAAATACTAAGAGACATTTGCTAAACAGTGCTTGCAACATTTTGGATTTGTGTTTGTCTTTGGATAGTCGGAGCTTTTCAACGACACTCACAGGAGGTGTTCAGTTATACTTTAGCAGATGCAAAAATGAGAGTTGGAGGAGGAAACTAAAAGCACCCCTTGAAGAGAGATTCAAAATGCTTGTTTGGTCCATTTCATGCAAACATCGAGTGCTGCAAGCTTCTCCCAGAAACCTGACAGGTGACCAAAATGTACCAGCATGAGCTCATCTCAATGAAATTCACTGCCAACACTAATTTCCCATCCTTTAAACGAACCAACATGAAGAGAATAAGTCACATTATAGTTTTTATCCGCAGAAAAACCTGCAAGTGTGAGGATTTTATTGAGTCCTACAAAGGCTGGATTGCATTTTGTGTATTTTGAGGAGCCGGTCACAAAGCAGGACCCGCCCAGAGACCTCCCATTCATTGGCTCGACGCGCCATCACTCTGCCATGAATCACACAGCCACGACAAAAGTGCATAAATGTAAGTGAACAGAGCCGTTGGTGTTTGATCTTGCAGGACTGCAGGAGGCCGGCACCCTCAGGCCCTCCCAGACTCTCCCACAGTCTTACCTCGAAGCACCTTTCACACAGTCGGAAAACACCGCAGGAAACGCAGCCAATCTTTACAGGGTTTTGTTTCATGATACGTACAAAGCCGAGGCATTACCACCAGCAGCAATACACACATAACTCAACCTGTTTTCCAAACCAGCACCAGCATCATCACCGCGACCCCGCCCGTATCCATGGAGGCTTTGCCTGTGCCACACAAAAGCTGGACAGGTGGAAACAGGTCTGTTTTATCTTCCAGCCACTTGAAATGAAGCTGAAGAGTGAGTGCGTATGCGTGTGTGTGTGTTTTGACAGACACCTGCTCAGTTCCGCAGTGTCGTCTGCTTATCTCTCGTCACAGACCCCGGGCTCATTACTGGTATCTTAATTATTAAAAGTGTATTAGACGTCTCAACAGGTGCAGCCGTGAGTTTACTTGAACATCAGTCGCGTCTCAGTCCTCTCTGGAGTTCTGATCTGAGAGCTTTGACTGGTGCTCATCCAATCGTGATCATATAATTATGTGAATAATCGTTCCAGGAGTGTAAAATAATGGCCGTGCTGTAAGTGGTACACATCACTGAGGTTCTTCATCGCTCGGCGCCGTCATTACAGCGAAGCGCGGCCCGGTTGTCAGTCCTGCACGACGCCATATCGGGGCGCCAGCCTCATTAATCAGCCACGTTCGTGGAGAAGCTGGAGCGTCGGGAGCAGGCGCCCTGGTCGCCTCTCTGACTCACGCTGTGTCGTCTCATCGCCGCAGACACTTTCATTCAGACGACGTGAGCAGATGCCATGGCGCGCGTCCCGTTTCGCTTCCGCTTGCCACTCGAAATGCACAGGAAAAACAGCGAGCGCGTCCGCAAGCAAGAGAGCCAATGAAGCACACTTGAGACGGTTCAATTTTCAAAGTTTTTTTTTGTTCAGTTTGGTTTCAAAATAAAGATCACACAATTGTTTAGAGACAATCTACAACAGGAGTTACAAAAAATAGTTGCCCAGGCAATAAGCATACACAGGTTCTGTTAACTATACACATATGGTTACAGGTGTGCTCGTAGTAAATATACACAAGGCTGCTCCAAATGTACACCGCGCTGTGGCGGGCTGCCTCTCTCACCCAAAAGGACATGGACAGTATGATACAGCACTTACAGCACTAGAGTAATGCCAAAAAACACAAGAATCTCCTCTGTACAATCCACGGGTTTACCCCCGGAAACCGTCACGGGTACACCAAAAGGGGGCTTTTTTGGGGGGGGGTCCAAACAGGTAAAATTGATTCCTCCCACCCAGCATACCCACACGCATGACGCATTTCATGGGGTAAAGCATTCCTATAAAAAGGGTTTTGTTGTTTGTTTTTTTTAAAAAAAGGTCAAAAGAATCAACAAAAAATAAAAGCTGGAACAGAAACCAGAAGACACCACCAAGTCTAACAGAAAGTGTCCGATTGGGAGTCAGCGGGAGATCGACGTCTTAAGTTAAGCAGTGACGAGATAAAGATAAAACCAAGCGTGGCGAATCTTTGTACAAGTACTACGCTGTATAGAAAGGGCTTTTCAAAACAAAAATTTGATATTACAATTTACAATATACAACAACTCATATGTCACAACCAAGGAGGTGAGAATATACACTGAAATGCACAGGTTTTTTTTTTCTTTAGAGTGAGCTTTTTTCTGTTTTTCTTCTCATACCAAAAAGGGTGGTAAAGCACTTTTACATTACAAGGGTTTACAAATGTACAATTATACAGTCAGAAGTATGTGGTCACTACTAGGATACATTATAGATACAGATTCAACATCAAAAACCAGAAAAACTACAAAGTTTTATATATATATTTATATATATATGCAAAGGTCTACACCAAGTATACACGTTATATTTATAGAAGCAAGACCAGAAAACGAATCTCCCATGCTAAATGATCTGTCTGCTGGTTAGCTGATGGCGTGTGTGCGTGCGTGCGTGCCTGTGTGCGTGTGTGTGTGTGTGTGTGTGTGTGTGTGTGTATTCGTCTATGATTCTGTGACGTCAGACAACTTAAATACTCCATCTCATAGTGGTAAATAGCGAGGATGGGAGGAGGCGGGGACACGAGGATTGTGTGCAGCAGTAGCAAAAAAGTGTGATGATTTTTCTTTTTAAGTTTATCAGAAACATTGAAAAGAGAATACGAACAAACGAAAAGAAGAAGGGAGTGAAGGGACGAGTGGGTCGGGCCTCACCTCTCACTCCACGTCCCCCCTGTCCCCCCAGTTCAGCAGGCCTGGACTTAGGTGGGGGAGGGGGCGACAAAAAAGACCCAAAAACAAACAAAAAAAACAACTAAGGCTGCCTGTAGCAACAGGCTCCTCCCGAAGGGTTGTCATGGAAACAGTGGTGCGAGGGGTACGTTGCGTCCTTCGTTGGTTGCATTTTGAGAGGGAAGGGGGGGCATGATGAGGCTCTCTCTCACGGAGTGGGCGGAGACAGGAGGTGGGGATGAGGAGGGGCAGCAGAAAGGTGGGGGGAGGGAGGGGGAGGGGCCTCAGCGAGGTGGTAGGCGTGATTTCAGGGCGTGTGGCAGTTTACATGATGCCATTGGGCGGGCCGCAGAGCGGACCCAGGTCAACGCCGTTCTTCATGTAGTACTTCTCCAGCTTGGCCAGGATGTGTTTCCCATATGTGTACTTCCTCAGGGTGGAAATGTGAGGCCGGATCTGTGCAGAGGACACAAACAAACAAACAAACAAAAACACAGGTCAATCTATTCATCTGAAAAGCGAAATGTGAAAGTTTTTTTAAGAGGTTTTTAGCGTCCTCAAAACTGACTAATTTCACATAATGAATTGCTGCATCACTGATTTTTGGACAACATCAGTGTCGAGCTTTTTCAAACGCTGCTCTCACAATAATGACTGAAACTTCAAATATCAATCCTAGCCGGTTACCATCCCAACGAAAAGCCCCTCCGTCCCCAGAAACACGTTCATTATCAGTGACTGAATGCACAGAATTTAAAAACTACTGCCTTTAAACAGCTTCAATCATCCAGATGCTGTTTTTAAGAACGTTATGATGACAAAAAAAGTCTAAATGAGCCATTAGTTGTAAAACGAAGCCGTCTGCATGCCGGAAACTAATTATAATGCTTTAAAAAAAGAACATCAGAGCTCATCATGTCTCTACAGTAACAGGAAGTCGCATCAGCCGGGCTGGAAAATGCTGCTGTCGCAACTGACAGTCATTTGTGTAGACATTGGACTCGCAGACGTTTGAATCTGCCTCGGTGACGGCAGCATTATAATGGAGACGCACGCACAAAGACCCCGGTCCCTCCACCAACCTTATGCATTACGATTTTGCGCTGCGTGGGCTCGGCCACGTCGATCATCTTCTGCACCACGTAGTTGGCGTACTGGTCCTTCATCATGGTGTATAAGGCACTGTGGGGGCCCTCCGTCAGGCTACACACTTCGTCTATCAGCACCGCCCGCTCGGCCCGTGAGGCGTGGGTCACACATTTCTCCACCACGTTGCTGAGGGGAAAACATGGAGAGAGAGAGAGAGGCGAGCTTGAAGTGCTTTTGTTTATTTGCACGCTAGTCTGATGATGGAGAATCTGTCAGGACGAGGGAGGTGAAGGTGCACCAACGAGCATGAACGGCTCACCCTGGGAAAACAAAGGTGTGTCTTTCATAATAAAAGCAAAGCTGTTTTACTTCTCACATCATGTACACTCAATTTCCATTCAGTCCTACAAAGCTTCAGGTCTGCTCAAAACATCTCCTCCATCCAGGGAAACCTGTGCAGGAAGTATCGAGTTTCCACCCCAGGTTTCTCGGGTTATTGTGTTGTGAGGAATGTGTCCGCAGAGTCGGCGTAACGGGCGCCAGCGGGACAACATAACAACCCACATGGCATGCAGCACGGTGGTGGCACATTAAACAAGAAGAGTAATGGGAGCCAGATTCACGTCTGGCTGCAGTTGTAGCGAATCTAAAGCGGAAGCTTCCTCAAAGATGGAGAAAAGATACAGTGACACCTGAGAAAGGGTTGCTGTTTGTGCTGGAATTTACCTGGCAAACTTGTGCTGGCTGAGTCCCAGAACGTTGCCTCTGATCTCAGCCACAATTTTACTCTTATCCTCGGCTCGGCCGTGCTCCAAAACGTGCTGGATCACATAGTTGCCATACTGGTCCTGAATAAAACAAACCACATGGACACTTGAACTAAAAACGTGAGGAGGACAGCTGGTGACTCTGACGTCACTTCAAACACAGGCGGCTTCAAAAATCTGGAGGCTCGGTGACGGGCTGCGTCGGAGCCAACTCGGGGTGTCGTTATTCTGAAAGATGCAAATGACGGGTGAGGACGGCAGCGGGGGCCCGTCGGTGTGTTACCTGCACGAGCTGCTCTGTGTGTTGATGGAGCTCCTCTAGTATAGGCAGCGTTTGTTCAGGAAGGCAGTGTTCGAGAATGCGCTGGATGACTCTGCAGCCGTAGGGGTGAGTGGAGAGGGCGAAGACCTGCGAGAGACGCAATTACAGATGGTTAGCGGTTGTACGCACGCAAACACATTCCACGCCCAGCCAGGAGAGTGGGCACCTTTGCTCAAATCGTTTCGACTTGTGGTTCACGAAACACTATGAATCATGGCACTAAATCACCAGACGTACTTTGGTATACCAAGCCCACCCCTGGAGGCAAGTTACAGCAAATTTTGGACATGCTGGCGCATAAACAAACAGATCAGTTTCCAAGAGAGAGAGAGGAAAAAAACCACACAAACACCGTTACACAACACGGAAATACACAAAGAGAGAAACACTCGAGCATGAGTGAGATTCAGTGTCAATGAGTCCTGCGTGAAGTCCTCAAGCCAAAACCTTTCATGTGCACCAAACAGGAGGCGCATGCATGAACACACCAAATCGTTCGATTAACACTTTATGCTAATGTAACATTTAGCTTGTGGATAGAAGATGGCTGTTGCTGCTGGGCTGAGGTATCAGTTGCCAAGGCAACGTACCCCGTCCCTGAGAAGGACTGAGTAAATGTGTGTATGTACTTTGGCGGTGACAATATGCTTGCTGCCTCAAGGCGGCAGAGGTGAATGTGCGCGTGCACGTGAGTGTGTGCGTGCGTGCGTGCGCGTGTGTCAGCCAGTGCCGACAGGCTCCCGTGATTGAATGTGGAAATATTTTGTGAGCGGGCGCAGAGGGGACCCACCTGTCCCTTGAAGGCGTCAATGATGAAGTGCAGCGCGTGAGGCTGGACACATTCGATACACTTCTGCACCACGTGGTTACCGTTCTGGTCCTTTACACACTTCAGCACATGGCCGTCCAGCTCCCGCACCATCTCGCTCTGCAGAAGGGGGGGGGGGGGCAGAATGTGGAGGGGGTCTTGTAATTGTTTGTGAGGAATCAAATATTGCCTCAAGGCATTTTGCAAACCCCCCCTCATTTTTCACTGTGGCTTACAGCCCGACAAATAACACGGGGCTTTTAACAGATGCCCTGGAGAACTCCGCTGGCGTCCATTAGGGAAAGATGGATAACTTGGCTGCTCACACACAAACTATACAGCTTTGCTAAAACACTGAACTTGAGCTAAATAATTTCCTGTTGATATTCATCAAGACATATCAGATTCCTGCAGTTCAACGTTTGCATTCAAGCCAACGCATCATTGGCCTCATTCATGGCTGCTGATTGAGTGCACAACGAAAACCGGCTGTTGCACGCAGCAGCTGCAACGCCGGACTCACTGAGCAGAGAAATGGCGGTCAGCCCACCTTCACATCGATGCACTGCCCTGTTGTATAAAAAGTTCTGGAGGATAAAGGTGTAATGGATCATAAGGAGCCAAGTTTGGACTGAATCCCTGCCTTGAACAATAAAGTGAAGCCCTGAGATTACGTTTAGACTTGTTGGATGAAGCTAAGCTCCCACAATATATTTTTCAGTCACTTTTTGCAATTTATATTGGAGCTTTTGCACTTTGGGTTTCTGTGTGATGTGCAGATGTCTTATCAGAAAAGAGCTTTTTGTGACCTTAGGTTTTGCTGCTTTCCCTTTTTTTAATCTTCCTCTTTTAAAGAAAGTGGGAGATCTTGGATAATAAACTGCGTGTTGTGGCTTCCTGAAAAGGCTTTCTCTCTCTGCGGCTCTGGATCGCTTCACTGTGATCCTCCTCCGAGATTTTAGGAAGTACTCCTTTGAAAATGAACGGCAGCAGTAAACCTGATAACACATTATTAATGGTAAGCTTAGCAATTAATCTATGAATCACCTAAGTGCCTGGCCATCTGGGGTTATCCATACGGATCAACTGCAATCCGTAACCGGACTAATGAGGAACACAAACTCATTCACAGCTAAATTACAAGCACTCGGATAAAATATATATGCTGTAAAATTGGGACACAAGAACCTTTGGCTGTTTTCCCTTTTCAGCAGGAACTAAATCACAGCAGGGCTCAGACAGGCTGAGTTTAATTAAGGTCGTATCAGTGCAAAGGTGCAGTCTGTGTCCCTTGTTTACAGGCTCCCACAGTCCAACAGGTATGTGTACTTACAATGACCTGCTGATCTGAGGGGATGAACTCCAGAGCTTTCTGAATGACCCTGCAGCCGTACATCTGCAGCGCCAGCGACAGCACGTGACCTCGGATCCTTTCTGCCAACGCCAGCTTCTGGTCCAGGCTGCCGAACTGAAAACGCACAAACACAACAAAGACTGAACTCCTCGAATCCAAAATACAAAACAAGTTCACAGAGACAAAAACAACATGGAGCGTCTAGATTTTACGATGACTTCATGTTGTCCCAGCTCTCAGTCTGGCGTTGATAACCGGCGCCTCTCACATACCTCGAAGAACTTCTGGATGACATAATTTCCAAAGACATCCACCATGAGCTGGTACGCCGCCTGCAGTATCTCACTGAAGACAAGCTGGCGCTCGGCTGAGCTGGCTCGCTCCAACTTCAACTGGATGAACCTTCACAAAAACAACAAGAAGACAAAAATAGCCTTTAAAATTACGCTCCACTGATATCTTCCCCCATCTGTTTTGTTTTTTCTTTAACTTTAGGTTTGCAATGTATAGAAGCCTCATAAGAAAGTATACAGATGGGGTTTACAAAGTCTGGATAAAATTGAAACCAACAACAAATAAACCCATCAGAGGGTGACAAAGCAATAAAGTGAGACAGATGTAAAGAGACGGAGAGAGAAAGGACTGCTCCTGTGTCTTTAACCCGAGGGAAGAGCCAGACAAAGGAAGACAAAATTCACAATGGAGAGAGCACAACAAAGGAGCTGAAGTAACAAGGCTGCTTGGGAGTTCAAGTGATGGATGCCAGGCGAAGGTGAAGATAAGGACCGTGATGCTGAGGAAAGAAAGGATGGATCATTTCGGGGGGAGGGGCCGTGTCTGAGACACAGCTGGTTCCAGCCCATGGACCCAGAAACCGGGAGCCCACAGTTGTCCCCTGGGCCACCCTGGCCCCAAATTAGCATTCCTAGATTGCAGCGGAACAAGTCACTGATGCTGACAGATCAATGACCCTCAGAAAAGGCCCAATGGGGGGAGCTTGGCTCAGTTGTAGGTTCGACCCCCATCTTGCCTTGTCCATGAGCAAGACCCTTGGTGCTCCCACTGGTGTGCGAGCACCTTGTTTGGCAGCCATCGCCACTGGCGTGTGAGCGTGTGAAAGAATGGCTGAATGTGACTGATCACGTGAAGTGCGTTGAGACTGCTCAAGCGGTATAACGCGCTACACGAGTAGCGTCCATTGAGAAGTCCATTACGGGCCTGACAGTGGAGGACGTGGACAAAAGAGAATATCCTGAAGCTTTTGACCTTCAAACATCAACAAATCCGCCATGTTCACATTATCTGACGAACATGAAAAAGAAACATGAACTTTGATCCTGCTTGTACTCAGCAGCGCCTCAGGGTTCCTTTAATTGTGCGATGCAGGATTTTTTTCACCATCAAGTATTTAATGAACTGCAGGAGGAGAGCTTAGCTGGTTGAATACAGATTCAGTTGAGCAGATTGTGAAACACATCTGATCAGAATTTTAGGCATGATTACGAGACGGCATACTCCAAAACCAGAGGTTTGGACAAAGCTGATACTAATTTAGCCTCTCTCAGTCTTATAAAGTGACTCAGATGGGCGATACAAACTGACATCGCAGATTAAAGGAACAGTCAAACTGACGTTCAAAGGCAGAAACCAAATCCGCCACAATTAGTGGAGTGATTGACACAGTTATCCTCATTAGCTGCTGTTTCAACCTGGCCCATCTGAATTTAACATTCCTGTGAACATTTGTTTGTTCTCAACCCTAAGACCTTTATTGCACAGTGTGATGTGCCTGAAAAACTGATGGTGCGCACTGTAACAAAGGCTTCAACCCACATTTTATTGCACCAAGCAATAATCTGATAGAATGTTGTTACTGCAGTGTAATAAAGTTCTTAGTGGTCAAATGTGTCACTGGGACTGACTTGGTGTTATTGTGTTGGGCTCTGACTCAATGTGAAATTCTCTGATCTTGTTGAGACGGACCTTGAGTGGATTGCTTGCGTGTAATTGTGTTACATTAATGATGTGTTAGCGAGTGTAATGTGCTGGTGCGCACCTGCTGCCGTGCTGGTCCTGGCTGAACTCCATGATGTGGCCGGCGATGTCTCGGAGCTGCAGGTTGGGGTAGCGGTTGTTCCTGAAGTCCTCTAGCAGGCGGCTCCGGCCCGACGGCATCACGTCCGACATGCCATAGCGTAGCCGTGACGATGGGAACAGCTGGCTGCTGGGTGAGAAGAGGGAGGAGCCTGAGCTGGCGGCGCTGCGGTACTTGGCCTCCGCTCCTGGCGCTGCAGAGATGAAGCGTCCACTGCCGTTGGTCAGGCCTCCTGAGTGGTCGGAGAGAGGGAGCGAGAGATTGTCATAGTCAGAGACTGCGAGTATAGACTCAGTTTATTAGAAAAAGGTGACCTCAGCTGAGACAAATTCAAAAAACACCGTTTTCCTCTGGATGTGTTGCAAATATGCATCAGGTCACAATCTTTCCGAAAACATTGCAGTGCTTTTTCCCTGTTTTTGTTCAACTAAATTAGTAACGGCATTAGAAATGTTAATGATGCTATGTTTATTTGTATATTTTACTCTGTTGCTGATAAATAGCAGACTCAGTGTCAGTACACAGAGCAGACGAGGATTTTGGCGCTCAGTTGGTATTTGTACAGTACGACACCTACAAATGCTTGAGAGGCTGCCAAAGCCAGGTAATCAGTCACAGTCGTGATAAAGCCCCCGTCTTGGCTGTCAGCTTATTTGATTGTCATTTCACGAGGACTCTGGATGATTGTTTGCATTGCACTTCAGTCTGCCCATTGTCAATCATCCCGAACGGAGGCGAAACACAGAGGGAAGCAAACTAAGTGTCAAAATACGCTCCTTCACAAGTCTACTGGAAGAATTTTGTCATCTGGTTTGAAAAATCTCCGTCAACAGCTTACTGATTTAAAACTGGACCAAACACATTATGTTTGCAAATTAAAACTGTGTCAGGTTTTAAATGCTAATCCCATATCTGGTAAAATAGAGCAAATACTATTAGTTTTGTGTTTTGTGCATGAGATATTAAAATAGTTACATATGAACAAATGTTCCAGGTAGGACGGATCTTTTTGGCGCGTTTGATAAGAGCACATAAAAACAAGTTGTTGGTGAAGTGATGCATCAAAACTGAAAACATAGCTCACCAAGATTGAGGTTGGATGAGGAGCTGTGATTGGACAGAGAGGGTGGGGGTGTGAGGGAGTGGGAGGGCCCCTGGTTGGGTAGAGGCATGCCCACCGGACCAGGGGACGGACTGAAGCCCAAGGTGCCGTTATAAAAGCCCCCGTGACCGATCGGGGTGAGGCTGGAAGGTGTGCGTTTGTACAGCTCGCTGTTGCCTGTCAGAGAGTCCCGCCTGGAACCGCTGCCACCACTCGAGTTGGCCACTAGAGGGAGGCAAAGAAGCAGCAAAATGAAAGAGAACACGTCAGTATTAATGACAAATTATTGCATTTGAAAACAACACAACTCCCCAAAAACTGTGGAGAGTCTGAAGTCCCACCTGCAGTGCCAAAGCCTCCAAGTGTGGCCCCGAGAGTGGCACCGAGGGAGGACGATGCTGGCTGGCTGAAGCCCAGAGAGGCAGACCCCGGCCCGGGCTGGCCAGAGCCCTGTGAGAAGAGAGAGGAGCTCTGCGAAGAAGAGCTGAGGGACGAGGAGCCGTAAAACGAACTTCCTCCCAGAGCACCGCCGGGGCCACCCTGCTGTTGAGGCTGCTGGGACGTCATGGCACGGAACGGACCGTTCGCCCCACCACCGAGACCGCCGTTGGCACCACCAGCCGAGGCTGCTGCTGCTGCAACTGCAGGAGAGGAGAAAGAAACAGTAGGAGGAGGGTTGAGAAGTTTAAATCGAAGGATTCTTCATCAACATAGTGGCTGTCACAGTAATGTTACTTTCTGTCAGTGTTTGAATATCAGTGTATGTTCACACACTATGTCTTAGTGAAACACCAACCCAGGTTTACCTCAACAGTAAACAACAGACTCATGGGAACAACTGACACAAATCTCACCCTTATCTCAGCTTTACTGTGCCAAAATCCCATAATTGCAGGTTATTCAATATAACATTCAGGGTGTTTTTAAGAGTCCCAACATGTAATTTGTTCTGTTGTTTACATGACAGTCCAGTTGCTGTCCATAAACAGCAGAGGTGGCGCAGGCGTCCGACCATGAGCATTGAAATGATTCGTGTTACCTGCTTGTGCGGCTGAGGGGGATATGATGACAGATGCAGGGGCCATGAGGCGGACAGGGCCGCTCCTGGCTCCAGTGTTGACCACAAGAGCCCCCGTCTGGTCATAGTAGGCTGCGGGTGCCAGGACTGGGTACCCTGCAGGAGACAGCAGAACAAAGGTAAGTTCAATGTAGCGAAATTAACTTGAGCATGTTTGTTTCCATCATGTGAAGAGAACAGCTTCTGAGCCCGCTGCAGCTGAAAACGTAACCGGGTTCATTGGGATTGTTTCCAAAGTAATAAAACAAAAGTAGCAGAGTGTCGGACTCACCGGGGACTCCTGCTGCTAACCCCTGGCCAAAGGCAAGGGCTGAGTTGACTGCGGCTGCTGCAACCAGCTGGTCATTCTGCTGACCCTGCTGACCTTGGCTCGGGGTCAAGGGTCGCTGGTTTCCTCCAGCCCGCATCACCTTTTGCAAAGCAGGACAGGGGAGCAATGACAGCGTTAATCAAGCCTTACAAATAGGAACACTCACACTGAACAAAGAAGCTCTGCAAGTTAAATAATGTCTGGCTGTATTAATGCTTAAACAATGTACAAACAGACAATCATTCTGGCTCGACTATTGTCACAAAAATACATTAATTAATGAAAATTAAAACCCAAGCAACGCCAGGGTGAATCTCATAAGTTGCTGGTGTATTTATAACTGCTTAGTGATGCCAACAGTGCAGCAGAGACACTGAATGAATTCTCCATCTGGTGCTCAGGAACATTTTTGAGCATTTCTGAACATCTTGAGCCAGTGGCAGTCAGTGTGCCAGGTCTGTTGGTGGACAGCCGACTGACCTGCTGTTGGTTTTGCTGGCCCTGGCCAGCAGCCTGCTGATTGGCTGAGTTGTTGGCTGCAGCCGCCTGCTGCTGGAAAAGGTTGGCTGGATAGACCCCCCAGGGGGTCACACCGTAGTACTGGGGAGGCATCACTGCAGGACCTACTCACCATTGAGACGAGAAAAAGGTGTTCAAGATGATACTTATTGAACTTTGCACAATAACTCGAGCTGTGGGGGTGTGTGAAGAACATGCTTTTCTTACCAAGTGTGGCTGCTGCTGCAAGTCCTGCTGCATAGGGGTCCGTCCCCGGTGGTGCAGCACTGATGATGTAAGGATTGGGCACAAATGCAGGGGCCAGACCTGGAAAACAAAAGGAGGAAAGCGTGAACACAAACCAAACTGCTTTATTTGACGCAGTTTTACTTCTGGAGGAAAAAATGATACAGAAAGTACTTGTTTACGAAACAAATCGGTAAGCGCTGGACAGCAGCAGCATGTAGACTTTCCTATACAACAGTTATTTTATTACAGAATGAAAAATGGGCAACTGCAATAACCTCCAGTCTCCATTCTTTTTATATTGAGTTCCTTCAAATAACATCATTTTAGTACTTTTGGGAGTGTGTTGTAGAAATGGGTTACGGCCTTTTAGACCTCAGCTCTTCTGATGTGCTGCCTGACCACAATGGAAATAAATTGTGTTTATGGTCATTTTAAACAGCCACTCAAGAAGGTGCTCGGCAATGAACAGAAGAAATATGCGACACTGATTTGAAGCAGGGAGAGGTTCACTCCCAACGACAGTCCCTCGATGGAGTCTCAAGTCACATTAAATATAATTGTGTTCATAAAAAATGTCAAACTAGAAAGTAAAATGACAACTCTTCTTACACCAACAAGGCAAACCAATCAGAACATGAAAAAGTGAGATTAATTTGATCTGATGTTCTGGGTAGAATTACCAGCGATAATGTTTCAGTGTATAAAAGCACATATAGGAGTATGGATGGTATAAACTATTGTTAGCATCTTACTATAAAAACACATTGACAGAAGATACCATGTGTGAACCTGAAAACAAAAATCCTGTGTAAATCAGACATTTTGGTCCCAAGCTCATGTAAACCTGAACACACTGCACACACCTGCGTAAGCAAACTTACCAATGTGAGGTTGTTGTGCAGCTGCCAATGCATACTGCTGTTGCTGGGCTGCTGTTAACTGTTGCACTGCCAGGGCGTTGTTTCTCTGAAACAGCTGCAGACATCACAAGGACAGGTGAGTCACAGCGTGACATCACGAGCGCTGAAGAGACGAAAGCATGCCAGTGACTTTGCCAGAGTGCAGCCTTTACCTGCTGCTGGTTAGTGTAATCGAATAAGCCGACAGTGGGTGCAGAGTCCATCTGCATCTGAGAGTTGTAGTCGAACTGAAGTGGCTCCATCACCGACTCCATGGGGTCCATGGTAACACCACCCTGATCCACTCCGGAGAAGTCCTCTGGAGGTTTGGGGCCTCCACCGCCTCCCAGGGGTGTCAGGCCCTCGGCTCCGACACCAGGACCTCCCAGCAGGTCACTCTCGGGGCCAGGGGGCGCCATGTTGCCTGGGGGACGACTGAAGGGGAAGAGAAAAGCAGTGGTTCAGTTTACAGCTCGGAGGTTTGTGCCGAGTCAAACAGGCCTTTCTGCGAAGAGGTGAGAGCGCACGTCATCTCTGCCATCACACCGAGTCCTACCCGAACTCTTTGACGTCGACGTCGAGGCCGTTCTGTACAGGCAGTCCGTTGGGGTTGATGACGTCGTTTATGACATCGGATTCACTTTCCGTTAACTCTTTTAGCTTCTCTCCCTCGAACGTCGTCTTTGGCTTCTCCCTCTTCTCCTCCTCCACCTCTCCGTCCCTCTGCCCCTGAGGAGAGAAAGAGAGACCACTCTGTGATACAGTGAACCGAACTAATTCAAGAGGTGTTTATGACTTGCGAGAAATTAAAGGAAAAAACACAGCAGGGGGAAAAAATGGCAAGACTGGGCAAGTTGAGTGATAACAAGGCTCTCACACTGTTAGACAGAGGAAAAGCAGTGAAAGAAATAGTGGGTGGAACGAAGTTATTGAGGATGTGACAATTGCTCACTTTAAAAAAAAAGATACTAAAGTGAAGGAAAAATTAGGACTGACTTCGTGAAAAGCCAGAGAGAGAGAGCGAGCGAGCACATTGGGACTTACATATGGTCCTTTCCGGAGGCAGGATTCCAGTTTGTCAGCCGGTGAGGAGGAAAGGACATACTCCACCATGCTGACCCCCAAACCTCCACTCTCGGACCGCGGCGACATCACCGAGCCCACCCCGACTTCCCCCCCTCCGTGAAAGCCTTGCCCGGGTCGACGGGACACCATGATTGGCTGAGACACCGAGTGATCTGTCAGAAGAGCGATGGAGACGGATTAATCGCCCTCATGGACGAGGGAACACTTCATTCACTGCACAAACTGCTCAGGCATGAAAATGACAGCAGCTCTAGACAAGGGCATCATTAATATGAATTTGCAATTTTATTTTATTTTTTTTAACACTTGGGGTGATACCAAGAGTCTGACTATCTTGTGACACATCTAACAAGAACCAGAATCAATATAAACACTGGCTGCTGGAGCCAATAATTTGAATCCTACTCCCATGTTGAATTTCTCAACTATTTATATACAATTTGCTTCACACTTTTTAGTGCTTATTTGATCCACATGAACAGAAGAGTGACTGAGCATCACCAACAGTTTTGTAGAAACAAGCAGTCAGTTTGCCTCTGACATGAACAAGTATTTTGATTGTATTCACGTCTACAGCAAAAATTACACTGTGTTGATCTAATAAAGCAGATATCTCTAATCTCTTCGTCTGTGAGAACATAAGAGCTGCTTTGCTGACATCAATTTTTGATTCTGGCAGAGATATAAATACATGGATTCCAGCTCCAGACTGCTTTGTTCGTCTGAGGGAGAAGAAAAATGCTACGTGCTCATAACGATCACAATATCAGCGGTTTGACGGTACCTGAAGCCCCCCATGCACTGTCCCTCCACTGGTCAAGGAAGATCCCCTTTGGTCCGTCCTTCCCGGAGTCGTCTGTCTCCCAGAACTTCTTACCAGTTAGCAGCTGCTGTAGAACCAAAGCCAACAGGACGAGATTATACATGGATGCAAAGAGGAAAATGTCAACGTATGCAAAAAGAAACAGGTTTGTGTTATTAGTTGTTTTCTTCATTGTTCTTTCGTCCTTTTTACTGTCAAAGTGATGTGAAGGAATTTCAAGTGAAACGTGCATCTGCTGACAGTCGTTTTGGGTAGTTGTCAGCAGTCAAACAATCACAGGTCATTTCAATGGGACATGTGAATCTTAAACATTAAATCAGCTCATCACACAGCTTAAACTTTTGGATTTACACATTTTAGGCGTTTTAGGTCTGAACTGGTTTTCTCTTCAGGAGTAATTAAAATAAACTGCTACAGTTGCATGTTCTTGTAAGACCCTGTGAAACACTGACCAGCGCAAACACTCAATACTGGCTGATGCAATGAAGCAGATGTAAAATAAATTACACTTATATGAAGCTGGCAATTTTCAGCTTTGCCGTCACAGTCAGAAAGCTCGAATTTCTTCCTCACGCCAGTCGTTGAGGATTTAGTGCACTGTCTAATTTGGAGGTACTGCCTCGATGATTAGCATATTAAAAGCTTTCTATCCCTCCTAAAATGTGTTCTGGTTGACCGAATACAAGAAACGCTCACTAAATAGTAGCATAAAGTCCCAGCAATCTCCAACTACAATATGCACTTGAAACCTCTGCCTTCGCAGCGATAACAGTGTTCAATTGTAACTTGAGGGTGCCAGTTTTTAGAGCACATCCACTGTAATGAATTACATTCAAATCTGTGAACATGTAGAAGGTTCAGTGTATGCCCACAGTCTATTTATCAGCATCATCATGTAAATGAGCTACTAAACAAAGATGAAATGCATCCTGAGTCCGAGCTCTGCCCGAGTTATGAAGTGCCGTCTGTGTTTCCTAAATGCTAACAACTTGTCCACTCATCTTAAATTAGAAAGCATCTCTGCTAAGTCCCATCTGGTCTCCAAGACTTTCATCTTTGTTGTGGAACCATCAAAGACACTTGTCTTAGAAATCACGACTTCACTTCAGATCATTCATGACGTGTTTTTCTCAGCCAGATCTCATGTCGTTTCTGACCTTGCGAGCCTTCAGTCCTAATTAGTCAATACCAGCAAGGGACTAGAGATGAATGGTCGCATGCATCATCTTCTCTTTGACAATGTGGGCTCCTTCTGATCAACTCATCTCTCACCTCTCCCATAGCTCGTCCCTCGAGAGCCAGCGCCTGGAAGTCGTGGTTCAGCTCATCCATGGACCGCACCTGTGGACAGAGCATCCAGCAAGGCATGAAAAGAAGAGCACTCAGACAAAACTTGCATCACTACAAACTTTAAATGAATTAAGGAGCAATTATCTCTCCGAAGGAGCTCATTCAAATGATATTGAGCTTTAAACTTAGTCAGGCTGAAATCTATTAAAAACTGCAATTTGTTTGAAGCAGCAATGGTCATTAAAATCAGTTCACAATATATCGGATTCCAATATAAAATGTGTTCTTGAATGTGGTTGTTTCAGTCTGCGTGAACACTTGAGTGACTCAAAAAGAAAAGCAAATCCTGTCCCCATTGTGACATTGCAACACCAACACACATAAGTGCACACACACCTGGCTGTCATGGATGTTGTCTCCAGTGGGCCAGCGATGTTTGCCGGGCTGTTCGCCATGTTGCCGCTGGAAGAAATAATCTACCATGGCATCATCCTGGGAACGTCCAGCGCCCGCCACACCCTGTCACAGACGCAGGCACACACATGCATGTTAGCCTGGAATTACTGAGCGCAGAACCCGGCAGACTGTTTCTAAAGACCGACTCAGGAAATTCAAGTATGGACAGGATTTAAATTATTTACAAGCATTTTACAGACTCGACACACATACAGAGCTGAGCATGACTGTGCACACAATACATGTGGAGTTTAATGCAGCAACGCTAGTCAATAGAAACAGGACAAACAGATGCAAGTATAAATAGAAATACAAGGGATGGATTCAGAGCGATCGCTAAAATGCAAACAGTGACTCATAATAATTCAGAAAGCTTATTTCTCTACAAAAACACAAACAATGATTAACACAAGTTCATATTCAAACATCAATGGTGGAGTAGTTCTTAAGAAAAACCAACATTAAAAAGCAGACACTTGAGGTATATTGCTCCACATCCGCTTTTTTCTCCCTCTACTAGTTAAAGTCGCTTTCTTGTCTCAAGCACTTTGAAGGGTAAACACAAACCTCACCAAAGAATCAACAGTAAACATGTCCTGGAAGCAGCTGGGTTGGGTCATTCTGGTGTGCACGCAAGGCATGCAGAGGGGCGTGGCCTCAAGCTGTTGGTCAAACTAAATTGATACTTATCAGCAAGGGCTGAATTGTTGTTGTTTTTTTCCCCCAGAATTAGTTGTCAAAAAACAGGAACATATATTAACAGGCAAAGAGAGAAAAACAAATCACCCCTTTTGCTGGAGCTCACAAAATCCAATAACTAATTTAGTCAGAAGATTTTTAAATGGAAATAAACTACTAAATTTGTGGACCATTTGTCTTGAAAAATGTGCTTACTTTTGTTTTGAGCTCAAGTCACCAAACAAAGCGCAAAAGCATCTGCAAGCACAAATTTTCCATATTCATGGTAGGATTACTATTCATGCTAGAACGAAGCAAGGATTGTATGTGCCGGATATTACACAAAACTACATCTAATTTTATCACATCCTTTCTATTTTTAGTGCTAATTATTCTTTCAATTTGGTGAGACCCTCCTGAGATTGTCTGGAGGCTCCCATGGGGGCCAGGAACCCCACTTTTATAACCTCACGACGCTGAGGAAAAGCCTTCCTGCTTTAACTGAGGCGCTGTACACACAACAACAGTCTTGCTGAACTTTCAAAGTGGGTTCAACACACTGCACAAACCTTCAGGCTACCAAGATAAAACTGGTACAATTTGGGTTCGTGAGATCTTTTGAATCTGATTCACAGGCACCAAAAACATGGGAGAAGAATTTGCTCACAAACTAAGTATTACTGCAACTCGCTTCCTTTGGGTGAAACTGAACCTTCAAGCTTGGTTGCAATTTGGCTGACAAAGTAAAGACGCCCATCGAATATCTCTGACAGGAGGAACCAGCAGCGACACGACTGAGCCAGATAACAGTGACGGCAGAGCACATTCAGAGGAGCAGCACGAGCTCCTGATTGAAGAGAGATGTTTGAAGTTCTTGGATGAAAGCACAGAAACAGCTGGTAGACGTGCCCTTCAAAGGGACACTCTTCTTTTTTTTTTTTTTTTTTAAACTAACTACATTTTATTTTCACTTGAGCAACTTGCATCTGTATCTCAAATTTTATCTTCCTTCTAAAAGAATGTATCGATGGCTACTTCAGAAATTGGTGTATTTTCCTCATCTACATCTCTAGAGATTTCCGTCGTTGCATTTCTCAAAATTATACCAATTTGATAATATGTGAATTGATTTCACTGTTTGCTAACAGTTTTCAGCCATGTTTTAGCCCTTCATGTTATACGGAAATAAACTACACATTTCCTGCTTCTTCAGCTCCACATTAAAAGCTTCCAACTATTCAATTAATAAACATTCTGGATGCTATTACTGTTAGCAAGTCCGAGGAAACTTAAATTACCCGGAGCTGCATTAACAACGTCGGAGAAGATCTTCACTTTTCTTGCAGCTCTTTTTAAAGCACAGCTCAGTTTGACCAGCCGGCACATCAGCAGAGCAACACACCTTTAAAGACACTTGTTCATGAATGAATGAGAGACGGTAGGTGTCGGGGTGCTGGGTGTTACCTGCTGGCTGGGGGGTGTGGCCTGAGGGGTCTGCCCAGTTGGAGGGGCATGTCCGCCACTGCTCAGCACCACGGGCATGCTGGGAGATGTACTTCTATGGTGGGGGCTGAATGAATCCTGCCAGAGCACTGCTTTCCTCTTCAACACACACACACTGCTCATTCCACCACAGCCTGTGCAGAGAGACACACACACACACACATACACACCTGTCACATGCAAACAATAACATGCTGGTTCAATTCATTGTGCAAACAAGATATTTGATAAGCTCTGATCATCCTGACAGGGAATCTTATCATGGAGGATAGATCCTAAGCACAAGGGTCAGTTTGTCAGGTACAACTTAACGACACGATCCAAATACTATTTTATGTGCAATGAATCAATCAGGCTTCTCCAATATTTACCAAGTTCAGATGGATAAAGGTGGAAAGGCAAACAATTGCACTGAAGAGCAGCACAACATTCTTTACTCAAAGTTGAGTCCAGATAAAGCGGGACGAAAAACAAACCCCCATAAGAGTGGAATAAGTTAAAATTTGTGACTGAATGTGGTGTCCAACATTTACACCTCCGCCTGAACATAATAAATCTTGTCAGAGAGCTGCGACAACTCAAGATAATGAAGTCGATTCTCCACAAAAAAAACTCGTTCAGTTGTACCATCCTCACTAAAGTTCACACCAATTAAGTCACAAAAAAGACAAACTACAATCCATACTCTGATACATGTATTCTCGAGCAACAAGGTTAAGAACATATGGAGCAGCACACCTATTGATTGTGATAAATTGGATAATTTGCTCCTTCACTCCTCCACAGTAGGATTACAGTAAATTAAGGCTCAAGAGTCGCTCCTGCAGCTCTCAGTAGGAATTCCCACTGTAGTAAGAAAGTCTGATACTATTCTTAGCAGAAGGAGCCAAAGTTAATTGAGTTCTCCTACAACAGGAATGGTCTCCCACATTTCACAGCACACTAGAAAAAATATATTAGCAACTCGAGCATGCCAATAGACTATGAGGTGCCAGGTTATTTGGCACACCAGGCAAATGCTGTCCATTACAACAGCAGTAAAAAAAACCCACCTTTCTGATGGGTAGAAACTTTTTATTGCTCAACCTTCAAAACTGTGGACTGAATACAATAAATATTAGAATCAGCTTTATATTTGACATTAAACCCTTTCACAACTTCAATATCGCTACAAGTTGAACCAGCATTTCTCTACAGTAGTTTCTGAAAGAGCAGTGTGATTATTTTTCTGTTTAAAAAGACCAAAAGAACACAAACTAAAGAACACATCACAAAAGGTAATCTGACAGCAGGTCTTACAATGTTGGGTCAAAGTGGTAAACTGCCTTAAAAGCAACTGAATTGGTGATAGAAATCAAGTGATCTGTGTTGCAACACTTAAAAACCAGAGGAGCAGCAGGTGATTTACCTGCCAACCCGTCTCTCTCTGCAGCAGCGTGACTCACTGTAAACATTACAGCACTTCTGTCTTTGGCTGAAACAACACAAACCAGTATGAATGCCAATCACATCAACCAAAGAGGTAAAAAACGACGACGACGACAACAACAACAACAAAAACTTCACCACACAAGAACTCAGTGAAACATCCAAGAGTGGCTGATTCCAGGACAGTATTTACACACAGCTCAGACATCTGCAGGATCACCGATCAGGTACCTTCCTCTTGGTTCAAGGTGTATATTATGAAATCACAGCATGGCTGCTGATCACGGTCATAGCAGAAGTTCACTCGCTTGCAGATGATACGTTACACCACTGCCAGTGCGCACACTCAGCTGTCACTTTATTAGGCACACTCACCTAACAGGTCGTTTCTGTCACCTATTCGGCCTCATCCTCCAACATTTCTTATGTTTATTTGTCTTGAGGAGTTATGCTGGGTGGAATTTGAGGGATATTTCACAACCAGAAATAATGATACTTCTGTAAAATGCTTCCTGTGATTTGTGTATCTTCATCTCCTTTTCTTTGCGTAATGGAAAATTGAAAATTCTATGCATCAAAGGCTTTGTTTTGATCTGGACAGCTTTAACTCCATTCCTTTATTAAAAAACAAAACAAAAACAAATTACAGGAGCGATGTACATCCAAGTCAGGGAGACCCAATTAGCCTGCAACAGTGTGTACTATGTGGAAGGAACAAAGTTGTGACTTTTTTTTGGTACATGGGGCCATGTCATTCAACCTGGGCCAAGATCGAAGATCAAAATTTGTCAGTTGGTGAATAACTCGGGTTTTGTGCTCACTAGATAAAGCAAACACTTGCCACGGCCGCAAACAACAGTATGAAGGACATAATTTGTATTTTACAGCCTGTCCTCGCCCAACACGCTCTAATCTCTGCTAAAATGAGCAGTTTTACATTAGTGTCCGTACAGGCCACGAAGAAATTACAAGCAGTTATTTTTCACAGAGCCATATACAGTAATTACCTTTGCAGAGAGGGAGAGACTGTCTGACACTGTGGATCTTCAAACACATGCAGCTCTCCCTCAGTCTGCTGGAAGCACCGTGCAACACTAACACACCCCCTCCACAAAGACAATAAAAAATAGCACGAGCTGACCGGCTAAACGGTCCCAAAAGATAAAAACAAACCAGTCTGCCAAGTGCTCATTCACACATGCAGCCGTGTCTTTTGTTTTCCTGCTGCACTCTACATTCTGCAACAAGGAAATGTTAGCTCTTTATTCTGTAGCTCCAAAATGAGCCAGAGAAACACCCGGAAATCCAGCACGGTGCGGCCGTGCTCCTCTGCGGAGAACCGCACGCTCGACTCGGCGTGCTCCGGGTTTAAACTTGGGTAGTGTGCTCCGACAGCCAAACTGGGTTAATCATTCAATACCGGGGGATCAATCCACCGCATACCGGGCACAGACAGGGGTGTGACAATACGAGCGGCGGATAACGCTGGGTGTCTCTGCGTTTCTCCCCCCTGCAGACGTGACACATCAAAACGAAACGGAATATGTGGTCGTGGGAGAGCTTCGTGACAATTACCGGAGGTTTCCTGGCCGTGCATCCGCGTCCAGTCACGCCAGCCCGGGAGCCGTTATGGAGGGCTGACTGCCCCATGTCTACCAACAATAACACGGCCTCCCGACACAAGCTGAGCCCGGGCAAACCGGTAGTCAAACACGGACTCCAACGCAATGTTTTTAATGGCCGCACCAGTATGCAAACATCGCTATCTTGATACCGATACACACCCGGGGGTGTCCACCTGTCTGTCGAGTCTGCAGCCGCGCAGGTCCCGGTGACGCGGATGCTAACAAAGGCCCGAGAGCTGTCTGGAGCGGAAGACCGACACAACGGGAGGAAGGAGGCTGGCAGCAGAAAGGGAGGCAGCCGCTACGAGCCTCGCAAAACACCGCCGTTGTCCGCGTCCCCGAGCCGCCATAGCAACAATACCCGCACCCGCTCGTAACTAAGTAACGTCTGGAGCCACCGCGACCAGGGGCCGAGGGAAACTCACCGGCGGAGAGGGTGGATGGTCGCGGATTTCGGCCCCAGTTTCTCTCCGACACCCCAGGCTTTCACTCCGACAACATGGCGGCTCGACGGAGGAGCAGGCGAGAGCGCTGCATGACGGGAAGGGATGAGAGAGAGCGTACGGTTCATTGCGCCAACCGGGAGGGGAGGGAGGGTCATACCGGACCGGTCCCTTTGTTATGTGGGAGCAGTCTGTTTGTATTGACGGGCGTATTTGTTATGATTTTATTTTTACCTCATTCACGCCTTCTATCAGCTGAGATTAAATGTTTACATTTTCACACATACAAATAATTTATTGACATCAGTTTATGCAACACCAAGCTGATAAAATAAATTATATAAAACATCACGACATTTAAAAAAATATATATTCTTAGCCTTTGTAACCATGTAATTATTATGAAGCATGGCGATTTCATTCTCTATTGTGGTGACTGTAATTACACCTTCGATTGTACAAAATGTACGGGGGTCTCTACGGTAACGGGGTGCGCCACTCGACCAGCCAGTGTGCGGCTACTGGACGCTCTGTTACACCTCCGGTATGCAAGCGGACGGTGTGACGGGTGGAGAGGAGGGGGAGGGGGAGTTTTGGGCCGGGGGGGGGGCGTGGAGATTGTTGGCCCACAAAAATAAAAATACCCCTGCGGGCTTCTGGGAATGTGCCAACGGCGACCCCGGGGCTGCAGACCGGAGCAACGGCTGGTCCCGAACCGGTGTGACGATGACGTAATGCGGGTACAGTAGATCATGGCTGCCCTTAAAAGAGACGCGATGAGAATCATGAAGGCATTATTAGGACTCGCTGCTGTTTGTGTCCTCCTGAACTGGCCAGCCAAAATAAGTCTCAGGCCAAAACTGCCCATTAACCATAAGCAGACCTAAAAGTTCAAATGACATCGTTATTATGAGGCTCAGATATCATACTGGGGGTCAGACAAGACTTCATTCAAATAAAAAATGCTACACATTTTTGTCCTTGTTTTGTGGTGCTTCAAATCAGGCAACACAGTATTTGAGCGAAAAGTCCTTTCACCTCACATGGTGCGAGTCCACGTGCGTCCTTCCTCAGCAGAGTTTGCATGTTCACCGTTTTCTGTCCACATGAGGGAAACGAGTTACTTGTCCACAGGAGTGCATGTGTGTATAGGGTTGTATCCGTCCCCTGTTTGCATGCTCACTTCCTAGTTTGAAATACCACTTCAATAATGAACATCAAACCAGAAGAACATCTTAATTTGGGTGTTTTGGTGGATTTCACAAAGCACACCTCCAGGTAAGATCATGCACAGCGGAGGATGGAAGTAACTGAATCTAATTCTGATGATCGACACTGATGCATAATAACACAAAATCATTCAAATTCGGTGTAAAATGAATGTCACTGTTTAGCACTGCTTGTGAGGCTTCATGAAATGAACATTGCAGTATTTCCATGAGGTGCATCACATTACTTTGACAATCAAATCCTCACTGTAGATGATCAGCTCAGTAAAGAGCATTATTTGCATAACCCTCCAAACTAATCTGGTGGAAAAAACCAATCCCTGATTTATAATCCCAATATTTAAATAATGTAATCAAGGAACGAAAGCACTCAATTTATTAAACCTTTGGCTCAGCGAAGTGAACGTCCGTCTACAAATGACAACAGAAGTTGGCTTGAATGTAGAAAGTGTATTTTTATTATTTCAAACTTCACCTTACACTCAATAAGGTCTTTCCTTCATACCTATATCCCTCCTTCCCTCTGCCCGTCTTCAACTGCGTCTACAAAAAAAAAACTACATCAAGCATGTCACCGTGTTTGATACTTTTTCCTCCCAGGCCTCCTTAATGCTCCGGTGGGGATCATCGCGGGAGCTGCGGGGGGTCTATGTGGTTAACAAGAGGATAATGGGATGTTTTAGCTGCAGATGGAGTCAAAAGTAGGCAGCGTAACGATGTGCAAAAAAGAGAGAACGAGAGAAACAGGCATAAAGAAAAACTCCGATGTGTAACCCTCTCCCACAGTCCCACCCGCCCTTAATGCAACCCACTTTTCTAAATGTCACCAACAAAACAATCATTGGCTGGTTATTTACATGCACAGTATCCCCACTGCTCCCCCCCTCAATAGACACACTAATGCCTGATCCCAAAGCCATCTGCATCCACAATCGACAATGTCACATGTGCGATGCATCTATTTTCCTGTAAACAAAGGAACCTGATCTCATAAGTAGAACTGAAGCAAAAGCAAATAATTTCAGTCTACTTCTTGGCCGAAGCCATCAGCCAGCGCTCACCAACGAGGTCGGACAGTCGAGTTTATTTTGAGCCAATCCGCTCTTTTAGGCTGCTACTGTAAATAATCACGAGAACACCACATCCGCAGCTGAAATTAGTCCCGACAATTGCACTATTTATTGCCGCCGGGATGACCTTTGCTCAAAAACGACGCCGTCATCGCAAACAATCTGGCCTTTTACTTTTTGTTAAGTGAAGGAGAATGAATGGACAAGTGTCGGATTGGGGTCGGAGAGGCGCCTGCAAATTCAGCGACGACCGATGGTTTTGGCCTCCTCGCGAGATTTTTTTTTGAACGAATGAAAAAACGATGAAGTCGCGCCAGTCCCATCCTTAAAGGAGTTGCCCCCTTCCTCCCCCACCAGTTCCTTTCTGATCACACCGCGGACGGCCTGGGCTGTATTGCTGGAAGGCATGACGGTGGTCAGATGGGATGGAGGTGGCTTTGGGAACGGGAGTCGTAAGACTGCTCTAGTTTCACCACATTCTAAAACGACAACAGGTACGAGCTGTGCCTCTTTTTATTATGTGACCCCACCCGCATCCCCAGCACCACACGCACACGCACCCACGCACACACTCACATGGCTACCCCAACAACAGAAAAATGACATGAGGGCACCACGTGGTAAAAGTCCAGGGTGCAACCATGAAGCACCAACTCGTCCCCTCTGGAGTCACACACACATTATGCATACACACACACACACACACGCACACGCACACACACACACACACGGACACACACTGGTGGGAGTGTTGAGAGCTGGCAGTTAGCTAAACTGTGTCCTCAGTGATGTGACGGTTGTGTCCCAGCTCCTCTTGTCCGTACTCCTACCTCCTTCATGCCGCCTGGCCTGCTGGTTCTTCCCTGAGCTCTGTACATTCTTATTCAGGGTTGTCGCGCTCACTGTCAGACACAATCACACATGCACACGCACGCACACACGCCTCTCCTTCTGGGTGGGGGTTGAAAGTCCGTTCCTCGGGTAAACTGCGACACAGAGAGTGAGTGTAATCGGTGCGGCCGCCGCTGTCCGTCCACAGTGACACCATCGGGGTTTGGCCTGAAGAGGGCGTTACCAACAGTTTTAACCAGCCCTGGGGAGGCAGAGAGGGGAGGATTCAGTCAGACATCGATGTTACGGCACTTCAATCAAACTGCAAGGAAGTGGCACTTCAGCTTTTCTACTCACGAGATAATTTGCATTTTTTATAGTGACCATGAGACTGTCAGAACAGCTCTGCAACGTCTTTTAGGCACAGTTGTTCTTTGTTAAACTACTATACTTTAAATCACTTCTATTTTTACAGCAATTCGGATTCCACCGACTTTACAATATTTTCCCTCAACGGACAAACTTTCAACAAAGATTTGAAAGAAAAAATGGAGAAGCTGAGTGAATTTCCTCGAGGTGTCTAATCGTCACATACGTGTACAGAGGCTGCAGCTGCAGATGGGAGGACTTCTGAGGAGGCTGGTAGCCGTAAGAGTCGAACCCGCCGATGAAATCAACTTCAGAAGGAGAGAAAGAGAGATGACGTTAGTCCGCCTCGCCTCCAGCCGCTTTACAAAGTGTTGTATTTCAGGAGCGAATTCTATTTCAGGATTAAAGCATCAGAGTGGATCATGTAATGCCTTTCGGTGTCCCTTCATAACACTGAAAACCCACAGTGACATCTGAATCTGCAGAGATGCAACACGAAATGCACCCAACTGATACGTCTCCTTTCTCTTCGCTTCTATGTCACTGATACAGCATCCTGGCCGTCTCCATGTGTCATCAGCTGATAGGATGAACAGTCTTTACTTGTTTACATCAGTGGAGATACAAACGTGAAAAAAAATGTATTGTTGCCATACTTTAATCTGAGACACAGCATTTTCACCCCCTTCCAATCTAAAACATGAAACTACAGATTTAGTTTATAGACCAGAAATTCCACATTTGCAACATGAAAAATGCAAAGATAGCCTAACGGAAAGGTTGTTATTAGTTTTAGGGTTGCTGACACAATATTAGGTTTTTCATGTGTAAACGCGTGAATCCTGAGTGACACTGGTTGGCTACATGTTTTGATCTTCTGTGTTGTGTTTTAAATTAAAACCATGATTTCAGACTAACAGACATTATTGGGTCATTCAAACTGTTTAATGTTTTTACAGGCCTCTTAAAAGTGCACTCATTTTGGCATGATAGAAAAAGAACCTTTTATTTCACCTAAAACTTTGACTTTTTGTTATATAGATATGGCATCTTGAACTCTAGTTAAGTGACTGCTCTCACAAAAAAATGAACAGCAAGATATTTAACATCTTTGCTTCCTAAGTTGAGTCAAAAACACTTGTACATATATTTGTCCTGCACCCCAAACAAAAAGTAAAACTATTCTATCTGAGGTCACAACGAGGGGTCCACTGCCATTATGTTGACACATGTGTAACAGCAGACTGGACGGACATCGCAAGTCCTTCCCCTTCCAGGATATCGAGTCGATGAGATCACACTTTCAGCTCGCCACCTAATTTCTTCCACTGGGTGAGTTCAAAACGCTCGCGGGAGGCTCATCATCAACACGATTCTTCAGACACACAGATGGCACACGGAGGCCGACAGACAAGCTCTCGCCAGCAGACAGACGGACATGCTCTTGGTGGGAATATCCCGCCACGCGTCTCTAATACTCCTCGCAGATGGGGCGCTGCGATCACTCAGAGGGGAATCCTCTGTCTGCAGTGATCCAGCTGAGCGAGACTCGTGAAGCAGACAACAATGAGATAGCATCACTCACACCCACAGCCGCGGAGCTCCACCGCTAAAAGCCCTCTCGACAGCGCGAGTAAACCTAATCAGCTGAACGAGGCGCGAGAAGACGGGAAGAAAGGAAAAGCACTCACAGCTGTCCTCGTCGTCCTGGAAGACTTTGCTTACGTAGCAGGCGTACACGAAGCCAAAGAGCTGTCGGAGGAGACGTGGTCAGAAATAGGACGACTGCTCTTTAAGAAGCTGAGTCACTGCTGACTCCGGAGTGTCCGTCCAACACAATGTTCACCATCAGAAAGTTAGGCGAGCGTCACATACGTACAGCCAAAAGGATCTGGATGGCCGAGCTCAACACCTCGATGTACTGGTAGTCCAGAAGACATCCGGAGACGGTGATGACGTGGTGGTCATCTGGGGCCAAGCGAGAGTCTAACACAGGTGTTACCAGGCAACCGGGGCCATGCTCCATCCACCACGAACGGTGGAGTGATGTGTTGAATGTCATAAGAAAGTCCCGGTCCTGAAGGCACAAAAACACACCACAGCTGAAAACTCATTCATTGAACATACACATCATTTCCATTGGTTTAGCCTGCAAGAAGATGAAGCATAAGGTCCCGATGAACCGGATGGGCTTGAAAATGTTCCTGAAATGTTGTTGAGTTGTAGAAAAACTGTGACATACCTGAGACAGGTTTCCAACCTCCAGGTAGAAACAAATAATGAAGGAGTTCCACCCCACCCACAGGACCAGCCATACTGCATACTGTCAAGACACATGCAGGGGTCAGAGTTTGCACAAAGGGCCGCAACACACGTGCTCTGCACTCAGGGTGACAATAAAGGACGGATATACTCACAAAGATGAGGTATCTGAAGCGAAACTGCACAGTGCCAAACATGCCCAGGATGACGGCCATGATGTGCAGGAAGTTGGCCAGGATGGGGGCCCACTGGTAGCCCAAAAAATCAAACACCTGCCTCTGAAGAGCTGCCACCTACAGGTCAGAGGGAGGAGCAGGGTTGCTTATATATACAGAGAGCGTAAACACAGCACAGGCACGTGAAACATGAAGACGCAAAGAAACAAACGCATGGAAATAACACAAAGCACACGCGGATCAAGAATCTCACACACACACACACACACACACACACACACACACACACACACACACACACACACACACACACACACACACA
>JASSRZ010000054.1:9965827-9978212 GCA_032164315.1 Malacoctenus gilli | reverse complement strand
TGTGTGTGCGTGTGTGTGTGTGTGTGTGTGTGTGTGTGTGTGTGTGTGTGTGTGTGTGTGTGTGTGTGTGTGTGTTGTGACTTAAGGAAGCCTGAATAATTCAGCTGGTGGGGCGAGGTGCTTGAGGAATCTCAAATGGCCCTTGCACTCTATGTGATGGAAAACACTCAAATCTGATCAGCCGGATTTGCTTTCACACGCGCGCTCTTGCACAGGATGAAGAGTGTTGCGTTACTTATGAGTTTTCCCTGCTACACACATGAATAAAAAGCCCACCATCAACTCGTTTCGATTGCGCTCACTTTTTTAATAATCAAGCTCATGCTGTCTGCGTTCATCCATCGCTGAGCTGATCTCTTTCTCTGCTTCAGCTCCCCCCGTTCCCGTGGTGAAACATCCTCGTGGGGCAACCCAGCCGTGGCCCATCCAATCCCACCCTGCCGGAAAAATCCGCAAGTCCCACCTCCCTCCTCCTCCCCTTCCCCCTCCTCTTCCTCCTCAGCTCCCGCTCTTCCACACTCGGCATGCGGAGGAGAGTGCTGAGAGACCCCACCTTGTCACCATTGTTCGCCCATGTGGTCACAGCACACTACGGAAGGTAAACTCAGACTGATGAGGAGTCAAATGTTATTTACCTTGTTTATGGGTTTAAATGCGAGTTAAAATGTGCCAATGATGCTCTTCAATGCTGTTATTAAAAGACACATTTGTAAGTCTTAAATAAATATCTCCATTGTCAAACTGACCACTACAACTACTAATAATAACAATAATAGTTGGTCTTGATGCAATGCCGTTCAAAATACATCGACAGTTTATAACGTAATTGCTGTATGCCTGTTTGAAAGGTGACTGTGCTGTTGAACCGCAGAGGCGTGGTGTCCTTTGAGCAACTCCTGTTGGATCTCTCAGAGGCCTTAGGGTTTCCTCGTTGGCACAGGGCCAGAGTCACACGCTTGTTCACCACACATGCCCAAGAGGTGAGGCCTCACCACGACTAGATTCTCAGGTGTATTTGGTTGAGAACTAGTACGGTGGACACTTCCTTGCTCAGTGGACTAAAGGGCAAATGATCCAAAGCAAATATGGACAAAGTTCGAGTTTAAGAAGACTGGTCCTTCTACTCCTTTCCTGCACAGGTGAAGGGCGTGTGTGATTTCTTCCGGGGTCAAGTGGCCTTTCTTGCTCTGGGGAAGGCTCGGCCTGAGCTGAGCAGTGTGCAGGAGGCTCTGGAGGAGCTGTTCCCCGAGCACTCCCATTACCGAGCTGCTGCCTTGCTGGCCTGGGAAAGGAGACTCCGGCCACCGCCGGACAAAGCTGCGAAGGCGGACAGTGGGTACAGCGAAGGGACAGACAGCAGTGGTACAAACCAAGAGACAGCCCAAGATACAAACACAAATTTCAAGAATCACAGAAATTCTCACACATCTCGACATGCAGACAACCAAAAGCTTGCTGATTACTTTGGCCCTCCGAAGTCAGAAAAAAAGACTTCATGCAGAAAGCCCGTTCACCCTCCCAACAACCTGCAGAGGCTGCGTGTGAGGGGTGGGATCAGAGAACGCCAGCCCTCTGTCATTGGTCCATTTAAGCATGGGGATGTTTTCAGAGAGGCAGACATGCTCTCTCCCACACTGTGTGAAAACTGCTTGGTAAGAAGAGCCCAGCATCAGGGAGCGGAGCTCATCAATACATTATCTGGGAAGGTCCCACTTCCTCCTGTGTCAAAGAAGCATAAAGAAAGCTCGCCTGCAGTGGAGGATGTGAAAGAAGACCCATCACCTCCTCAGCCAATCAGAAATGAAGAGAAAAACTTGGAACTGGCACAACTATCGATTCCAGCTCCAGATTTTGGTAAAGATGACGCCCCCCCGCAGAAAAAAACCACCTCTGAGCTTCCCTCAGATGGCAGTGACGTCACCCTGTCCCACATCGAGCGCTGGTACGACATCGGACGCGTGGTTGGAGACGGAAACTTTGCGGTGGTGCGAGAGTGCCGCCGGCGTGACGACGGCCAGACCCTCGCCATGAAGATCGTCGAACGCTCCAAGCTGATTGGCCGAGAGCACATGATGCAGAACGAGCTAAGTCTACTGGGTAGTTTGTGTCACCCTCGTATTGTGCGGCTGTTTGCGCACCACCACACGCACAGTCACTCCTACCTGGTGATGGAGCTAGTCAGTGGAGGGGACCTGTTCGAGGCCATCAGTGAGCGTGGCAGGTTTTCGGAGGCGGCGGCGGGACTGATGGTGTCGGACGTGAGTGAAGCTCTGAATTACATCCACTGCAAGAGCATCGTGCACAGAGACCTCAAGCCAGAGAACCTACTTGTAGGTATCAGTATGGATGGCAATGTTTTGAAAGTTTGTTTGTGTGTAAAAACAAAAAAAGTCTGTCGGAATATGCAGCAGTGATACATGCAAATGCTGGATTGCAGAGTGATGATCTGTTGTAGCAAGCTGCAGGCAGCTGGAGTTATTACTTGCGGTAGATCAAGAGAAACACCGACACCAACGCCTGCTGGCTTTAAAATTTGCAAAGAGAAATGGAGTCACGTGACAAGAATTGACAGACTTGGATCTGAAATCTTCCACAAAAGTAGCAAAAAAACTTCCCTGGATCGATTTGTCTTGTTTTTCTTGCATTCTCGCTCAGATAGAGCAAGTTGCTGCTGGTGTCTGCCGACTGAAGCTGGGTGATTTTGGTCTAGCCATGGTTGTGACTGAACCAGTCTTCACAATATGTGGCACACCAACGTATGTGGCTCCAGAGATCCTCTGTGAGACAGGTAAAGGTTTTTGCAAGACTTCTACAATTGAATTTGAGAGGTGACCCTTTAACCCCGAAGGTGTGCGTTTGTGATCTCTTTCTCTCAGGTTATGGGGTGGCAGTGGATGTCTGGGCTCTGGGGGTGATTCTCTACATCCTGCTGTGTGGCTTCCCTCCATTTCGGAGCCGGGACAGAGACCAGGAAGAGTTATTTCAGCTGATAAAACAAGGACAGCTGCACTTCCCGTCCCCTTACTGGGACTCTGTCTCAGAAGGTGAGTTGTATGGATTTATTCTGCATGCTGCCTCACACGTCACACACACTGTCTCCTAAATGACCAGTCTGTTTCATGTGTGTTTGTGCGCAGAAGCCAGAAGCCTCGTCAGAGCTCTGCTTCAGCCAGACCCTGCAGTGAGGCTGGCAGCAGAACAGACCCTCCTGCATCCCTGGGTGAAAGCTATGGCCTCAGCTTGCAGGCAGGGGGCGCTCCCACACAGAAGCCAACGGAAGGTTGGGGCTGTTGGAAGAGAACCGGAAAGACTTGAAATAAGCCCTCAAAGAAACACAGCAGAGTCTCCAGCAGATGCAGCATCAGAACACATTGGGGACAAGAGAGAAACTGCACATGAAGAAGAGGAAGGAACAAACCCAAACAGAGAAAGTAAATCAGAAGAGAAAAAACTACCACAGCAACAATTCAAGGAGATAAGCTCAGGTCATAAACACAGAACACAGAATCCAGGAGTCCATCTACCAAACACAGGCTGCATTACACTCACGCATTCTCCATCAGATCCTCCATCTCAGAAAAAGACACATTCAAAACTGAGTGACCAACAGGAATCTACTCCAGTTTCACACTCTACAACACACAACTTGGGCCACTCTACCCAACTCAACTCAGCGCTACACACACCAGAAGCCTCCTCGTCTCCTCATCTTGATCAGCAGGACTTAACCTCTCCCACAAACGACCCTGACACAGCCCCGCTCCAAAATCACACCAAGGAAAACCATAATGAACTCAACGGTGGGGCTCCTGCCTCCCACCCTCCGAACCAGCCCTGATATCACTGTATCACTGTCGATCTCCTGTTTGATTGGATCATTAAATCCGGGTCATCACTTTATCTGTTCCGGACAACACGGCTGATTTCTTGGTAGCCGAATCCTTGAAGGACCTGCAGAAGATGTAATTTGTTCTCATGGGAAGAATCAAGGTCTGACTGATGGGACCAGATACAGCTCATGAATGTGTATAATCCATTTATCATGTAATTATAAAATAATCATCAGATATTATGTAATAACCAAGGTGTATTGCCAGCGAGCTGTAAGTTGAGGCTGTGATGGGAAACAGTACACTTGCGTTCTCATAAAAACACATTTAAGTGTCCATGTCTAGACATACTTTTGTTGATCCATGTTGAACTTGCGTATGTTCTGTCTGTCTGAGCTTTTTGTAGCCATTTTTGTAACGCTGGTTTGTGAGACTGATTCATCCTCCTTTTGTAGTCCCAGATGTCGGTCCAAGGATATGAAGTAGCCTTTGTTTTAGTACATGATTGTCAATTTGAAGTATCTGAGAAAATTAGTTTCCATTGTAGTGGATGCCTAAATGCCATCTTTTTGACTCTGTATTTATTGGATGTAGTTTGCAAAATTCTATGTTGGCAAAAAACTGATTTGACATTTGGATAACTGAATCAAGATCATGGGTCCATGTCAATATCTTCATTGAAGAATTTATGTACAACAGACAAAATATATTCAGTTGTTTCAGTTTTAGTCTGGCTCTTGCTTTGCTTCTGTGGAGCAGATTAAAAAGCTGACAGCTTGCCTCTCGATTTTCTTGTTTTTCAGGGTGACTGTTTTGTTTTTTGGGTTTCCCCAAACTAGGCCATTGGTTGTATCTGTAGATTAGAGATCCTTTAAACCAAAAGGGGGCTTCCAAACACTGAAATACAATATCACTCTCTTAATCCTTTACAATAATTTATAGATTACGAATCACAACCCAAACTACTTTACTATTTGGACAGGTATTGCCACTGGCATACAGTTCTCACGTTGTGGTGTCATTCAGGCACTTCTTTCAGCGTTTTTGTGCAATCTACTGTGCAGCAAGATATGGCGACGACGAGAATTGCGCAACACCGAGCTGAAGACAGTGTGTGACCACATACAGCTTCTTGGCAAACTGCGAGTGCACAGCTGAGGGTGGTATCGCAGCCATGCCACGGAGACCAAAAAAGGCTAATCTGTCCGTCCAGTGGGAGTGGTTAGTCATGTCCCTCCAGATTGCAGACAGCTGACAATCTGAAATCCTGCCCCACCCACCCTTTTTTCATAAATAAACATAATCCCCCCCCCCCCCCCCAAAAAAAACATGTACCCCTTCCAGTCAAACAACTTGGGCAATACTGGATAAAAGCTTACAAATGACTTCGTATCAGTGACAATGGGTAGTTTTTCGATTACCCAGTTTTTCAGGTTGAATTATTCATGCCTTCTGAACAATAACAAAAAAGGGTCCCTTAACCAGTTGAACAGCATTGGTGGTTAACATGCAGTCAGCAAGCCAGAGCATAGAAAAACAAGGTGTTTCAGCACAGAGGCGTTTATAAAACTTTTACTTCAATAATTGTGCCGTTCTGTTGAGATATGTGGAAGTGACTCGTGAAGTGTGTGCGGGTTGCCTCCTAAATTTGTCGCATATCAGATTTTGGTCACCTTTCAAGCCTTGCCATAACGCTGACCTGCAGGTGCTCACTACGCATGCGCGCTGAACAACTCTTTAAATACCCCAAGTCATCTGCCACAACAAAACATTCCGCTGTCAGCCTATTAACGGCTCCGTCCAGGTACTGACGGCGGCACACAGGCCCCCACTGACGCGGGCTGTGTACTTTTAGACACGCTACCTTTCTTTCTAACCACACTCGACAACCTGCTTGGGTAATAGCGAAACTGACCCGGAGTCGTTAAGGCTGAGCAGGGGGAGACGGACGGGGGAGAGAGAGGAAAAAAAAAACAAAGATGGCTGTGTAAGCCAGGGAGACAAGTCCCAACAGAACCGTCTCCAGCCGCGGCTTTTAATCACCGACACGTCCCGTGGGTCCCGTGGACAGTCAGCCGGTACTGGAGCAGGGACGCAGGGAGCAGCCGAGCCGGGGCCGCTGGTGCACATCGTTGTAATCTGCTGTCATTGCGAATAACGGCGTCGAGAGTGCAACGACAGCTGAGCGAGTTGTTTTTGTTCTGCCTGGGCTCAGGGAGAGGACTGCTGTGTTTTTGTCAACGTAGCTAGCCGCATACTCTGCTAGCCTCACTGTAAGTCAACAAAACTAGTCCACGCTTGATTTGCTAGTGTTATCGGTAATTTTTTGCACACCATTTCGTTATTTGACAGCCATCGACTTGTTAAATTTCTCAGTTGGTGCGTGTAGGGTGCCATTAATCATAAGTTCGCCTGTGTTTCCTTCCTGACAGTCTTCTGTCGAAGCGTTAGCTTAGCTAACGCTAGCCTGCTGTCAGCTGACCGTTAGCTCGACAGGTTGTACACGAGCCTCGAGCTAACCTGCTAATATTTCGGGCTCGGCCCGGTCGCGGCAGGTACATATCAGGCATTTGGAGACAGCCATCGCCATGTCTTCACTGGAAGAGAGAGACGTGGGCGTTGCGGCCGCCCCTGGCTCCTCCTCGGCCGGCCTGGGGGTCGGGGCCGTGGGGGCAGCGGTGGAGGCTGTCGCCGGGGTCGCAGCCATGCAGGAGGAGGTCGGGATACGGCGAGAAGGGCCCGAGCCTGACCCAGACGAGCCCCCCAAGAAGAGGGTGAAATTACCCGAGGGAGAGTCAGGGAAGCTGGAGGAGAGACTGTACTCAGTGCTGTGCTGCACCGTGTGCCTAGACTTGCCCAAGGCGTCTGTATATCAGGTAAACGTGGTGTCAATCACAAATCTCCCCTCATAACTTAACGTCAGATCTCAGCCAGTCCAGCTGAAGTTCCGACTATAGACTCCCTGTGTGTCCCAACCCCCCCAGTCCTCACTGTCAACCTGTTGAATGTGTTGGCCAGCTTCAGTTTAACTTGACTACAACATCCAAGAGCAGGTCCTGAGTGCGCAAAGAGAGACCCGTTCAGGCCAAGTGGTCCTATAACAAGTTATAATATTGAATACTTAAAATGACCCCCTTATAAATATTCCCTCCAGCCCCACACATAAGCTATATCCAAATCATCTTTTGCACTTGGACCCTCCCCAGATTTCTCGTAATTGATCTTAAACTGCTCTTAATTGTCAAACATGTATGTAGTCATTATTTTCAACACATACCAGCTGCACAGTGTTGCACACATTTCAACATTTTGTAAACCATCCTGCATAACAGTGTTTGCACAAAATGCACAGACACTAAAATCCTCACACACAAGTTAATGCCCAAATATGCCACAAACCCCACATAGCTTGGCCAATATATTTTTAATTGTCTGATTTCAGATTCTGACCCCAAGAAAGAACTTTTTATTGTAATGTTGCCATTACTTGTTTGTTTTTTTGTGTTTTTATCAAGCTTTATTGACGCAACCATAATTGAAAAGCATTGTCCTTGGACATGCAAAGTTTGACCCCCAATTAGGTGATTCGGCATAATGGGAAGATTACAATTTAAATTAACGGTTTGGATAAATAATACACATTTTGTGGTTGAATAGAACATTCAATTCCTACTCAAAGGGACATTGTTCTTATTTAGGATGGTCAGTAATTAAGGACCCAAATTTTACTCATACTCTGTTTGATTCGCCTTCTTTTGCTATAACCACCAGTGCACCAATGGTCATCTGATGTGCGCCGGCTGTTTTATCCACCTCCTGGCTGATTCTCGCCTCAAGGAGGAACAGGCCACATGTCCCAACTGCAGGTAAACCGCATTCATAAACACTTCAAGAGCAGCACACAATCAATCAAAATGTAAGCACTGAAAGTGAGCAGAGAGAGGCGACTTACTGTAACTGTCACCTCCTTCGTTGAAGTGGTTCCAGGCTTAGAAACTAGAATAAAATGTAACTTTTTGTCACTTGTGTGTGACTGACATGAGGCTTCAGACCAGCACTCTGACTGCTGTTACTGGGCCACACTGACCTGCTTGTCAAGCTCACTTCCTTTTTGGAACACACCTGACTCAAATAAATTATCAAGCTCAATCAAGATCAAAGTTAGACCACATGACTATATACAATTATCAGGTTTGTTCAGCAATTGTTTATGTTGATATATATAGTTGCTTATTTGTGTTTTCTGCATTTTCCAATAAGGGAAGTTGGAGTTTGTATCTTAGACCCCAATAAGCGTCATGTTTTCTCATTGTTTACATCTTTCAGAGGAGAAACACACAACAATCGCTCGGAAATTCAGGAAAAAAACGTCAACAGCAAATCAAAACATAGAGGCTTCAAGATGCACCACAGTCAAATTTTAATGCAAAGTGCCCCAACACCTTGCAAATTTGATCTGTGTGAGACACAGAACAAGCAGGATGCTTGAAATGAACACAACCAAACCACACAGGGATGCGAAGGCAACAAACTGTCATTTTCTTTCATCATAGCTGCGAACCAGATTTCATCACAGTTATGTTGGTATTTATTGCTTATGTGTAAACAAAGGAGAAATAATGGACATCTTTTGATCTGGCTTACAGTAGGTGTTGAAAATGCCACCAACAACAGTCAGACAGCACCTCACAACTTTTGTTGCCTGGACCATGACTCACTATTGCACATTGTTCACAAGCTTGCAAGAACATTGTTCACATACCACAAATATTATACATACCAATGCAATGAGTGTGGTTTGTGTTTGTGTTTGTGTTTGTGTTTGTGTTTGTGTTTGTGTGTGTGTGTGTGTGTGTGTGTGTGTGTGTGTGTTTGTGTTTGTGTTTGTGTTTGTGTGTGTAGGTGTGAGATCAGCAAGAACCTGTGCTGCAGAAACCTGGCGGTGGAGAAGGCCGTCAGCGAGCTGCCGACAGAATGCACCTTCTGTCTAAAACAGTTCCCCCGCTCCAGCTTAGAGAGACACCAGAAAGAGGAGTGCCAAGACAGGTACACCGAAAAACAACACATTGAACAGCACTGAACCCAAAACCTTGAATCAGTTCAAGTTACTTTTTCTGTAAGACATTTCAAAGAGTAATCAGATTGAACTCTGATCATCAGATCTTTTTGGCCACTGACAAAACTTTTGTGTAGCTGCTAGTTTTGCAGAAATCTTTCAGAATTTCATATCGTTTCACTGATGAGGGGGAATTGAAATAATACAGTTAATAATTTATTTAGTTGCATGAGTTTGAATAATCTATGAGACTCGACTGTGTTTAGTTTGCCAGTTTAAAAAAGTGGGATTCTCCAGTTTACTGAAGTTTAGGAGAAGCTATTTTATGTTGATAAGAGAAATAGATCATTGTGTCATTATCAGTCATTATGTGACTTAGAATTACATGGTACAACTATGTGATCAGAGACAATATCCACCAATGTGTCAAACCTTTAAAACCAAAAGTGTTTTTCTTTGTAATAAGTAGCAGAATCTCTTTTATCCCACATTGTTTTCCAACTCTACAGCCCTGAAATCAAAATAAGTCCTGATTTCTCTTTAATTACAGTCGCAAGCGGTCAAACTCTTTGAAGCTAGGAGTAGGTTTTAGGTTGTTTTTAGGACTGAAAGATGAACAACCAACTTAATTGCAAACGTGTGTGTTTGTGTGCTCGTGGTGAACCAGCACGCCGTCACATGAGGTTAATTTTGGGAAGATGAAGCATGTGAGCCGCCGCGTCTGAGGACAAGGGGGGGGAAGGGGGGGGGGGCGGCCTCGCGTGATCGCGAACGACTCGGTGCGCTTCTCGCTTGCAACGCTCAGGTCGTGCATGACGTCCTGCGGGGGTTGTTGTTATAGCAACAGGTGACCCTGCTCAGGACAGCGGTGCCTGTGCAAATGTTGCCATGACAACAGCCGGGGCAGCCACCAGGTGTTTTGGCTGAGGTCAGACAGAAAATGATGCAGGTCTGCGCGCGACGAGGCAGAGCCGCTGTTATTCTCAGGTACCCGTTTGAAGATGAACTCAGTCGTGTGCTGTAATTACGACCGGTGATTACGGTTATTTTGGTTGTGGTTCTTCTGCGTGAGACAAAAGTTTGTGGTTAACGGGGTGAATATGGAAGCTGAGCCTCAATTAGCCGCGCTTCACTGCACAGGCTAACAAGTACCTTTCACAATATTAATGCTTAATTTTTACTTTAAGAAAGTGACAAGTACTACTGGAAAGTCATCTAACTTTAAAGTGTAATTGATTGGAATCCACGTCTCTCTTTTCTGGAGGCTGGCTCTCAGAGAAAAAACGTATCATTTGTAAAACATTTAATTAGCCTCAGTTCACAACCCCAGCTAATTACTACCTTTGATATCATCTCCTTCCGCTCGGCACAAGTATCATGTACTCATCTGTGGAGGATCTAATTTGTCCGAGGCGATGTCTTTGTTCCCTCTGTCGTTAATGTGGTCTGCGGTCTCGGTGCTTCCAGGGTGACGCAGTGCAAGTACAAGAGGATCGGCTGCCCCTGGCAGGGTCCCTTCCATGAGCTGCCCGCGCACGAGAGCGAGTGCTCCCACCCGACTAAGACCGGCACAGAGCTGATGGGCATCCTGGGAGAGATGGACCAGAGCCACCGCAGGGACATGCAGCTCTACAACAGCATCTTCGGCCTGCTCTGCTACGAGAAGATCGGCTTCACAGGTACGTGCCAGGTCTGGTGACTGTCGGACCCCCTTCGTAGCGCCACCGCTGGACTCATCCTCTTATCACTTCGTCCTCATCCAGAGGTGCAGTTCAGACCGTACCGCACCGATGACTTCATCACTCGGCTGTACTACGAAACGCCGCGCTTCACTGTCCTCAACCAGACGTGGGTGCTGAAGGCCCGGGTCAACGACTCGGAGCGCAACCCCAACCTGTCCTGCAAACGCACGCTCTCCTTCCAGCTCATCCTGAAGAGCAAGGTACGCTTCCCCTCTCTGCCTGATGAGCTCAGCAGCACTTTGTGCTGTGACAAACGGGAGCAGAATGCCAAAAGTTTGTGCGAATTTTTGATGAATCCTCCTTTCAACATATCGGCATCGCTTTAACATTCCAACCACTTAACTCCTGAACAGCCCCATTTCTCACTGAGCCTCTTAAAGTCCATCGCAGGATTTGAGGTTTTATCTCTGACAAGTGAGAAGTTGTTCATGAATATTGGCTCAGCAGCAGCAGCACAAGCAACACAGCTTTTCGACGCTGCCCTGCTGTTCACAACTCATAAATCATTTCACTCTGGTGTCTGACAAGTGATGAGAAATTACAGCGCATTTGACAACGTGTGTAATTTCACTTTGTAGTTTGTCAGTTCAAGGCTCTAATTTTCTCACTGAAAGTTGTTTTTACCAGATCATGGAAAAAAACCCACGTCTCAGATTTTGTCATCCGTTGGGATGCGTCTCCATGGCTTCACCTTGGCGTGTCTCCCCACAGGTGAACTCAGCCCTGGAGTGCTCCTTCCTGCTGCTGAAGGGGCCGTACGACGACGTGCGGATAAAGCCGGTCATCCACCACCACTCCTTCAGCAACGACACCAACGAGACCGACTACGTCCCGCTGCCCATCTCCGACTCGGTGGAGTGCAACAAACTGCTGGCCGCCAAAAACATCAACCTGCGCCTGTTCATCTTCCAAGTCCAAAAATAAAGAGTGAGAAGAGACAAAGAAGAGGAGGAGGAGGAGGAGGAGGAGGAGGAAGAAGAAAATGGAAGGCAAGAAGAAGAAAGCGAATAAGAGGAGACGAGGTGACGGCAGGCGACAGTCAAAGAGCGGATGTGATGATTGAAGAGAGACACCACTGAACCATTGATACCTCTTAACACACACACACACACACACACACACACACACACACACACACACACACACACACACACACACACACACACACACGTCACTAATTATTCTTGCCTCCTTCTATAAAAAATAGTGAGAGCCCTTGCTCGGAAAAGCTGTGAGTTGCTATTGAGATGGGTGGGCATTGAAATAGGGTGGAAAGGCGGAGGGTCAGTGTGTGTGTGTGTGTGGGGGGTGGCAGTATGGGGTGGGGGGAATGTTGGTGCGTGCTCTTGGATCGTGTCTGAGCCACACCTACAGGTAGCACACACAAACCAACCGAAGCAGGGTTTTCTGGGTGTGTCTGCTGGGTGTATGTATGTGTGCGCGTGTGTGTGCGTAACGAAGAGTCGAGCGCCGGCGTGCGGTCCGGACCCCGCTCGCATGCTTAAATGTCCCAAAGACACGTGGCAATGTGAAAAAAAAAAACCCCAGAGCGACTGACTCTACTGAGCTCTTCTTCGGACACACGAATGCAGGTGGAGGGGTTTGCGTGCGTATGCGTGTGTGTCCTCGTGTCCCTGCCGCTGCACACCTCACGGCCGAATCCCAGCACTGCTGTTTTGGCAAAAAAAGAAGAAAAAAAACCGGCACATTTTTCTGTGTCACATGTTTGCCTCAACAGTTAGAGAACCCTGACCTCC
>JASSRZ010000054.1:9900048-9927806 GCA_032164315.1 Malacoctenus gilli | reverse complement strand
CACACACACACACACACACACACACACACACACACACACACACACACACACACACACACACACACACACACTTCTCTCTCGCGCAGAGGGAGGAGATATGTGAAATCATTAGCGTCTCCTGACACTGAATAAATATCTGGGGATGAAATCTGTCTGTGGAGAAAATCACCTGCGGGGAAATATGATTGGATGAGATCACGACCTCGCTGGAACGTAATTTGCATGTCGTCTAAATGGGCTCTGCCCCCGAAGTGCTCGGGGGGTCAAGAGGCGCCCGATTAGTTGGGATGGGACAACTCACGCCCTGATTGGCTGAGGGAGGCAACAATGGCAGGTGAAGTGCGGCCACCCCTGTGAGCGGCAGGACTGCCCCCTTCTGGCGACTTCACACAACTCCAGCTCTGTCGCGCAAAGCCGCAAACAGCCTTTGCTTCGCTGCTCCACTCTGGAGCATGTTGCTCCTCCAACTCAATGACTCGCACACTTAAAGCTCAGAATCTGGTGCTTTTATTTTGAAGGCTCCGGCATTTTTTAGAGTGTGTGTGTGTCTACCAGTGTTTTTTTCCTTCTATAAAATAGAGAAGTGTCTTCTTTACTGAGAATGTCGGGGTTTCAGGTTAAAAAAGAAGAAAACAGACAACACAAAACACGGATTAAACACCCAAAGATGGACTAAACGCTGGCTGGCAGTTTTTTTTTTAATCCCATTAGAGCTGATGAATAAAAATAAACACAAAGAGCATGACAGTGCAGCACACAGAGTGTCCGAGTTAACCACATACAGAGTCTTATTTATACATATATTTATATTATGGAACGGCTCCACCCTCTTGTACAGCCTGATTGTAACACAGAAAGAAACCCACATTCCCTGCGCGAGAGAGGAAACAGAAAGAGTGAAACAGTCGTCTACATTAGAAAACCTACAGGCCATTTGTCTTTATAGGTTTATACATCAGCGAGGCATCAGTATTCATTACAAAAATAGGAATATAGTTGATATAGAAGCACTGGGGGTGGGGGTGGGGGGGCCGATCGGGTGGGTGGAGGAGGAGCTCCTGAGGGTGGCTACGACAAGTGATGGCCACACGTCCGCCTGCCCGACGCGCGTCCACGCTCCCAAACCAGCAGACGAAGAGCCACCGTGGGACCTCAGCGCCTTCGCGGGTGTTTTACAGCAGTCCAGCTTAGTTGGAGTCAGTTATCAAAGGAAATGGATGAAGGTTTAAATTAAACAATCGGCAAAATCAAGTGAGAAAAAAAAACGTGGAAACTCACAGGTGAGGGGGGAGAGGGGGGGGATTAGTGCACTGTTGGAACTTTAGAGAAAAAGTGCAGTCAGAATCCAAAAGCCAGGAGATGAAAAGACTTCTAGAAATAATAAAGAGCAACAAAGTCTCAAATGTTTTGTTTTTCTTTTTTAGGAAGAAGTGCAAAGCCTTTCTGAGGTCCTTCTTCAAACCGCTGCTGTTAGTAAGAGGGGGGGAAAAAAGCCGCGGGAGGAACTGATGGAGATTAAGTGTTATTGCTGGGGACAGATTTTTATTTGGTGTTAACGTGTGAGAAGAGAAATGAGGGGATGAGGAGGAGAGTTATTGCTGAGGGTAGTAGGGCTGCTGGGGCTGTGGCGGGTAGCCGGGGTAGGGCTGTCCTGCCGGGGGCGCTCCTGGGTATCCTGCCTGACCTGGCGCGCCCGGGTACTGCATGTTGAAGGGCATGTTGTACTGGCCGTAAGCAGCGTAGGGGTTGTAGCCCATGGGCATCTGGTAGTACCTGCATGCACAGGGCAAGAAGGTCGGTTGACCAGTTCAGTTCAGATGCAAGTGCAAACAAAAGTCGGTCACCAAACTGCAGGAAAACATGACGGGAACGGAAACGGACCCCGGGTATCCTTGGTAGGAGGGGTATGGTGGTCCCTGAGCCTGTGAGGCTGGTGCCACTGGCGGCGGGGGGTTGGTGGGGGTGCCAGCAGGTGGAGCGTTGGTTGGAGTGGCAGAGGCAGCCTGGGGATTGAAGCTGGGTGGAGGTGGTCTGGCAGGGGGGTTCGGCTTGGGTTGGGGCTGCTGCGGTTGCTGAGGCTGTTGAGACTACAAGGCAGAGAGAGAGCAGAGGGGAGAACAACGCTTAGCGTTTCATAAAGTTCAGCGGGTTTCCCGTGTCTGACTTTGTGGCTGCTTACAAAGACGGTTCTGGGTGCGGGGGTCGGGCCAGGAGCAGGGGCAGCGGGGGTGCTCTGATAGGCGGGGACATTGAAGGATGGAGCGCTGGGCTCTCGCGCGATGCTCTGCTGCAGGTCCCTGAAAGCGAGATTCATCACAACACGCCCTTTGCTGCAGCTTTCGCTTCAAAAATCACACACATCCATGACCCGATTCATCCATCGCGGGTGCTTAAGTGTCTTCTGCCACAACTGATCCTGGAACTCACCGCCCTCATTAAGGCAAAGTGATGAAGAGCAACAAAAATCTACGCGTAAAACCTCTGATGAAGCTCTGCCTCCAAATGCAACACAAACTCATCGGGGGAGGGAGAACGGCGCCACACGTACTTGAGAAGTTCGTCTCGTTCCGTCTTGCGGGCAAAAACGATGTCGCTGCATTTGTTTTGGAACTTCAGCAGGATTTCTGTCAGGTCGTTGTAGAACTGGGGGGGGGGGGACAAAAAAGTCGGGGCATAAATAAATCACCCGTTTTGCCAAGCACCCCGGCGAACACACAGAAAAAACAAACAAAAGTAGAAAGTTCGCGAGGAGAAATAAATGCATCGCTGCAGCACAGCTCATCGTGGGGTGAGCCTGCGTTGTGCTGAGTGAGTACCTTGGTGCCTTCGCGCAGGTTGCTGCTGATCTCCACGTAGCTGTCGTGGGCCGCAGCCAGCTTTTTTAGGACCTCCTCTCTCTGGTTGGCCTCCGTGTTGGACTGCTTCAGGCTGCTGAACTCCTGGTGGGAAGTCTGGGAGGACGAGCGGATGCTGAGCGTGAACGTCACCCTAATGGGTTTCACTCGTGACCCAGATTAGATTCAGACACACTGAACTCGGGACGACGTCTTCACACGCTCCTCGGACGCATCCGACACAGAAATTTCGGAGCACCCCTGACTGTTGACGTTGGCGCCGGTGTACCTGCACTTGTCCCAGCACCTCCTCCTGCGTGCGCAGCGACGCCTGCACCCGCTGGCTGTAGCCGCTGTACAGCTGGTCCAGTTGGGCGAGCGACAGCTGCTCCTCGTTGAGCGCGCCGTCCTGCGCCAGCGCCGTCAGGAAGACCGTGGACATGTCGAAGGTCACGCCCTTGATCTCGCCCTCCATGGTCTCCCGCTCCTTCTTCACCTCGTCCAGCTGGGCGAGCTGGGCGCGCAGCACGTTCACGACCTGGAGGAGGGACGCCACACGTTCACGTTCCCTGCGATCTGTCCCGCTTGAGTAAACGGCCCTTAATTAACACCGTCCTCATGACAGCGTCTCTTCGGTCCCCGTTGAACAATGTAACCAAAAAGACAAGCACTTCTTTCTTCCCCTCTCAGTTCTGCTTGCTTAGTCGTTTAAGCTCCCCAGTGAAACACAACGCGGAGTCAGCAAACTGAATGAAAAATGGAGCTACTGTGAGGAGGAGGAGGGAAAGGGCCATAAAGCACACAATGTCCACCAGAGAGTCTGTTTACGGGGCAGAACGCAGACATGAGACAGACCTCGCTGCCCTGCAGAGTCTTGGTGGGGTTGGCGGAGGGGATGGCGGCGTTCAGCTCGTTCTCCGGCTTGCACAGCAGGGCGATCATGTCACAGTGGGTGTTGTAGCGGTCCCTCACCACTTGGTCGGCCTGCACCGCCTTGTCCAAGATGTTGCGGAAGTTAGCACCGTCTTGGGGGCGGGGGAGAAAAAAGAAGAAAGAAAGGTGAGCACAAGGAAGAGAAGAACTACTCGGCAAAAAAGCCGAAGGGGCCTGAAAAGTTTCCGGAGGCGAACCTGCGCGGAGCGGCTTGTACAGATCTCCAGAGGGGGTTCTGTTCCAGCGCTGGCTGAACTTTGCTCTCAGCTCGTTGTCCGTTGTTTCTTCGTCGTCCAGCATCTTCAGAGACTAATAGACAAAGAGAAAAGAAGCACGCTGAGGGGACGGAGGAATTACGAGCTCAATTTATAAAAACTAATACAGAAAATAGCACTGAAACAACAATTTGATTCCAGTTTACAGTGAAAAAGGAGCAACTTTTTAGTGAACTTTCTCTCTTGTCCGTAAGGTTTATGCTTCAGATTTCCAAGATGACATAAACCGAGTCGAACTTTGCTCGATAAATAAACATTCTTAGTCCGTGAAGGCCTCTCTGTGCATGGACTGCTTCATGCCTGAACGCGATCAGTGCTTCCCTGTAAGCTGCGACCCTGCTTGTTTCCAAGAGGCAGAAAATAGAAGAAGCGTCTGTCATGAACTTTAAGAGCTCCAAGAAAAGTTTTCAAATGAGCATTTTTATGAAAAGTCTGGAAATATGAAAGGAAACTTGAGTTCCTGATGATTTTGTGCCTTTGTTTGATTTTCCATCAACAAATAATTAATTGTTTGAGCACCACATGGATGCTCTTTTTGAAAGTTTTTAAAAATAGCATCTAATATTCTGCTTTTTGGAAAGGAGATTTGTACAGTTTTTTAGTTTTTGTTTTGGCCTTTTTTTTTGGGTACAACTCAACTTTCAGGGGGGAAACTGGGGTTTCTTCATAAACTTGGAAGCAGATTGTGCTGCTCCATGTTCTGTGTTTTCCTTCCCGTCTGTTTGTTTGTTTGCTTGTCAGCGAGGTTTAAAGAAGTCGGTTGGCTGCGGCTGGTGGACATGCAGTCCTTGGCCCCGAGATCAGTGGATTAGATGGTTGTGACGATCCTGCTCTGGGATTTCTGCCATTCCGAGCGATTATGAGTTTTTAGCATTCATGTGCTCCTCGAGCAACATCGGGAGGAAAAACTTCCACGTTCGTGGAGTCCAAGTCAGAGACTGAATAGCAGTCGACTCGTATGTTTTTTTTTGTCCTAGAAGGAAAGCCATATGACAGACAAGCTGCTTGGAGAGTGTAGCTGTTGAAGTGTGGTCTTCAGCTGTCTATTATCCCCCCCTTAACACAGAACCAGGATGGCGATTAACAGCAAAGACCGAGAGGGAGACAACGAGAGAGAGAGAGAGGGAGAGAGCGAGGTCAGGTCACTGGAGTGTGTAATTCGGCGTGCTTCCGTCCGCCTCCACCACCAACCTCGTCCAGGATCTCTCGGTTGCGGGTCAATAACTCAGGCAGGTCTTTGATTAGCTGCTCGATGCTCTGCAGTCCTCCCTGCTGCACGATGGATCTGGCCTTCTCAGCAATGGATTGTGGGATGGAGTCTCCGGAGAGATCCTCCAGAGCAGCTGGCAGGTTTAGAGACGCCAAAACCCTGATGGAGGCAGACGTGATCGGTCAGCTACCGGCCTCTCAACATCCATCAACAAACCAGACTTTATTATGAGGCGCCGTCCTCTAGAGTGGAAGGATTACATGGTTTAAATGTGGACACCTATTTTGGAACCATTTGTTTTACTTCTCTTGCTTTCAGACATTTTAACTCGTTTTTCCACAGAACAAAAGTCTAAATCATTCATCATCAGGAGCTCACTGTGACTCAGAGCACTTCACTAAATACAATGAGCACTTTTATCGACATTTTAATGGCATCAGACACATGTATGTTTAATAACTTCCCAGGAGCTTGTAGTGGATAGTTAAAAAGGAGGAGGAGGAGGAGGAGGAGGAGGAGGAGGAGGAGGAGGAGGAGGAGGAGGAGGAGGAGAAGCATGCACTGAGCGACTGGCACTGACACAGCACAGCGTACCCGTTGCAGAGATTGGTCGCCTCCCTCATCGTTCCCACCAGCCTGTTAATGGTCTCCGCCTTCCTCTGGTTGTAAATGCTCATGGACTGCTGCACCGCCATGGGAACCATCTTCTCAAACAAGTCTGAAGAGAAAACATAAACAAAAACAACCGATCGAGGGGGAAAAAAAGTCAGCATTTGGGAGAAGAGATTCAGGTTGTAGTGAAAGTGCTAACGAAGGAGTTGATGCCTTGAATCTCTGACAGTTTTCAACCACCAGCCAAACATCAGCAAACACAAAAGCAGGGTTAAAATAACGCAGAACTGAAGTGACAGCTGTTTCCATCAAAGGCGTACCTGTGAATTTCTGGCTGAGCGGCGGCGTGATGGCGGTGGCCTTGACCAGCGCCGCCTTGCCGATGTGCTCCAGGTCTTTGACTTCGGGCACGCGGTCATGGTAGATGAAGTCATTGTCTTTTTTGGCCGCCGTGAGGGATCTGTTGATCCTGTCGGTCAGGTCCTTCACGCTCACGTACTCGTCGTAACGAGACGCCACCGTCTTCACCAGCTCTGCTGCGTGCTGCGGCGAGACGAGAACAGGGAGGGCTTTTGATGAGGGAAATTTTGGGAAAGTGCGTCTTATCAAACAGAAGCACACGACTGGAGATAAACGTACCTGCAGACGAGCGATTTCCTCGCCGAATCTCTTCTTCTGCTTGGCCAGGACGCTCTGGTGCAGCTCGGCATTAGCTTGCATGATACAGTGCTTGGCCGCCAGCACCGGCAGCACTTCCTGAAAATAAAAATACTGACCAGGGAGAGGCAACCACAGAGCAACACACAGGCACGCAAACATATATATACAAACACGCACACGCATGTTGGCGAGGCAAAACCACAAAAAAAGGGGGGGGGCAGAAGCACACCAGCGAGTTCAAATCAAAAGGTGACGTCACGAAAGCCAATCACAAACAGGCACGAGCAGTTGGGAGTGTGCAAACACAAAACAAGCGCGCGCGCACACACACACAGAGGTGACCAAAGACCACCAGGAGGGAGGATGCAGGAAGAGAGGAAGACAACGAGAGAGAAAAACAGAACAGGCCGTGAGTGGTCAACCTTCCAGCAGAGCTGCTGCACCCGCAAACATCCCACAACCAAGAGAGACAGTGTGTGTGTGTGTGTGCATGTGTCTGTACGTGTGTGTGTGTGTGTGTGTCAGCACATGTTGGATTTCAGTCATTCACACACAACAGACGCTTTTTTCCAGATGGGCTATGATGTTTCTGAACTTGATTTTTCTCATCAAAACAAAAAGTTCCATTTTCCTCATAAATATCTCAATAATTGGGCATATTTTCAAAATTTTCTGTGACTGTTTAACTCTGCCAGGTGAGACTCAAGACTTTGTTCTTGACCTGCTTTAACACCACCGACTATAACAAAAAGCTACAAATTCCAACCAAATATGAACACTAAGCACAAAGTCATCAGGAAAATATCAAACCTGAAGCATTGACCTCAGTTTGTGTGTGTGTGGTTGTGTTCAAGTCAGAGTGTCCGACAGACTGCGAGCACCCGTGATTAGTTGGTCAGAAACCAGGACACACACGCACACACACAAAAAAAAACAACCCGTGAGTTCAGGAGGAACCAACCAATCAGAACCAAACAGGAAGGAAGTGGACAAGTGAGAACAGAGAGCTCAATAAACTGACAGTCCAACAACCAAGTCTGTCCCCACATAGAAAACACCGCACACAATCAGGCACGCACACAAAACCACACACAGTGCAATCTGACAGGGGGTGTGTGTTTGTGTGTATCTGGTGGTCAGAGTGTGACATTCTTCCTGTTGCTGTGTACCTTGGGAAGGTTGTCTTTGTACTGGCACTGCTTGAAGGCATCGCTGTAGAAATCCGCAGCTTGGTTGGCCAGTTTTGCGATGACGGCGTCCTTCATCTTATCTACAGTTGGGAGAAAAAAGCCACTTGTGAAGAGACGGGAAAATGACGAAAACGCAATCGAGATGCTCTTGAAAACCATAAACTGGTTTGATCTTCTGTGGTTTGATGTGATTGACATCAGACCACACTGAGAATTTACAGGTGGCTTTCAAAAGTATCTGCATTTTCCAACCACATGAAAATGCCCATAGATTTAAGTACATAAAAAGTGCCTCTTCAGCAGGTTATCGACCTAATTTTGGTTGATTCTGGAGCTCCTTTTTTTTAAGTCATGTAATCTTTGAAACTGTACTGCTGAAAAAAAAAACAACAACAAGAAGCGAGTGTGCCGACAGAACTGGGCCAGACACTGCACTGGATCAGACCTGCTGCTGTCATCTCCACCAATTAATCCACACACCAAAGAAATGTGCACAAGGGTGTAATTAAAGTTGCTATTTATTCAGAGCACAATACCTCTCTGGATCTGTGACACGCGACTCCACAACAACTCAAACTCGCAAAACACGACTCAGCAAAACACCAAGAAGTGGTTCAGGCGTGAAGTCGAGGTACTTTTTGAAATGACCTAGATTGAGCTTGTATTCAGATCCTTGGGTGTGAACACGAAGTGAGAAGTGATTCATCGCAGCTCGTCCTCACAGGGAGCTTCGGTGAGTTTGGCCTCTGGTACCTGAAGTGGCTTTGAGGAAGAAGACCTCCTGCGCCTGGGCCAGCATGATGAGGCTCAGCGTGCCCACCGTCTCCGGGGAGATGTCCATGGTGGGCTCCCTGTTCAGCGCAGACAGCACCGTGTCCTTGATGTGGCTGAACGCTCCGCTGGCCAGCTGCACAAAGCAAGAACGCAGGCACAAATCAGACACAGTGGCAAAGACGGCTGCATTCACTGCGGCAGACACGTTTTCTGCTCCAACTAAAAAACACAATCACCTGGTGAAGCAGCATCTAACGTACACTTTGGCCTGTTGTCTGCCTTCAAAACACTCATTTTATTGCTCTATTTATTTATCCAAGATCATTGCAGGAAAATGTGCTTAAAAGACCTCATGTGATTAAAACAAAACTCAATTAGAGCATCAAATCTCTTTTATTACAGGTGACAAGCTGTTTAAAGTGAGATACAAACGCGTGGGAGAGCAGATTCACCTGCTTCTATAGAGAACATGCAAACTGCACATACATTTGCAAGTCACACAAGCTTTTCGTGTTCTCATGCCTGAAGCAAGAACTTATCAAAACAAGCACAATGTGGATGTTGCTTGTTTGTTTAGAAGGACATCTGGACTGCTTTTGTAAAAGGGTTCTATAAAAGAAAAACAATCACAATAGAACTGTGTCTGACAGGGTGGGTGTATGGCTGTGTTTCGGAGGGGTGTGTCAATAGGACCAGACTAAACGGAGCGTACACAATGGCCGTTTGTGTCACCCACCTGGTAGTATTTGGCAGCAGCCTTCAGGCCCTCGTCGTTGTCCAGGTTCTGCTCTGAGGCGATCTGACTGGCCAGAGCGGCGGCGTTGAACAACACGCACGTCTTCTCGTAGCCCAGACTGGCCAAAGCTGCAAAACCAGAACAAACTTTCCGAGTAAGACACTGAAAAAAAACCCCCCGCAGTGCTGACTTTTTTTTCTTTCCACAGGATACTGAAGATTATGTAACACATTTCTGGCATTGGAATCATTTTGATGTCTCTGCGCACAAAGAAAACAATGAGTGTGGAGGACAGACAGACATGTTCCCCTTCTTGAGCCGTGACTACATCAAAGCTTTTTGTTTGTACGTGAGCTGTTTCAGTTGGACTGGAAGTTTTTAACAACTTCCTCATTTCACACTTTTGCTGTTCAGAGTCGACTGAACAGAAAGTCAAAGTTAGGAACGAGCAGAAGTAAACAGAAGACAAAAGATTTTGGCATAAACAAGAAAGACACAGATTTTAGGCTTCAGTGAAGAGAAAACCGAGTCGTTCAGACTTCCGAGTCAAATGATTATTTCAGCTCGATGAGACTTTGTCAAACCAGTTCCTGAATGTAGTTATTGATATTTGATTGTTGGGAAGCGTCTATCCTTAGTGGAGGTGTGTCAGCGTTCAGGTGTGAGACTTAACAGGACGACAACAGAGGAACAAATATGCGCCTGAGGTGCAAGAGTCTCAAGCTTCCCATAAGTCCTGCCTTCATGTCGCCTCTTTCAGGAACTGACTGCATCTGTGTCACCTTCATACAATCCAGCACACACAGACACACGCACCGATACACAGCACAAAAAAAGCAGCACTCACCAAGTTTAACCGAGCCGCCGAACAGCGATCCTTTATCAAAGGCATCCTTCCATGTGAAGGTTAAGCAGAGCTGCAGAAAACAAACAGAGAGACGCTTTGTGTTGCACTTCTTCAGTTAAGTGAGCGCGGCTCGCTGACGGTCATATGTGCTGCGCAATCGATTACCTGGTTTTCAGAGAAGGGGAACTTGGGCTCGACGGCGCACAGCTGGTCATAGTATCTGTGGAGAGAAAGAGGCCGCTGTTGTTTGTGTCCAAACCGCAAAGTTCTGTCTGTGATTGTTCCCTGAAATCATTTCAGTCTGATTAAAAAAACAACAAAACATCCAGAGGTTCTACTTAAAAGCTGGAGCGAGCTCAAGCGGAGTGCCAATTTCCCGATTGCTTAGTCGAAGTTTGAACAATCTCCCACTGTGCAGAGGCACTTGACAATGAGTCAGGAAAAACGCACCCGCAGTTTATTTGGTTGTCACCAACTCGGTATCGTCGGTGCGTCTGTTAGGTGAACAGTCTATAATTAGATTCAACATCATACAGAAATGCAAACAAAGGAAATCCCTGATTTGTATCTTTATCCAAGTTTTACTGGATAAAAACATAAACAAACACAGGAACAAATTCGGCATTTTAACTGCCCCCACACACACTTTGTCTTTGCCCTGGATACACAAAGGCAGACACACACACACGTGCTCAAAGGGAAGCCGATACGAGGCGTGCCTCCTCGGTTAAGTAAGAGAAAGAAAGCACAAACAACGGTCACCATGGTAACAGTGTGGCTGGGTGAACGGCGGCAGGCCCACACCTCCGGCTACCTGTCTGGCAGACGACATGTGCAGAGGAAGCCTGTTCACGGCTCATCGACGCAGAGCGGGCCGCCGTAAAAAGCCTCACACACAAACAGCTTCCACACATCAGTGGACTCATGAACAACTCACGATGTGTTCGGAGCCTGGGACGATGTTCAAACGGAGCATGCACAGATTTTCCACAGGTCTCACTTTTAAAATGTATAATGTTTGGAAAGATTGAAGTTCATATGTTTTGTTCTTGATCCAATTGCTTCTATCGATGGCTGTGATACAGTAAAGCTGTAACAATCTGTCTTCTTTGATAATCTGCATGAAATTATACATCAGCTCTGCAAAGCACAGGCAGAAAAAGACTCCAGTTGTGCCTCTCAGACTCAAATAGAAGAAAATGACTCAACTGTTCAAACAAAGGTCAAAAGAGTGAAGACAGTCCGTTGCTTCGATGTAGACGAACGCTATCATGACATAACAGCTCGCTTGTGGATAATCAGTCCGAATGCTAAGACTTGAAGCTGAGCTCGTGTTGCAGATGTCTGTGGTCAAGATAAATTGTTCCATGTGGGTGAAAGCTGAAGAGCAGCAGGGGACAGGTTCATACCCGGGCAGTGACATCACCTGGGCAAACCGTGTGCATTAAATAACTCATGAGTCAGTGAGAACATGCACTTGAATTACAGAGGGCAAAGTCTGGCCAAGACAAAAAAGCGCGCTGGTTAATAAAAAGTCAGATCCTCAGATATGACAGTGGTCAGTGAGCCCAGACTCCTGCAGCTCTCAGACAATCAGTCAGTGTGAACACATCAGAGCAGGTAATGCTGAGCAGGTGGCATCCGTGTTGAGACGAACAGAAGTTTTTTTGTCCAACTCTCATAAACACCTTGTTTGTCAGACTTCCTGTATGCAAAGCGGTTCACACTGCAACCCTGTTCACCCCCCGACTGTACCAGTGACCTGAATGTGATAGAATCACTCATGTTGCTTGGATTTACATTCAGTCCTCTGTGGTTCTGTGACTCATGTCAGAACAAGAAGTTTGAATGCTTCTGTTAACGCGATTCCCCCCCCCCAAAATCGGACTCCGTGTCTAAATTGGGTCACACTGGAACGAGGATCAGTTTCAGTCAGGTGATAATTTGTCTCGCTGTAAAACTGGAAGGTTAGCGACAAGGACCGCCGATGACTCAGCTGCATGACGCTGCTAATGCGAGCGTCCAGCCCTCCCTGAGCATGTGTGGTCTCTTTGGCACAATTTATTCAAGCCAGGGGAGAAAGGCCCCAAGAAGTTGCTATGGCAACAAGTCACATCAGTCAGAGGAGACAGTTTTAGGTGTAGTTTAGATTCACAACATCAGCATGGCCAAACATGCTGACACAGGATTGCAAACTTTTTACCGAACACTGGCGAAAATATCGCACTGATAAAATATGTTTCCATAAAAAATAACAGATTGAATAATTCCACAACAGAAATGTGACTTATTTTTTCAATTAGTTTGTCATGACCTCAAATTTTTTGGATAGAAGATTCTTAAGAATCAACCCTTCACAACAATCAGAAACCAAATCATCTTCTGGCATCTGATGATCAAGACAAAACAAGAGATCTTTGTCTGAACCTTGAATTATGTAAAACCCCTGACTGGCATTCGCAGTCAGATATTTTGTGGCACAATATTGAAAAAAATCAGGATAACGAACTACGGAATGATCACTTTGCCATAAAGACTAAAATATACATAGATACCACCAAAACACTGTTCCAGTATTCGGGCTATGACGGAAGGTCACGGCGCATGTGATTGAAATTTATTTCTATTAGAGTCAAATCCGAGTGTATTTTGTGTTTTACCCGGACACAAAGGAGTTAACCACAATTATTAAAGCTACTTGTCATTCCGAGAGAAACCATGTGAACTTTCCAACAGACATTTACAATGAAAAGGCCCCAGCACACATGACAACTACCTCAAACAACACGGCAATTTCAGGCTCCTACAGATCTGACAGCTCACTCAAACAGGGTAACGTGTCACAAGTGCACCCCGCGTTCAAAACCGATACAATCGCCAAGTGATCCGGTTATCTTAGCGTTTTTAGCACTTAAGCCTGACTAACTTTAGCTGCTAAGTGCTAGCAGCTACAGGCTGAGGCTAGCCGCCTGGGTGCGGCAGTGACAGGAGCAACCCCCTCGCCGCAGGTAAGTGTCACCGTCCAGGGTGTCAGTTATGTGTGAAGGGGGCCAGGCGTCACGGGGGGGTTTCATTTCCCACCTGAGAACGATCTCCAGGGAGCTCTCGTGTTTGTCCAGCGGCCTTCCCAGCGCGTTCCTGCGGAGCTTGTTGAGCTCCTCCACGGCGCGGATGTACTCTCCCTGCTCCTCGCCCGCTTGATACGTCGCCGTCACAAACTTCGACAACGGCTTCACCAGGTCCACCTCGGAGGACTTCTTCAACGGGACAGAAATAAACGTCGCCATCTCGGCCCGTGGAAAGCGCGGTATCGGTTAAGAAAAACAAGACACGGAGAGTCAGCAACCAACACAAACAACTGCGAGCGACCCACTTCCTGGTTTCTAACAGGGAACGTCAATGACGTCAGGGCGGACCGAGAATCGCACTGCGCAGAAGCAGAAACGGCTCGGTCTTTCCTTCCCACGCGTGGTGAAACCGTGGGGAAGCGCAAACCTATTTTTGTGTTTTTCTCGTTTTGTTTACGCTCTTTTTTGGCCGTGATGTAAAAAAGCCAGCACAGTTTACTTGTATGATTTACTTTCAAGATATTTCTGACATTAATTTAATTTCCCCTCACAGTGGTATGAACGGTTGCTGCTCCACACACAGCTGTGAGGGGCACGGTTTCAGCAGAAATGGGGCCCTAATAACTGAATGCTGATTATACTTTGTATTGTTTCTCATAACCACCATATCTTTGAGGGGCCATATATTACAAACCATCCAATAGTTTAAAGGTTTATTTCAAGGCAGGCATCGACTTGTGATAGATTCATCACTTATTTGTGAATGTACCTAAACTATTTCTTGCCATGTGCAATCAATTTTCTGTTCCCCCCAGTGATATTTAAACAAAACACCCAAGAAAGTTATGAAATCATTTATTCCCAGCACATGTGGTTGTGTACATCTCCAGCATATGATACTGTGCACATGAGAAGCATCATCAACATCAGGCTGTACATCAACAGTGGTCACCTTTCCTGCACTTGCACTCTCTCTCTCTCTCTCTCGCACGCATTCACACGGACAGACGGACAGTCGGGCCTTCAGCGGACCAAAGCCTCCCACCACAGTCAGCCCGATCACATCCGAATCTACTCTCACTAACTTCTTGGTTGACAAACATATTACGGTGCCGTGGTTCCCATGTCCTTTTGAAAACCACGGGAGCTGTCGTCCTGCTCTGAGGCGTGGTGACACAAAAACACAGGCGCATTTTTTTTATTTTTCAAAGTCTCGACATGTTTTTAACTTCTTTGTTCTCCTCCTTAAGCGGATACGAGGAGGGTGAGGCTGTAGGACTATTGACTACACATCAAGCTTGAGTTTTTGTGAGTTTCTTCCGTGCAGGCTTGGTCTCTAATGTCTGGAAAAAGGAGGAGGGGGGAGTTACACGCACTGACAAAACCTTCGATTCCACCTTTCGCCGTCGTCCACATGCTCTTTACTAAATATCAAGCTAAACAACAGTTTCATGATCATCATACCGACAGGAAAGTGTCTGACAAATGACAAAAATGTTTTCTTCGCAAGAAAATAAGGATACACATGCACTCGGACACACATTCAGACACTGACGCGCTGAAGCGTAAACTGTGGACACTTCGAAACTGTCCGACACTGTGCACTAAAATTAATGAGTCAGATGACTTGGAGGAGCCGTGAGGTCATTGTCACTTCTCAAAGACGAGGACACTCCAAACACATGACCTGCACTTCCTGTGTTCAGCTACAAGGGAACTAAAAACACACGAGTTTGGAGATGGACGTGATGTCGCCGGGATTTCTTTTTTTTTTTCTTCCCTCCTCAAGTCTACAGAATAAGACTGCTGGGATCAGGTGATGTGGCGCTGACACACGCCTCGACCAGCCTGCAGCACAAACGGCCAAACGAAGCAGATCCTGGAGCAGTTTCTGATCGTGTCAGAAATCAAATGAGTCAAGCGTAATCCTAATGATGGATTCATGAAGAGTAACTGAGGCCTCTCAGTCTGCACACTGTTTGGTCCATTTCAAATTGTACAGGCATCGTCCCCAAAAAAATCACATCTGTGATGAAAACACATTTTAATCGCACCTTTCTTTGACCACAGTGAGTCTCGTGTTATCCAACTGCTATAGCTAGATTTCTTTTGGCTAATCTAATCTGTTTTTGGTGAGTCTGGAATGTCTGTAAAATTTCACAACATTAGGTTTCAGGCTTTTTCTGTGAGTTTTTCCCCCCAACCAGTTGCACTCATCTCACCTCGAACTCTAAAGTGTTTGTGTGCTGCTTCAATCATTAAAGACTTGTGAAAATTAAACCTGGACTGTGACAATTATGCTAAATTTAGAAAATTACATTTCGGTTTTTCATGAACAAAAACAAAACCCATTGAATAAAATCGTGAGGAAACAAACTTTCCGTTCACCCGTGTTCTTTGGAGACGTGCCTGTACGTGTTTGTGTTTTTATGGTTTAGCCATTTTCTGCTGCACCTGACAGTCTTATTCTTTCTCCCCCATTTACGGACAAAATCCCCGAACAGAACAGCACCTCTTCAAACCAGTGTTACTACACAAGGCTGTCGAGTCGAAGCTGTGCATGCTCTGAGTGTGCATGTGAGGTTAAACAGTTTAAAAAAGAAAAAAAAAGCCAATATGGCACCAGGAACGAGTGAATTCGATGAGTGACAGAAACAGCTGATCCATAAATAAAAGTATCAAATAAAAAAAACAACTGAACGACATGCGTGAGGAGAGCGGAGCGTGACACCGTGTCCACGCGGAGATATGGCTGCTAAATCACGGAGGATGTCTCTATACGACTGGAGTTAATGAAAATCAGTCCGTCTGACAAAGTCCCCCCCCAAAAAACAAAAATAAAATAAAAAACTGTGCCGCCAACATCCACATATGACGACACCGCCGCAGACTTCAGCCTGGATATTTCAGGGGCTCACCAGCTGATCGGGTAATTGTTTAAGACGACCCCCATCGAGAATGTTAAACAAGCAGAGTAGGGTGGGATTCTCCTTGAAGCGGGTTAGTACGAGATCGCATGCTGTTCAGCAGTACAGGTTATCAAATACTGGCCTAGTGCTGGTTGTGTAGGGAGGGCAACGAGCAATAAGGAAACGCTTTCTTTCCTTCTCCTGCCAGCCACAACATCAGCCGCCACCCCCTCTCTCCTGGAGCCTGCGCCCTCCTTTCTCCACACAGAAACCATAAAAAAAGACAAATCATAAAATCGAAAAATTAATACATAAAACACTTTCTGCCCGATCCCTCGTCCCTCCCCTGTCGCTCTTCTTTTTTAACTGGTCTCCTCCGGTAATAATGTTTTCAATATGAAACAGTGGACACACCCATGTCAGATTCTAACATTTACATGGCTTTAGCGAAGTCTCTCAGCTTTCCATCGAGCGATCGTTTGAAGAGAGACGGGGGAGGAAAGTCGCGGGAGACAGCAGAGGCAGGCGGGTGGGGGTGGGGGGACAGAGGGAGGCTTCTGCTCCAAAACAGAGGGTGGAGTATCAGTGATGCCATCTGTCCTCCGCACTACTTCAGGATTAGATGGAGTCCTTCGCCCAACTCATCTGGAAGAGAAAAAACAACGAGACCCCTGTTGTATGAAGCTGGGATACACAATGTCAGATTGCACGGTCACCATCTCAAACGCTGAACTGACCTTTGACGGTGCTGATCAAAAAACAGCTCTCGTCAGGCAAGTTGTAAACCATCTGAAAGAAAACAAGAAGCACAACAGACACGATAAGACTTGTCCGTACTCAAATATCACCCTCAACCCTGGTCAGAGGGTATCCCGACGTGTTTTAAATGTCTCCACGCTCCAACACACTTGAGTGCATCCTCGCCGAATTCTGCAGAAGTCTGATAACAAAAAGTGCATTTGAATAAGGTCTGAGGGAGCAAAGAGAAAACCAAAACATGCAGGAAAGGAAGTCCACCAGGACCAGGGCTGGAAAAGAGACAAGTCAGGGGTCACTGCAACGGATGGCAGAAATCTAGTCAGATGGAGAGCTGATCGGGGCAGACTCAGTCCAGACTGAGCGAGTGTGTGTGTACCAACAGGAAATGGTAATTACATGCAAATAGGGGACAGTGTTAGTCAGATCAAACAAAAAGCCATGGTCCTCTTCTATGGTGAGTGAGTGAGTGAGTGAGTGAGTGAGTGAGTGAGTGAGTGAGTGAGTGAGTGAGTGAACGTTCTGCTGTGTCTGCAGTGCACTAACATAAGCAACAACGCAATGATTCTAATGACTCAAACAGACCGCTTGTGTTTCTTTCATGGCCATTCGTCAAAAAACAACGTGCTTATTGAAAATTAAAACCCATCAGAACAAGAAAAAATATTTTTCTAAGGAAACAAACAAAGTGTTAGAGAAGGAGTTCTCACCTGGTCGCTTAGCAGGATGTGTATGCCTGTGGGACCCTGTCTGTACACCTGGTTGATCCTTCCCAGCGGAAGGCTGCAGACGCACGCCATCTTGCGGATGAGCTCCGTAGCTGTGAGCTCCTCCAGATACAGAGCGTGGTACACTGCACACAAACAGACTCGTGTTCAACCCAACACACCCTGTGTGTCATCACTCCGAGATCTGCAGAGATAAACAGCTCCTTTACCGTGCAAACTAGAGGAGATGCTGTGTTCTCCATTTTCGTTGGTGCCTTGCCTCTCCAGCAGGGGGCTCTCCTGAGGCGACTCCTGACAGACGTACACTGTCAACCTGGGACGTACAGACCTGCAGGACAATGACAGTTACAATGCGAAAGCCCTTGGCCTGTATTGTTCACACAGTTCACAGGTCTATGACTATTATCAATGTCGTAAGACTGCTGGTTTTCTAAAAGTAAATGACAAAAATAATCATAATAACAGGACCTTAATGTTTTATCTGTATTGTTATGGAGTAATTCACATCATACCACATCCAAACAAAACAATGCAGTTTCTCTGCTCTGAAACACACCTGGATTTGAGTGCATTGAAGAGTCTGATCCCATCTGCTGGACCACAAATCTGGACCAGGTCGTCCCGGGTTAGCTTCAACAAATCAGAACCTACGCATCGACGGAAACAAAACGGGTCACTTGTGGCGCTGCCGTTACAGAATCACGGCCACGTTTCACGGCGTGTGTGGGACAGAGTGTCCGAGTGTACCTGAGAAGTGAGAGAAGAGCCGTGTGTAGGAGCTGAATCGATTTTTCAGCAGCCACTTCTGTGTGTCCTGGATGGAGGCGGTGGGGCTCAACTGCTGTTAAAGAGCAATGACACACACACAGTCAATAAACAATGACATCTGCTGTTCTGAAGCTGTGCAGGTGTAATCACCTTATTCCGCATGCACCTTTAAAACTTCTTAAAGCATCAACGCTGAACATAACATGTTTCCTAAAGGCAGACTTTATGGCAGAGTGTTTTCACTGGACCACATGAGGTTTGTATAAGTGTACCCGTTAAAGTGGCTGCCACTTGATTTGATTGATGATACTCATAATTCTGGTTAAAAAGGGCCTCTTTTGATTAGTCTGGCAGGCCTAATTGTGTCTGTACATTAGGGAGCAGAACTACATGCAGACGAACCTCGGAGTTGCCATGGCTGCCAGGGTCTGCCTGGTGATTGGGAGAGGACGAGTCACTGGGAGAGGGAAAAGGTGGTCATTAGGAATGGCTGGTCTGACACACACATCTCAGTACAACTCCAGCCTGAACAAGTGAGCACGGGCGCCGGTACCTGTCCAGCACTGAGGAGGTTGTGTAGGTGGACAGTGGCGCGGAGGTGAAGGAGGGAGTAGCTGCCTGGTTGGTGCTGGCGTAGGCGTTGTCTGGCCATGGGGAGCACTGAGGGAACAGCACACACATATCAATACACAACAAAACACACAAGGCAGCAAAAGGTATGTACAAACGACAGCTTAAAGGATGCAGAGAAGCCAAAGGCAGACCGAATTTACCAATGCAATGTGTCCACCTAGTGTCTAAGTAATGACATTTATAACAGTGTAAAGAGTGTGGAGGAGGAGAAGCTTACACTGCCTCTCTTGGCCAAGGAGTCGCCACAGTCAGCGGGGAGAGTCCGCTTGCTGGACTTTTTCAGCTCGTGGTCACCGACATCCTCGATGATCGGCTCGAGCCTCGTCTGCTTAAAAACCAAATGCAACGAAGGTCAGCTGGCATCACAACTCACAGTAACAACTCCGAGAAGAGGTCGAGTTGGAAGTTTTTCAATTGTCAATAACGTTCAAGATGTCGTGTACACACCTGACAGCTAAAAACAAATGACTGGCCAAAAAGACGGAAGATTTTCCAATTTTTCTGTGACAGAAACCTGCATGAAGCAGGCGATTAAATTTGACCTTTACTCACTGCCGGTATCAATTTCAGGTGTTCCGAATTGTGTAACCAACTATTCAAAAATCTGCATAAATATATTGAAATGAAAAACATCCAAAAAGTCATCAGTTCAACAAGCAGCTGCAGCAGACTGACCTCTGACAAGATAGTGGTATCGTACGAAGGTTGGTACTTTTCCTTCTCTTGAGCTGTGCGTTTCTCCATCTTCTCCCTGTCAGTCTTTTGCTTGCGGTCTGCCCCCTTTGGCTGAAACACAGCACAGGAGACAGGATTGAATAAAACAAAACAAAACAAAACAAAACAAAACAAAACAAAGACAGGAATTAAAAATAGGATAAACAGGTGAAGAAGGATTTCCCAATCACGGGAGATCAGCTGTGCACCTTGAAGACTTTGATTTGGCAGGAGGCGGAGTGGAGGTGCTCTGTGTACTCTCCTCCGTCTCCCAGGGCGAAAGTATCAATCTGGATCCTGAAGGGGACGCCCTTCTCTCCACCGTGCTTCCTGGGAGTGAACTCTGTGCTGATGCAGTGCACCTGCAGGTGGCAAACAGTGCTTAAAGTTTGTGCATCTGTGTTTAGTCACACACCCAGCAGATGGCACAAAGAGTGAAGGGTGTGTGTGTGTGTGTGAGTGTTACCTGCACAAAAACAGATGTTCTTTTGTTTAAGTCCCACAGAAACTCTGCTGCGTTGAGCTGGGAGGGATGAGTCTTGGGCTCCACGATGCCCACCGACATGGGGATATCTGCCACACACACAAACACATCTCTGCTTTGTAAGACACACACATAAACTCGCGAAGCGCTGCCAGTCAACATATCTAGCCTCGCATCTTTACCGATGTCAAGGAGACGGTCACCCGGACGATTCCACTTCCAGCCCTCCAGCTGCTGATGCTCGGTGTACTGCAGCCGGCGGTCATGAAAGACCACTCGCACGATGCTCTGCAAAGACACACAAGTGCATGTTTTAGATTCAGACAGCAGTGTGTTAAACAGGAAGACTTCATCTCTCTTGATTTTTCTCACCTTCACCATCTTGTTGTTGATTTCTGGTAACTCATCTGCCTTTCTGTTGTCCAACATACGCACCTCATAAGACTGGCCTGAGAGGGACAGACAGACAGCAGAAGTGATGGTCAGTCACATTAGCAGTGGTTTCGATTTACAGTCATCGTACTGATGTGTATCAAATGAATGTGGCAATTATTTATTGATGTTAAAATGCAGAACACAAAAGCCACATGAGAGCTTTAGCAATCAGAGGGGAATCTAAAGGTATGAAACTAAATTGTAAACCTAAACACGGAGTTCTGCTCTTCTGTTTGTCTCACCTTGGTTTAGGTATGTGAGCGTCTCGTCATGCAGCTTGACAGCAGGCGAGGTAGCGGCGCACAGCACATACTGGAATGGGGGATTTTTGGTCTCGTTTTCTGGAGGAAGGCTGGAGTCCTCCTGCTTGAAGATCGGCAGAGCCAGCACATCACTGGAGAACACAGAGGCGAAGACAGACACACGGTCAGGACGGCTGTGATGTAGACGAGCAGGAAAGAGAGGAGGAAGACGCCGTTCAAGACCAGCTGTGACACAGTTCCTTCAAGTGGAGCTTGATGACTGGATTTCCTTTGTTTACAGCCTCTCTGTCTTTTAAACCGGGTTCAGTCTCACTACTATTCAAAATTAAGCCTTTTAACACCGTTTAGGGTCCAAACAAGGACCAGAAGTCATAGTGGTCTGCTTGGAAACAATCCCCATCTTTATGCTTCACGACTGGATGGGTCTGTTGTGTTTTTTAAAGTCTCCAACACATGAAACTGGTCGGTGTAGCTTTCAACGTTTCTCTGGCCCTTCTGCGAGGACAATACTTCACTGCTTCACGGTGTGGAATTATTAAATGGACCGGCCTATTTTAAAATTGGTGACGAAGCCATTCCATCTATCAAATGGCCCTCTTATTAGTTATGCATGAGCCCCGAGCAGGATAAATGAACAGAAACACCCAGAGATAGCCTTCGCTGCTGACATGTACGATCCCTCACACTTGGCAGCCACTCTCGACAACCAACCTATCCTCAGCTCACCCTGACGAATGTGGCGGGAGTGTCAACGGGTACAATCTGAGCATGTGCAACAAGTACATGAAAATCTGTAGATTGCAGCATCTCATTACCTGAAGAACGCTTTTGGGAAAGCCATCAAGCTAAACCAGATTAGATTAAACTTGGAAAACAAGGAGAGAAAAAAAAAAAAAAACACGAGTCAGTTTCCATATATTCCTGCAGCACCTTCCGCTAAACAACAAGCAGCTGCCTGCCAGACTGACTCAGCATCGCATCACTCTCTCAGCCACTCACTGGAGTGTTTTCTCTGCACAGCAGGGTCCTGGGCAGTGCCAACCTGGGTGCCACAGCCCGATTCGGCCGCAGAAGAAACTGCGGCTGCTTCCTGAAACCCGAGGAGCTCGTTCCACTGCAACACACCGAGACATTCTGTTCCTACCAGCTGCTGACTCCAAACATGCCCCACAGCCCACCCCGTCACCGCAGATAGGACGACGTCTGAGGCCACTGACACCACACGCGCACTCTCTGTTTTCACTAATTCACTCACACATACACACCACCATTTGAGTACTGGTGAACTTGCTTACACTCAGGAGTGACGAGCCCGCGCCTACGTCACCCTCAGATAAACACACTTTCAAAGCAGATGGACAAGGAGGACTTCTGATAAGACTGATCACTCGTCCTGAGAGTCTTCTCTTTGCCACACAACCATCTCTGCCTTGCAATCACCTATTACATAACTATTTGCACAAAGACCCGGAATCACTCATCAAACAGGTGCTTTGTACGTCAACTGCATCCGTCTTTATTCAGTCAAGAGTAAAAAAAAAAAAAATCTGGGAAGCTTTCATGCATCCTTCATGGGCAGCGCAAAAATGACTCGCCACAATTTCTGATTACATCACACCTCAGAATAAAAGCTGGGGTCACCCAAATAACCAAAAATTGGTACAGTGCAGCTCATCAGTCTTTCAAAAGGTGCACTGTGAAGGGGGAACAGAACGAGCTTGCAGAATGACATGGATTTCTGCCATTTTCTGCACAGTCATACAGACTATTTGCAGGTGGAACAGGGAATCACTTGAAAATGTTCCACAACATAGAAAATGCAGCCGCCATATCAAATCAATGTGTTTATGAACGACAGTGGAAAAGTGGAACACCGCGGCTTTTGGTTGTGGACTGGTGTTTGGGACCAAAACAAGGAGATATTTTAATTATTTTGTCTGTCTGGAGTTCAAATTGTCAGTCTATTGCCAGAGTACATAAAACATTAACAGCTGGTGCTCAGGCAGCCCCTTCACTGACAGGAGAGGAAAGATGTGCTGCAACTTCTTGTAATGATACTTCAGGGCAAAACAATACAATATTTTCTTTCAGGAACACGAGAACCACACACAATGTTCAACCTTTTGTTTTTTCACCAGGCTGGTTGCTAACACAGGGCCTGGCCTCACAACCAAAACACAGCCCATCTGGCAGACTTCCTCAGTGTTAGAGTTCATCCCGGGGCCAGGAGATGTCTGAACTTTGTCCTAACGTGTCTGTCTTTGGCTTTTGTGTGGTTTCAGAGGCATTAATCTTTGTCCCTGATCGAGGCACCCTGCCGTGGCTGCCCTTCTCCAAATCCCAAAACAAAGAGCAACCATCACACCAAGCACAAAGGGAATAACACACCCAGACAGGAGGGGGGGGAGGGCTGTGATATTCATACTTGGAGACACTGTATGATTGACCGGGGGACCTCCTTGTATTTTCCTATCAGACTGCTGCTGCATTTAGGACTCCTGTCCGTCTCTAACCTCATGCTGTAGGCTCCTGCCCCCAACTCCTGCCCGATGCCGGACAGGCTGGCATCGAAGTCGTGCACCAGCCCCGACTCGATGGTGGCGTCGTCCATCTTCAGCACCCACACCATCGACCCCAGCTCCTTGTCCTCGGGCTCTACTCGAAGGGCCGCCAGCTTGCTTCAGGTAGTGGGAGAGGTCGGCCGGGGAGGAAGTGCAGCTTCTGAGTGACACCGTGAGAGCAAAGTTATGCTGCTAGCCCGCTAGCCGCTCCTGTGCGAGCTGGGCAGGCGAACTGGTAGCTTCCTACTGACACCGGGTGCACCGCCATACCTCCGCACGAGTTTCTTTCACAGAAAAAAACGGTGCCCGGAAGTGGCGATAAGTTAGAATCCACTCAGCTAGCACACAGTTAGTCGTGACCGAGGATGCGAGCCGATTGTCAGCATGCTAACAGCTAACGGCTAGCGTTCCAAAGCCAGCGAGCATGAACTAATCGGCCCCTGTTGTTCCTCCAGGCGAGGGGGTCCCCACTCAGTCGAGCTTAGGTTTGCTCAGCAAAAAATGCAAAAAGCAGAGAGGATTGAAATTGTTTTAGTCCACACGCCGCATCCCACGCAGCGTCCGCACAGCTGTTGCTACCTAGCTGAGAGGCTAACTAGCATCAACTTCAGTTGGTCTGCATCAACAGAGTCCTACGAGCAGCTCTGCCGCGGCGCTCCCTGTACCAGCCCAGACAGATCTCCTCTTCTCATCGCGGGGCTGGAATCACCGCCGAGGCTCCCGCTCCGCCATACGCATTCCTTCAACCATCCAAAGTGAAGCGTTTGACACAAAACCAGGCATCAACATGGCTCCCTCAGCGTTCAAGACTGTCGCCCTGTGAAGCCTGCAGAGGGCTGCCACCACCAGCCTGGGGAACGTTGCCAGGATGGTAATCCACCAATCACAGACCGCCTCCTGTGCCCAGCGCAGACTCATCAACCAATGAGAAGGCTCCGTGCTTCCGTCATTGTGTCCAACTGTAGCTGCGTTCTGCCTCCCAGAAACTGTAATACAGCGTTTCTCGAACGGGGGACACGCATACCCCTAGCGGTACCATGGGGCACTGCAACTTAAAAATCATTCATGCATGATTCGAAAAATATCAATTATCCTGGTGTGCATAGAAATGAGACAATGCATTGATTTGTATTGATCTTAGATGCATTTTTTTAAAATTCATAATAGAACAACGTATCACAGGCAAAACTTCCTTTCCCCTCATGCATGAATACTCTGGGCCATCTAATGTAATATATCTGTTTTGTTATCAATAGAATGTGGGTGCATTTTTTCCTTCTCTTTACATTTTGCATCATGTCAAAGTTTCTGTAACTGAAATTTTATGTCACTGTCAATGTGTGTGTATCTTAATTTGACATGTTTATCTCAGTTGGCTTTTTTGGTGTTGAAAAGATCCTAGATTTGTATTGTCCTAATAACTTTTAGTCAGACTTTGCACTGTAACACACTGTAATCACTCCATTAGAGTGTCTTGGACTGAGGCTCCCACATCCTATCCATGTTTCTGTGCAAAACAAGTCAATCCTGCCAACATGATGCGTGTGAACACATGCAGCTTGAGTCTGTCTTACATTCACATGTTTCTTGTTGGTGTGTGCTGAGATAGGAGGAGGCCACTACCCCGCCAGTTACTCATTAATGCGCCGTGTATAGAAGTTCAAACACTCGCACTGTTGACACTCTGAGGCCATAAACTAAACAAAACAAACATGTTGTTGGATTTCTGCGGGGGCTCGTACCGTGTGTAGCCGTCGTTTCTCTGCGCAGGGGCTCTGAAGTTCTCGGTGTAAGGCTGCCAGAACAACATCGCGTCTCCCGGCAGCTGTCGCCCTCACTGGGCCTCACTCGCTCCCGCTGTAGCGACCGGCACAGCTCAGCTCCAACAGCTCCAGTCGGGGGCACATGCTGGTTCCACGTTTGCCTGGGACAGAAGAAGAGGTCCCACTCCACAGGAGCTGCTTCAGGACGAGCGTGAGGCGCTCCACCTTCACCCCCCCCCCCCGCACTCCCCAGTCAATAATTACCCACAGGTCGGACCCTGGACGTGGCACATGGTCAAGCCTGTGTGTGGGTGGCGAAGTGTTTTTTTTTCCAAGTGGCTAATTTTGGCCCGCAGGGAAGACCCGCCTCGCTACTTTATTAAAGACCCCCTGTTTGAATTCTCAGGAGAGGCACAATAGTCAGAGGGCAGCGGGGGCACTCTGCCTAAATTGTACTCAGTTAAAAGTACAAGTACTGTTGTAAAAATAGTCAAGTGAATAAACTACAGAATAACTCAAACATAATTTTGACAAAAAACATCCCCCAATACAAAGTTTACTTGCAGGAACTTTTAGGGACATTCAAGTATTTTATTGCAGCTGGTGAGGTTGGATTATTACAGCTTAATCAGATAAGTAAAACTACCTGATTCATGAGGTGACTCCTCATGCAGTTCTCTCACAGTTGCTGCAACTTACAGTTCAATATTGTCACAGCAGTTACTTTAAACTTTGTTGAATCATGTTAGTCTGGAAACAACTTGAAATATTTAAAGAAGGTATTCCAATGGTACTTTCTTCACTGTGACATATTCCATACGTTTGCTTCAGGAGAGGGTTGTTTTGAGGACTGCAGACTTAGAGGTGAACAAGAAGCTGCAGAAAGGCCAAAGAGGGTGTGTGAGGGCGTGTGTCTGTGCATGCAACAGGTCAGATTGGTGCAGTATCTGTGGCCCCCTTTAGCTGCTCCTAAATTTACAGCCCAGAGAGCAGATGCATGCATGAAATAGAGCACCACTCAAACAGCTGCATTGCATAAGACATAAATGTTTTTACGCCCCGTCTGACTAAGCTCACTTCATTAACATTGACGCTTCGTTTTCACTCCTTTCACACAGCGCTTTGACAACGTGACAGATGTTTTTCCCCCCAACAGACAAAAAAATTCAAGCCTCTAAAATGACATTTAATTCGATTGACAGCAATGCAGTTGATGTTACCGGGTTTGGGCTGTAGAAATGCAAAGACGAGACACTTATCATGATCTGTACAAGTTCTATATTTTATTGTAAGCACAGCTTTGTAAATGCACGGAGAAAACACAACAGTGGAAACTAGAATGTTACGAGAAGAAGGGAAAGAAAGACACGATGAAACAGGAGAAAGGTGAGATGTGACTTCTTGTTTTTTTCAGAGCTGCAAATAATACAATTTCTACAAATTTCTCAGCAGAGAAAAAAAAACAGTGTGAGAGTAAGACTACAGCAGGCGAGAGAGAAAGAGAAAGAGAGCACAAGGGAGGGTGGGGAGAACAAAAAAAAACAAAAAACAGATGGTACCGGTGCGCGTGTGCACCTCCCAGGGGAACTCTCCTAAATGACACCGTTATTGGATACTGTATTTTAATATCATATATAGATACATATCCACTATGTGATAATAAGCCATGTCCTGTCATACTTCATATAGTAAGCAGCACGCTCCCATCTGCCTCCACATGTTGCTCAGAGCCGACACGAGGCTGGAGAGCATCCTGGGTTCCTCTCAATGCGGTGGACATCATTCACGTTAATTTAAAACCCCTCCATCACACTCATTTGACTGACAGAAGGACCCAAATAAGAAGTTTTTTTTTTTTTCATTGAATCTCATGCATAGCCAAGCACATAATGCCTCCCCGTCCTTCTGGATCCATGGACTGTGTTTGCTCGGCCCAGGTGCGGTGCAATTTTGGTTCGTACCTTTCAGGCTCATTAGCACCTCTTGAGTCAAATTGAGAGGATCAATGTGTGTGAAAGAGAGAGAGACAGAAAGAGAGAGAGAGAGAGAGAGAAACCTCCAGGTATTAAAAAAATCACTGCAGTAAAACTTTGTTACGTAAAAGAGCTATGACACAATGTAAATTTACATTCCTGTCTACCTGGCCCCGCTTACTGTTCCAACAGGGAGACAAACACGGCACCGTTTTGTTCAACGCACTGCTGCTGCTGGATGTTTCTTCTTCTTACCCCCCCTATCATCCCCCACCCCCTCCCTAACAGGAAGATGAGACCCATGCAGACGCACCACTTGTTGACATCAAGACGTTCATGGAGAAAGGTTCAGTTGTGTTCTGGATTTAAAGCTGAGTGGACAGGACGTGACAGAGCGGGCGGGGTGGCGAACGCGACTGCAGGTCTGATCCAAATTTAAGGGTTCAGTTCAGTCGGAGATGGAGACGCGGTCCTGGTGGGAGTGAGGAGAGCGGCCACGCTCCTCTGCTCTGCAACACAACTCCCATCTTGCAGTGGAACCTGTGAGGATTTTGTGTACCTGTGTGTGTGTGTGTGTGTGTGTGTGTGTGTGTGTGTGTGTGTGTGTGTGTGTGTGTGTGTGTGTGTGTGTG
>JASSRZ010000054.1:9884218-9899948 GCA_032164315.1 Malacoctenus gilli | reverse complement strand
CACACACACACACACACACACACACACACACACACACACACACACACACACACACACACACACACACACAGGAGGAGGTGTAAATGCTACGCCGAGCAGATGGGACGTACCTCGGGCGGTCATTGGAAACACACCGCAGAATCTACAAAGACACACAAACACAAACACACCGGTGCCGACCAACTCCTCAGCGGCCCGGCGCCCCGGCGACACCGGAGCATCTTCCGCCAGCCAGCTCCGCACAACATCACAGGAAGAGACCAGAAGCCGCGGGGACATATGCTGAGCAGCAGGGGCGCCCGTCGCCCCGACGACATGAAGCCACACTGTTGCCTTTCATACCTCTCTCACTCCTAACGCGTCTTTGTGTCCGTCTACGTGTCTAGTAAAGCGCTCTGCGCTGCGTGGACCTGCAGGACCTGAAACACGCTGCACCTCCTCAGCCCAAAACAAACACCTCCTCATCGTTTGCACACTGTTGCTCCTGGTGGCCCAGAGGAGAAACAGGAGCTCATTGGTGTGGGACAGTTTCTCAGACTCATCGTTGGCACACGGATAACAAGGATGACGGGGATAATGAGGAGGTGAGTTTCCCCATCAGAAGTGACAGTGTTGGATGTCAGAGCGCTCCACTCTTGGGATTGAGTGCGTGTCTGTGTGATGTACATGACGCTGAGTGGACGAGATGATACAGAGCAGTTCAGCGCACGAGGTTTCACTCGGCCTCTGAGACGTGAATTCAAGTATTTGACTCCATTCACACTTTATAATCAATTCTCATCTTTCGAATTTGCGAGATCTCAAAATTCCATCATTTAAAGATTCATTTTTGTTGAGTCAACTCCCATCATTTTATCTCTTTTCAAACCTGAAAGGACAGATAAAACTTTCACCTCCATATTTTTCTGTTGCTCTTGCCATCGTGTTATGACAGCACCAGACGATGCTGAAGCGTGTCGGCCTCCGATGGCAGCTCTCACAAACGATCTCCGGATGAAATGCGCCTGTTCAAAAGCTCAGCGACTGAACCAAAGTCTGGTCCGACCTCGCTCGTGAGGCCGTTCCCGAAACACTTCGGCTTGGAAACAAACAGCCCCTCGTCCTTCGTCCCGCTCAGCATCAAGCGACGTGTAACAAAGGTGCACTTCACAGATCTGGTGGAGTGGTAATGTGTTGCATCAACGATTTAGTTTGCAGCCCGGAAACACGGATCTAACATTTACATTTAGAGGCTTCAAAGGGTTTTGAAAAAAAAAAAAAAAAAAAGGAAAACAAAAAACAACAACAAAACGGCAACAGCCTGCAGCGGCCACGTCAGGGTGGGGAGAGCAGCCTCGGCCCGTGCTCAGCAGGAGAATCAGTGTCCTGCTGAAGGATTGACTGAAGGAAACGTTGCTCTCTGCATCACCCACCATGGACGTGCAGGTGGTGTTGATGCTCCGCCTGTTTTTGTCAGAGCAGAGGTGGTGCAGGAGGTCATTCAAGCAATTTTCTGGAATCTTTTGTGGTCTACTTACACTCATTATAGAGATTTTCTTGCTTTATGGAGCCTCAATTTGGCAACTTTAAAAATGAGTGTTTTGCCCGACTTCTTTTTGGATTGACTGTTTGTCTTCTCTGTGCCTACAGACTGTGCGAGCCCCTCATGCGGATCAGACTCTCTGGAGGCCCAGTGGGCCGCGTGTTTGAGGACCCCTGAAATAACAGTCTTGTGTTTGGATCACAGGAGGGAGCGTCCACAGAGGAGCCCGCACAGCCACAGGGAGAAGATGCAAACCACACAACCACACGGCGACAGCGAGGCTCAAGAAGCTGAACCTCCAAAAAATAAAAAAAAAAAATCTGTCTGCCTTCCAAGCAGCCCACCCGAGGCCCCAACCCTCCCCGGGGGTCCGCTCGCTGTTGCTACACGCAGCAATAACTTCAATTCGCTCAGACTGTGACAAATTGGTCGGAGCCACCGGGGAGTCACAGGCGCCCCCCCCCTCCTCCTCCTCCTCCACCCTTCACCATCTCACTCCTGAAACCCGACACACGGCGCGCGGTGAAGTAAAGGCAACACCGGCTGCTCTCAACACCCCCTCGGTGGACGCCACAGCACAGATAGAGCACATTTATATAAAGTCGTGTTTTTTTTCCCATAAGTTCCTCAGTTGCATGCACATGCAGTATTAAAAATACAGTTAGACCAGAGCAGTGTATATACCGTTTGAAAAAAGAGTGTAAAAATCCAGTGCGACAGTCATTGAGTTCTTGAGGTCTACATGATTGTAATTAGAAGAAACAGCCAGCGAGATGAAGCCGTTCCGAGAGGGCGAAGCGGCGCTCTGTGTTGCATATTCAGGCTGAGGCACAAACAGGCGAGGAAGTCGCTCGCGAATCTTCAGCCAATTTATATTCCTGAATGATTCAACCCAATAAATAGAAAAACAGGGGGAAGCGAGGGTGCGTGGGGGGCTTTTGACTTTTGCTTTGCGTTTCTCCCACCCGCCCGTTGAAGCGGCGAAACACTGCGCTCAGCTTCCACACAGAGAGCAGGTGACGCCTCCTTCAGGTGCCCGTGGAAACCACTCGGCAGCTCCGCGCTACAGACGGATCATCTCGCTGTTTGTTGTTCCTGCTGCTTTGCGGAATGAGGCTTCCTTGATTTCCCAAACATTGCAAAGTGTGCACCACAACAGCAAGTCTTTACATCGACATACAGTTATCTACAAGCCCTTAGAAAAGGGAGGGAGGGAGAGGGGGAGGGGGGGGTGGGTCATGTTTGGGAAAACAAAGAAGGAAAGACCAAAACAAATCCCACATTGAAACACAGCATCATCAAATGTTTGGATCAAATAAAAAATAGTTCACAAGTTGCAGCAAAGAGTAGAAAAGTCACTCTTACTCGATCTTGCAACATCTTTTCAGGAACCAAGAAAACGTGGGGGACCAAAAAGCCCCCCCACCCCACCCCACCCACCTCACGGAACACTGATCTCTGAACTGTACACACAGAAAGCAGAACTCAGACTGGCAGCACCAGAGACATTCGTTCACGGTCGCTGTGGGCCTGCATATCACAGCAACACACCTGCCAGAGCTCCTGCGGCCAGGAACTCTGCACTCGTCAAGGCACATTCACTAAACCCTCCCCAAGATAAACCAGAGTGAGAGCGAAGCAACTTCTGGAGACGCAGAATAAAGGAAGACCCCACCACCACCACCACCCCCGACGCCCCCTTAAACTACCCTATAGTGTCTGCAGAAGCCGCTTCACCCACTTTCCCTCCCTCCTTCATCCTCCTCATTCACATTCCTGAATGAATGATGAAGGGGCCTCCTCCTCCTCCTCCTCCTCCTCGTTTAACCCCACCCCTGCACGGGCCAGCAGACAGACGCTGGGATGCATAAAACCTGCCCGTCAAAGTACAGTAACCATAGAGACGCAGCCTCCGCCGGGCAGCACGCGTCGCGAAAACACGCCTCAGACCCGGCGCCTCCGACGAGGTCACGCGAGGCAGTTGACCTCTTGACCTTAACGACTGCACAGCGCCACCTGCTGCCAGCCTGTGGCCGCTGCAGGGTGAAGCGGGGCTCCGAGCACAGATAACAGCCCCCTTAGCCCTCCACCTCAATGCATCCCCGCCCCCACCCCGTGCACCCCAACACGTTTCATTACTTGGCTGTCTATAATATAATCTACGGCCACCTCGCTGCGGCGGGAGGGGGGAGGGGGAGGGAGAGGGGGAGGGGGCCTCCTTACTAAAGGCACAACCCGTCACTTCACCTTGCTGACAGTGTGAACAAAGACAGAGAAACAGGGAGGTTATGAAGGTTTCACGTCCATATAGCGATAAACACCGATACCGTAGCTTAGATATACTGTACTGTAGCTTACTCTGTGTATACTGTAGCATATATTGACCTATATGTGGTTGACAGAAGGTATATTAGGTGTCAGCATCTTGTCACAAACAAGTCTTGCCGTGGATGAAAGATTGACCTCACAAAGGTTCGGGAACATAAACCAGGAGTTTCTTATAAAACTGTCCACACGTGAACCGCGGTAAAGCCGTCACCGCTCGCTAACCAACACTGGACCGACCGACTGCGCGCACGCAGGCAACACACGTGTGTGTGCGTGCGCCAGGGCACGAACGCACACAGGACACATGGGAAGGGGGTCCCTCGTAACTCACAAGAGTTGATTTTATTATCATCCATAAGCAGAATAATGGCATCTTGTTTTATTCAGCTTATAAATCACAGCTGAGAGCTCAGCCCTTTAATAGGCAGCAGCGGAGTAAACACGCCAGAGAACAAAAGCCGGACCAGCCGCTGCTGTTTGGTTTGAATAACAACAAAAAAAAGAGGGGGGGGGAGAAGTCCTCATAAGTATTCATCTCACTCCCTCCGCGGCAACAGGACCGCCCATCGCGGGCCTTTGATGCCACAGTTTTAATTCTGCTGTGCGAACACATGTTTATAATAGCAGCTCGTTTCTGAGCCGCTTGTTTAGCCCCTCGCTGCCCCCGCGGGGTCCGGGGCCCGGAGATCAGATTATTACGGAGGCGTCAGAGGGTCCGTCAGAGCGGGAGGAAGCCGCCATATGCCACGTTTGGCATCATCGGGACGTCAGTTTGGGAGTCGAGTGATGAGCTCTGTCTGCCAGCAAGTAAATTATCCAACATCCCAAACGTGGCCGCAGAATGTTGGCCTGATGGTTAAGAGACAAGTTGCATCGAAGAATCATTCTGTGATGCAGAGGAGAATTTCTTTCGTTTGTGCAACAATTTGCCAAAAACAGCCCAGAAAGTGTTTCATTACCAAAATTAGGAATGATTGAGTTTAACGAGTTGCCACATTGATGAAACTAAATCTATTTGCTCCATCTTGAGCGTTCGACTGCATCCAATGCGCTTGAAATCTACTTTTTGCAATTCTGCTTCTCAAATTAGCCTCCAAGAAAAACTCCGGACCCTCTTTTCCCATTTCCAATCCCCCCAAAACCCTCCAGTGAAGCCAAACACTCCGGAACAATCAAAGTTTTCGGTCAGAATCTGTCATACTTTGGTTATACCACCTCAGGCCCCCTGTTGATCTGTGGCGCCAGCCCCCCCAAGGTGGTCTCCCAACACCACTTTGAGAACTACTGGACAATAAGGAGAGACTAAACGAGTCTCTGAAACTTTCCCAACAGCACTGGTGAAGCTTATCAGTGAATTTCAATGATTTCAAAGGAATTATATTGTGAAATAAGTCACAGAAGCAAACAGAACGTGTGTCTCCGAGTGGCGATGACGATGCGCACAAAAAACCTTTGACTTTGTGGTCTGGGGGGAACTGAAACACTTCACTGCTAAACCAGCATCCAAAATAAAAGAATGTAATCAGAAGCAGGTCGACTGTGCTTGTTTGGCTCTTTGTTACAGAGGAGGAGACAGTCATCAGAAGATGTCACCAAAATAAAAGCATTCAAACCCAATGATGAAGTATGAAAGAGAGAGTGAGAGAGAGGGAGAAGAAAAGGAGGGTTGTTTTAGGGGGGGTCTGCTCACTAACTCGTGTCTGGACACTTGGTAGACTTGAGGCAGGGTGTTTTTATTTTCATGTTCTACAGCAATAACAACGTGTACAAAATGGAGTTAATACGATCAGAGGACACACTGCAGGGGTACATAGCACCACTATTCTCCCCTCCTTGCCCACCCACTACCCCCCCCCGGCGAGGCCGCAGCACCAGAATGGATGGTAGAAGCAGAGACGGCCGTGGGGCCGAGCGTCTCTGTTAAGCACCTTCACGCTAAGGCCATCTTTGTGCCAGCGGCGGTGAACGGGAGCCAGATGTTCCCAGTGCAGTGATGCGGAGCCGGGTCGCAGTCCAGCAACCAAACCCCACAGAGCCCCTCGCAGGTCAGCGGAGGGGGGGGAGAAGAAGAAGTTTGTTGCAGCAGATACACCTCTGAAGTTTGGATCAACTGTGAGATTTAGCTCATTTGGGCCCAACTTGAACGTCAAACCGACCTCCACAGAGAACTTCTGCTGGGTTTAGCTGCCTGTAAATGCTGCCACGGAAATGATCCAGACTCAAGCACCTCTGAACGACCCGCCGTGGGGGCTTCGTTCCTGGACTGCGACGCGACCTTTGGAGAAGAAACGGTCCAAACACAAACGTAAAGCACCACAGAGATGGAGGGCGGGGGCAGTGTGGAGTGCATGGAGGGACGAACGAGAACAAGAACAAAACGCAACCAGCCGCCGAGGCCCTGGCCAACAAAAATCCCTGGCAGGTGTTATTGTGTCAGGACGCTGACTCGCCCCCCCCCCCCCGACGGAGGAAGCGCCACGGGCCACTCCGTGAAGCCGTGGAACTTCCTTGGGAGGAGCCGGAGTGACGCCGGCGGGCCCCTCGCTTCAGTAGCTGCCCGCATACACCGCCCCGGGGCTCCTTCACGTTCAGACAAACCGGCGAGTGTGCCAACACGGCGAGATGTCAATCACACTAATTACAGGCGCCCCCCCCCCTCCAAGAACCACAAGGGAGAGGGGAATTGGAATTAAGATAAAGGTTTTTTTAATCAGCGGTGGTTTTTCGACCCCGAAGCGGCGCCGGCAGCGGGGACGGCAGCGCGTGACGTGAAGGAGCCGGAGGCGGGAGCGTGCGGGTCACACTCAATTAAAAGCAGCATAACAAGCTTAGTGTGTGATGGAAGTTAGGCTGGGGTTTCCCTCCGACAGTTCCCACAACAATCTCCTTCAGCAGAACATGAAAACAAAATCCACAGACAGTATATAGATTTTTATATATATATGTATATATGTGTGTGTGTGTGTGGGAAAAACAAAAACAAACAAAGCAGGCCAAATCAGTGTCTTCTTTTTGACAACTTAGATGATTTTCTTTCTCTCACGTAAATAAGTTTGCCTTTTTTCCCCCCTCCCACGATAATTTGTTCACATAGTACAATGGCGAATCAGCTCAGAGACTATCTAGATACTTCTCGACTCAAACATGGTTGTGACGACAGAAGAAGCACAACGATCTTTTATAGAGTGACTTTAAGGCGACACTCTCTACACTCAAACACGGCCGCAGGCCCGCAGGCGGCGCGGGACGCCGTTTCCTCCGCGCTCGCTCACACCTGTCGACTCCCTAAATGGCAGATGAAGGGACGCCGGGTACTGGTCATCGACAACAAACAAAGAAAAGGGCAGGAGTACATGGACTACATATGTACAGACACAAACTAATAAAATATAGGCTAAATAAAAAGGGTAATAAAAAGTGAGCTACGACGTTCGTGTGCGGACGTGTGTTGAAGCGAGTGAGCGTGCGAGTTTATCGGCTGGTGTTGGTTTAAAATATCGGCGGAATTATATGCTGTTGCTGCTGCCAACGAGGGTTTCAGCATGCGTTTGAACATAATGCAGAGTAACATGATGCAGAAACAAAAAAAAAAGGTCCCATTTCCCACAGACACTTTTCTTTCACATTGTCACAAACACGCTGACAAACGAGTGTCGGTCCACCTCTGTAAACTGTTTGTGATTTCCTTTCTCACACTTGAGCCGAAAAAGGGGCAGAAATTTCAAACAGATAATCGATTCTTTACCGTTTTTCGCTCATTTCCTGCCTCCACTTTATCAGCAACAAAGTCAGCCACGCCCCACAAAGACTCTTAAAGCGCCAGCGTCCACATAGTGTTTTCTTCCGATAGGAAAACACCCAGCCGGATGCAGCAGAGAGCGCGAGCGATGCTAGTTTTCCACAGCTGCAGAGGCCTCAACAGGAAGCCGAGGTCATGTGACCCAAGCGAGCCAGCAAACTTCGTGCTCGCCTTCCGCACCCGGTACTGCAAGTGCAATTCGAACAAGTTAACACATAAATGACTCACGACAAGTAAATATTGCTGCAGGTGTTGCGAACAAAACAAAAGTAACCAAAAGTTATGAAATGCTGAATCTTACATCTCATCGTTTTTTCCTTGCCTGTAATTTTATCTTTCAATGGCCGAAAAAAGGAAAAAACAAAGGAACTCGACAATCTTGTGCAAAGTGCAGCTTCTGTTGCTCTGAGAAGCTTTCGTAGAGTGCAGTGACAAGGGTGCGCTCTGCACTCGCTCATTCAGAGGAGATGTAGAAGAAAGCAACATGTGGACGCAGACGTCAATGAAGGGATGGACTGAAAGTTGCATGAAGTGCACAAAGTCTGAGGTGGCATTAGGAAGCGAACAAGTGACCTCAATAAGTGCTTAAAACGTCCATCCAAAGCTTCCATGAAGTCTCAGATGGAGAGCGAGGACGCAGCCAGAAAGAGAAACATCTGGAACTTTCTAATAAAAAAAAACAACAACAAAAAACAACAAACCCAACTGTACCAAGTGCTCTGTTACACACATACAGTGCAAGTGCCTCACTTTTGGTTCTTTAAGCCCTCCTCCTTTGGTTAATAGAATATTAAGATGCACCTCTGTGGCGCATATGTAAACACAAAGTCATTTTGTTCCCTTCGGGAAAGTGTCAAAGTTGGAGGAGGAGGAGGAGGAGGGCAATTTGTTCTCTGTATGTGGTGAAAGATATCATTTGTTTGATGGCGTCACATGCGGCCGACTTCCAGTGCTGTCAGGAAGGTCTTTAAAACACTCTGTTTAGCGGACGAGGGGTTAAACAGTCTCACCGAAGAGAGCAAACGATAGAGAGATAGAGAGAGAGAGAGAGAGAGATAGAAAGACTCACGTCAACGATACTAAACATGGCACCTTAACTAAAACCAAAAACATGAAGAGAAAGGAGAAAAAAAAGGAGTTTTTGGTTGCAAAGTTGTCATGTGAGATAAAAGAGAGGAGCTGTTGACAAATCGTGCTGCATACAGTTTCACCCCAAGTTGAAGCTGCTGGTTTTTGCTTTCCTTTCGACTCACATCCCTGATAAAACAAAGAAAACCAATCAACGGCTTTGACTGAACACCTGTGAATGTGTGAATGTTGATTCATGTCGTAGATCTGGTCCATCCGCTTTCCCTGACTGGTAAATTGTATCTTCTTAGACGACTTCTTTTTTTTTGCATTGATCTTTGACCTCGTGTGTCCGTCTTCTTTTCCTCCGTCCCGCCTCGTGAAGCAACTCTTGCGCCGTTCATTCCCTCAGAGGAGACGCAGGAGACGCTGCGGGAAAAAAGGTCCCGTCCAGAAAAGTCCCAGGACGAAATGAAACAAAAACGGATGAACGAGTTGAAGGAAGAACCAAAACTCAGAGCTTTTCACCTCATTGCTTTTTCAGGAACGTTCTCCAGATGCTCCAGCAGAGAGGCTCGTTCTTCGTTTCGATAAAAAAAGCGACGTTTTTCTTTTTTTTTCTCAGTCATTTGACGAAACACACACACACAAAAAAAGCTTTTGGCCTTTTTTTTCTGGACCCCTTCTTCTACTAACTTTTCCATTTAAAAACCAGATCTGTACAAAACATAGAAAGATGCAACACTGAACTCAACATAAAAAAAACTGCAGAGATCATTTTTACACAGTTTAGCTGCACTGGGGTTTCCCAAACCTGGGAATGACGGGAATGGCGAGGCAGTACGTGGGAATCCTGGACGGCAACGCGGATGGTGACTCTGCCGTCCTTCAGTTGCTTCCACATCTGGAAAGGTTGAGGGGTTGGGGGGGGGGGGGGCAGCGGGGCCGGCAGGAAGAGGGGCAGAGCCAGAGGTTTTTGACGGGCAGTTGCGAGTTTTGAGCTGAAGAAAAACCAAAAGCATGCAAAACGATGCCCCTTCCTGCTTTTTTGTGGCAAGGGATGAGCAAGGAGGGGGGAGTAAGGAGGGGGGGGGTGGAGAAGGGACTTCAGTGCCTCCTGAAGTGGCGATCGTCACGGCGGCTGGACGCGATCAGTCAGTGAATCTCTGGCAGGCTTTTTTCCAGCGGCAGGCAGTGCACCACATGTCGCGGTTCTCCATCCCGTACACCTTGCGGCACTTCTTCCCCTCGCCGCGCACCTTCCGACTGCGGATCACAGACGCAGAAACGCATTAGGCCAGTCGTAAAAGATAAAAAATCATCTCATTTAAATGTTAATAAAATGGGTCAAACTAGCATCTCATTCACAGATGGTAATGGACGCACAAGTCGCTGTATATCTGAGAAATTAATGTCCCGGTGAGAACACCTAAAGAACGTCGATATCTCTGAACGCAGCTGTAGTGGCAACAAACAGCAGAATATAACAGAAACAACTGGAGGAGCTTTATGGAGCCTCACAGGTTTGTTGTGAAAATAAAAAAGATCATTTCAGAGGCAAAGTGTGATAGTTGGCTGCGAGTTTCTTTAGGGGCCAAATAATTGTCACCTTTAAATAAATCACATAAGGTCTAATTAAGTCCAACTCTCGCTTGCTGTTTCCTGAAGTGCAAGATAACACAATTACAAACAGTGTGGTTCCTCTCAGCAGTGTCAGGCCAATCACAACTTGTTCTGGTCTGACTAATCAAGACCGCTTTTCAATTAAAGAGCTGATTTCATTCGATTAAAGAGCTGATTCCTGAGAGTCAGCGGTCGATTTTTGATGTTTCGCCGCATGAGGCGATGTTATCTCAGTGTGTTGAATTCAGCTCAAAAGTCACATCCCACGAACTGGCTTAAATACACTGATTGATTCTAGCTAACAAGCACACATGAGAGAAGATTCAGTGAACAGTGTGTGCGTGCGTGTGTGTGGGGGGGGGTCCAGCACCTGAGGGCAGTGGTGGCTCTGGGAGGGGACGAAAGCACAGCGATGGTCTGGGATCGCTGCTCACCAAATCCCTGGCTTTTACTGGGAGACACCTGGAGAGGGGGAGCGAGAGAGGGAGACAAAGACAGAGACAGAAAGACAGAACTATGAGCATGAGACTGTAAAAAACACATTTGAGCGTGCATTCCGACGTGTTGCTGTCCACAGACGTGCGTCTCAGCTTCCTTTACCGTGTTTCCGGTGAAAGTGACGGGCGGTGACTGCCAAGAGATGCTAAAACTGGAGCTGTTGGTGGGAGTGAAGCTGGTGGAGGCAGACCCGGCTGTGTTACTGCTGCTGGACGGGATCGACACCGGAGCCGTGGCCTGAGGGTGGACGACAAGGGGGACATTCTACTACCTTTGTCCAGCAGCGTGCAGGACAGCCTTCTTTACATGTGGTTCATAGTGGACACATGACAGTACTGCACAGTTAACTTGTGATTTATATGCACAATGACTTTACTGAAGTACAGCAAGCAGGTAGACCAGGTATTACTATAAAATACTACCATAATGACATTTAAACCAGTTTGTGCAGCTTTTAGTACAAAAAACCCCCCACAGAAAACAAAACAATAAATCTCTTAAAAAATGTAAACAAATTTTTGTCAAATACACAAATAAGCGTTGATGACAAACATATATTGAAAAAAGGTTACATTTAGAGTTTGAATGCAGTTAATATAAATTGTAGCTCAGATTGAACTAAATCTTTATCTGTGTTTTCCATATGGCCCCATACGGACTCATCAATCACAACTGTGATGTGACCTGATTTCTGACTTCTGAGAATAATTACAACTTCACACCTCTATAAATAGACCGCAAGCAGACATGAGTGACGCGATACCCTGTGAACAGTGAAGCCCATTCAGGAGATTCCATCATTCAGCTCCGCGGATCATTCCAGATAAACTGGTGGGACTAACAATGGCTGAAATCTTGAACTGTGTCATTTCTCACTGACAATTACTCAGTCCTGCAGCTGTGTGTTGATCAACCACAACTGTTAGCGCAGCTGCTAATGGGACAGAGGGACCGCTAAGGACATCATGAGGTTGTTTATTCACACTGTGAAGCATCATCAGGAGGAACTGGGACCCTGATAGGACTCCGTGTCCAGAGACCTAAAGGGGGGATGTGCGCGCTCACGTACCTGGTAGGCGTGGTCCGTGTGGATGAGGTAGAGAGCGCTGGGCGCGGAGCGGCTGAGCGGGGTGGTGCCACCGACGTGAGGCTCCTTGGTGTCAGGGGGCTGCTGGGGCCGGTGAGAGTCCGGCAGCTGGCTGAGAGACGGGAGCGGGGAGGGGGGGAGGGCTGGAGGGGAGAGGACAGAGGGGGACACGGGGGACAGGCTGCTCAGACCGTCGGCCACCGAGTCCGTGTTGAGCTTGATCTCCGTGTAGTAGAAGTCCTCCTCGCCGTCGCTGCAGTCTGAGTCACAGTTACGCCTGCACGAGGACAGAAAGGGGGGGGGGGCATGATGAAAGGCATCAAGAAATACAACCGACCTTCCTGATAAATAGATGAGTAGGTGCTTTGCTGTGATTGTGGGTTGGGATGCAAAGCATGTCAAAGCGATCACAGGCGACCCCTGCCCAATGTGGTCAATATCCACTCAAATGTCAGAATAAATGCGCAATTCATTGGGCGTCATTGTTCACCGCCTCGCTCATTTTCCCGTCACCTGTCACCTCCCTCATCCAGCCCCGGCAGGACATGTTACTGTGCTGATAATCTATAAGCCATTAATCTGCCGCTCTGACAATGAGGCCGGCTGCAGCGGCGGACATGTTTACGAGCCTGTCAGCCGCCACCGAGCCCCCCCCCCCCCCCCGCCTCCAAGGGTTGCGCCGAGGTGTGTGTCTCACCCCAGGTGGATGGTGCGGATGTGTCTCTGGATGCCGGCGGCCGTACTCAGCACCTTGCCACAGTTCTTCCACAGGCACTTGAACATCACCTTCATGGAGTTCTGCAAGATCCACACAGAGTCAGAAAAATTAGTGTCTCTTCTTTGTCCCTGAGGGTCAAAATCCCTTTGATTTCCTTGTGAACTAAAAAGATCATTGGGCTCCCTGAAGGTAAGCTGGGCCAAGGTGAGTTGTTTGCATGTTGATTGTACTGTACAAAGGACCACCTGACACCACCCACTCCTGCATACTCGCCACAGCTGGGCTGTACAACAGACACACTGTGGGGCAGCTTCATCCTGTTGAGCCTTCATCTCCCATCGCTCGCCTCTGTAATCACACTTTAGGCTTTCCAGAGCGACTGTATGTTGTTTTCAAGGCACAAAACAGAGAGCCCGTGAGCTTCCTCTGTGCCCCCCTGCCCCCCGCCCCCCCCCCCTTCCCGCCCAGTCGGAGCCATTGTAAACAGGCTTAAAGGCCGCCCATCAAGCTATTGTTGAGGCAGGCTGATTTAATTTCGACAAGATGTTTTATTTTTTTTAATTTTTCCTCCTCTTTTGTGAGACACGTGCACACACAAGCATCGTCTGTCCCCAGTGCATTGTTTTGTCTTTGAGTAACAAAAGCCAGTTTCGTGTGTTTGTGAATGCGTGTGCGTGCGTGTGTGTCCGTGTGTTATTCCCCTTAAGAAACATTTCACAGTTAATTAAATGGGGAGCTTCAAATGGTATTGTGTTGCCAAGAGAAAAATGAGAGCGCGAGAGGAGCGCACTGATAATTTCATATGAAACCTGGTTGTTATATGGTGTGTGTGCGTGTGCGTGTGTGTTTATTTATTCCGTAGCGTCCAAGCATTTTGAGGCACGTTTTTCATCCCCATCCACACTCTATTCGCTCATCCTCTTCCTGGAATTCCAGTTAGTCATCCATTCATTTTTTATTCATAACCACCTCTCTTTCTTCTTCCTATTGCTAAATCTCTCTCTCTCTCTCTCCCTACCTCCCTCTCTCTCCCTCTCCCTCCCCGAGTGCCATTCTTTGTGATAAGTCTCCAATTAATACAGTGCAATGTGCAGCTCAACCAGGAGTCTCCATCGATTTGGCGAGGAGCTGTGGGGCCGCTGGGATCTTTATGTTTACTGTGGCAGGTATTAAAATCATTAATGCTGTTGTGGAATGACTGTATGTGAAGGCTGAGAAGTAATTATGAAGGGCAAATGTCTGGGGAGGACACAGACGTACAGACAGAGGTGGGGGGGGGGTGCGAGGAGGAATAGATTGATGAGACAGTCAAGACTATCACAAACTGTGGAGCACAAAGACGGAGGGAGAGTGAAGGAGCAAGATACAGGAAAAGAGAGAGAGGCGCAATAAATATCGAAGAAAATAATGAGCAACAGTGAGGCGGCTGATGTGATGAGCTGCCAGTGGGATGAGTGACTGAAACGATGCGCGCGAGAGAGAAAAAATACTGTCGAGTGTTCGCTGTCCAAATGTTGTGACCTCAGCAGACAAAGATGAGACAAGCACTGAAGCAGGGAGCTGGATGTCCTTTCCTGTCCTCTGCCTATCAGTCACTCACAGTCTAAATTACATCGGGAAGCTCACTGGTTAAAAATCGCAGCGTGTTGAGGGACGGCAATTGGCCGGCGCGCGAACATGTGGCAGCATCTGCGCGGCAGCTTTCTGACCTCTTCCTCTCTGGGAGGTCAGTGTGATCGCAGGAGACGGATGATTGTTTTGTCAAATCTAACAAAAGGGATTCGCTCAGTGTTGTTGTTATTATTTCCTAACTCTGCGGCCAGCGTAAGGTCATGACAGGGAATGCCATTTTTTCCTTCAACAGCCGTCAGGAAAGAACCGCTCGGTTTAGGGTGAATCCGTAGGTTTATTACAAACGATGTCTCCCTGTGCCATCCTTCCTCCTTCTGGCCAAAGAGCCGGCTGACCGGTGACCCGCCCCCTGCGGGGTGTTTACCTTGCGCTTGCGGGGGATGGGCTCATCGAAGAGCAGACTGCTGCCATCCTGTTCGTCCAGACTGGGGTCCTCCGGTCCCGCGGGGCCGGGCCCCACACCGCCCAAGCTGGGCACGCGGAAAGGCTTGAAACTGTCAGCAGAAAGAGGCGGGGAGGGCGTGGAGGGGTTGGACTGGTCGCTGGGCGCCGACCAGCTCCAGTAGCCCCCGGAGGAGCTGTTGCTGGATGGGGTGAAGGGCCCCGCTGACCCATTGTCCTTCCACGACCCACTCAGACCCTCTGAAACAAGTGAGGAAAGGCAGAGCATCAGAGCACAGCCCCTAATACCTCTCATATCCCAAACACTTGTAGATGCAACAACCAGAACAAAGGAAGAGATCAAGACATTCCAGTCAGACAGTTTTATCTGCACTTCACATAAAAGAGGCTCTCAGCACCAGCGTCGACGGTGACATAAGGAAACAAAGAGGATTCTCCTGTTGTGCTATTCCATCGAGACATATCAAGGTCTTGTTTTCTTTCTTTTTCTCTTCGATCAAAGAAACCTTCTTTTTTCTTCTTAATATCAGCTACAGAAGGCATTTCACTCTGCGAAGACTCAAGCTGGGGAAAACTTTTAGTGTGAGAAACCCACTTTAGTCCCTGCAGCAGCGTCTGATCAGAAGTCAGACTTCATCCTCTCATCTTCGGCTGTTGTGATACACTGAGGAGGAAGAAGCTCACCAGCAAAGTGAGGATTGCTTGCGTAACGACTTCATTTGTACAATCACCTGGCAGAGCATCAGAGAAATGGCCACCATTGTGTGTCGAATGTGTGCACTGTGCATGAGAATCAACTGTGTGCACTGGTCTAAAAGCATATTGTATGAGCTCAGACATGTGTAGAGAGGAGAAACATATGTATGACGGCATTATGAAAATAACTCAACTGTCGGTATTTAAAATCTAATTTGTGCATGTGTGCATGATAAATGTGACAAAGGTTTAACATCCGACTGCGTGCGCGCGCGCGCGCGTGTGTGTGTGTGTGTGACTGAGATACGGCGTGCATGCATGGTGGTTGGAGGGTTGGCTGCATGTCTGCATGGGCGA
>JASSRZ010000054.1:9856054-9871876 GCA_032164315.1 Malacoctenus gilli | reverse complement strand
GTGTGTGTGTGTGTGTGTGTGTGTGTGTGTGTGTGTGTGTGTGTGTGTGTGTGTGTGTGTGTGTGTGCGCGCGCGCGGCGCACACGCACATCAGTATGCTGCTCACGTCTTAGGTTCTAATGCTTCAAGCCGCTGCAAGCGAGGCAACAAAGTGATGGACAGTTTCAGCCGGCAAACGTGCCAGCCAATTGTCACTTAGCATTTGGGTCAGTGTTGTGTGCTTTCATCTACAATTGTCTCCAATCAAATGGTAAACAAAAACAAAATGGACTTCGGGCACAAACATGAAAACAAGTGGAAGATGCCTTTTTTGCTGTCTTTTTCTGACATCATAATCCATTTCAAATGGGTGATTGTGTACCAATCATTAATCATTAACCCTTCCTATGGGGGTTAACTGCAAATGACTGGTGTATTTGCATACCTAATTGTAAATGTGCATGTGTGCCTATGCTAGTATGTGCTTAGTGGGTATACAATCCGCATATATGTTCAGTAATCTGCATGGTAATGGTGATGTGTACAGAACTAAATTTCCTCAGAGAATAGGCAACTGGTCAGAAGAGAGTTTCCAATTTCTTTTGTCAGAGAAAGCTGAGAAAAAACAACTTGTCTTGGCCTCACTGTGTTTGTCACCGCTGATTTTATAGGCTGGTGTAAGTTAGCCTCACTGCCTGCTCTACAACGCCAGCACACAGCTCAGCAGTGGGCTAACATCTCTCTCTGTCAGTCAGAGAAAAAACACAGCCACACACACACACACACACACACACACACATGCACGCACACACAGAAACTGGCAGTGGAGAGAGAAGACAAAGGAAGGGAGGGAGGGCTCGAGTGTGGGAGGGTGGGAGATACACAGATCATGAGGGGGACGAAGGGGGAAATGAGCGGGAAAGCAGAGATGGAGAAAGCAAGATAGAATACAGCGAGTCAGGAGAGGTGAAAGCGTCAGGGAGAGAGAGAGAAAGAGATGGGGAGCAACATTAAGAAGGCTCCTGCTGTCATGCGGGTAATAAGGGGGCAAGGGAAGAGTGATGGAGGGAATAAAAAAAGAAGAAAAGGGAGACGACTGGAGTGAGAGGAAAAGTGTACTGTAAGTGAGAAAAACAGACAAAGGGGAGCATAGAGGGACGGCTGAGGAAGTGGAGGAGGTTTCAGCTTGCTCTTTGTTTTAGTGCGGATCAGTGAGACATGATCTCCCACATGGGGACTCGTTCACCCTCGGTTCAGAGTAATATATAACACTGGCCGTCAAGGCTGACTTTTGGATGGAACCAAATGCACGAGCAGATTAATGGAGACTGGACGGACATGCAACATGACTCGACTCTGCAGAGGATTCGAAAACAATAACTTCTTTCAAATGAGTGGTTTTATTTTAACCGGCAAAGTGGACTCATTTCAGTGGATTTTATTCCACTCGGTGACCCTTCCACAAAGACCTTCTACAGAGAAGCTGGAGGAAGAAACCCATGTTTACATAGATGTCAATGGGAGGTCATGAATTATGCATGCCATATGGAGTAGTGTAGCTATGCAACATGGTTTGTGTGCACATGTGCATGTTTGCAGAACTAAACTCCAGAAAATGCTTTCGTGTGCCTGTCTAATGGGGGTGTTATGTTTCCCTCCATCAAGGCTGCAAGCTTCAAATGGCTGCAAAGCAGAAAATAAGAGAGGGGTGAAAGAAGGAGGGAGGCAGGGAGAGAGAGGCCACGTCGAGAAAGCGAGAGAGAGAGAGAGAGAGAGAGAGAGAGAGAGAAAGTCCCTGGTAAACACATCCATTTTCAGATCCTCGTGAGGTAATGCTGCCAGAGCTACCACCATCCGCACACAAGCACACACAAAAACATCCACAAAGTTCAGCAGCTCCTCAGTCCTCCTGCTTGGCAGAACATTGCAGTCCCACCCAACACACGCACACGCGGCAGTGCGCGCGCACACACACACACACACACACACACACACACGGGACTGGAGTTCAGCATGTGGAAGCCGAATCAAAACAATAACAAGCTCGCCTGCAGATGCTGATCGCTCACGTGACAGAAGCCACTGGCTCCCATTGTTTACAGGGAGGGACAGGAGAGGAGGGAGGGTGGGGGGAGAGGGGGAGGCGATGAATCTATAGTTTGGGCAAACTGCAGCTTTGTTGATATTAAGAGCTCTGCACTGGTGGGGGTTGTGTGTGTATATATGTGCGTCGTGAGGAAAACAGGAGATGGTCTCAACTGCCTCTCCAATGGAGGGGGGGTTCAAGGGGGCATCTGTACCAGCTGTCTTCTGAATTCCACCACCCCGCTGAACGTGCCCACCCACGCCTACCCACCCCTCAGACACACAAAGACACCCTCATGATCTACCTCAAAGCTAAAAGTGACACTGCTGGCTGTTTATCCACTTACAAGCTGTTCCGAACGGCGACGAGGGACGACCGAAAGCCGAGCGCCACCATGGAAGAAAAACTAACCTTTACCTTCAGGGCTAGTGTGTGTGCGGTGTGGTGTGTGTGCGTGTGGGTGTCTGCGTGTGTGTGAATAGAGCAATCGAGCTCCTGGCTGCCAGCTTGCAGGTGAGGCGAGTGAAGCTAATGACAAATGTCTTTGAAGAACAAAGGATGGCAGAGAGAAAGAGGGAGAGAGATAAAGAAAAGGAGAGTCAAGAGAGACAGAGAGAATATTACAGGGGACCCCGACAGTGAGGCGATACAACAATCGAAGTTTTATCTCATTTGGAGGTTGGGTAGTGTGCAACCAGGGCCAATTACGGTTGGGTACATTTATGGTGCAGATGGGTTCCACCATTTAAACTTTTACCACCACAAAAGGAGGCTTGTGCATTTTAAAAGGCTTTTAAATGTCACATTGATTTCTGACGGAGAGTCACCGGGACCTCCCAACAGAAATAATAGGAACGCATACATGTCAGAGGATGAGAGGTCGGAGGACGTGTCGGAAATTACAAAAACGCTAAAAAGTCTTCCTTATGAGCTCCTCATACCAGATGCTAATTAAAGAAATGATCCGCTGTGTTTTTTTAATGTCTTTTCCGTTCGCCTGCTTTTATGCAGCCAAGTGGGTTAAATCCACCAGATCATGCATTACATTCAAAGTTTCCTTTGGAAGCGCCTGCTCTCCTATTTACAGTTCTGGTCTGGTGCCTACTCGCAGCTTCAGATCTTACTGGAGACACCAAAGACCACAAAGGCCCCTTATTGGATTATGAAGTAAAAGGATATTCCACTGTTGTCCCGTTCGACAACAGTTTATGTAGATCAGCCTCGCCAGATGGTTCTTAGATGTCAGACGAGCAAATGGCTAACTTTCAATTAACTTTATCGCTCCCTTCTCGCAGCATAAGGTCTTTTTGTTGGGGAAGACATCTGCGGTAGAGTTTTGACTAAACGTCTGGCTTACGCGAGTGAGCAGACGAAACTCAAAGGATGCCAACAGTTGAGATATTGTGTATATTAGATGGCTTTTTCACGTCCTCCGAATCCAAATGTTTTTTTTCTATTGTTGAACATGATTGCAGCATGAGAATGAAGGATAAATCAAGTTAATCGGTGCTGAAAGGTCATGTGATACACACCAAACCGTTGCAACTTTCAATTTGTACATTCGCTACTGGTGTGAAAAATGATCTTTTCGCGCTCGCTGAGGTGAAATTACATGCAGCCACACTAAACACATTACAGGCGCTCCCACAGTGTGAGTATCTTTTTATACATCTGTTAGACCAGAAGGTGCCTTCACAACACATCTGGGAATTACCACTTGTGTAGATATCATGGTTCTGATTTGTTACATGGGTTCAAATCCCATAAAGGCACAGTTTAATCTCCAAATTTGTTCCACCACTTTAATCATCAGCGGTTTGTGACCGTCTCCCTGCACATTCGCACACTTTGATATGCTCCCTTTCAATCGGTTGACTGCCAGACTGTCATCCTCGCAAAAAACTATTGGCTCGTTTGCTTTCAACACATGTTCTGTCCCAACTGGGGGGCACTTTGGGAATTCAAGGTCAGTTTTTCTATCGGGACGATGGTCCGTCCCTGTGGTTTGAAACAGCTAATGAGCAGGTAATTTGTGTCCTCTTGTGGTCAATAACTCGCCTGTCATTAGACCAGGACCGCAGCTATTGACGGCATCAAAGGATGGCGGCGGTCAAAGCTTTGCTTGGGGAACCGAGGACACGCGAGAGAAATTGGTCCGGGCGACGGCTGCGTTTTTGAAAGCATTTTTGGAAAGCACAGCCACCTGTCGACTGTCCTGATGTGACTGAGAGGGCAACACGAGAGACAGAGAGGGATGGTGCCGATGAGTAACACAGCAAGGATGATATATTATTCCTGTGAAATCACCGCAGCCATAACACATGGGTGCCTGATCATGTGCCATGCATGCAAGTTATAAATGAACACGCACGCGAGTACTCCGCTGAGCAGATGTACTGAAGCGTACTAAGCAAGCGCCACTACACTGTTTGGCAGTCACAGCTCTTTGCGGCATTTTTCCATGTTTGGTTTCAAGACAATGAACTGTCATCTGGGAGACCAACAGAAACAATCGAGACGGCGCGGTGTTAAAACGTGCGCATGCATCACAGACATTACTGAGGTACACCTCAGTCTCACTGACTAGAAGTACACTCAAATGACTTGCAATAAAGCAAATGAAAAGCAACACTGTTTGTTGGTTTGGCGAGCCTGTTATTTTAATATAATTTATACTCGTCTCATCGGATTAAGACACAAAATAACAAGCGTTCTCATGCAAACCATCATGAACAAAGAGAGCAAAGCCATCATATTATCAGGTCTTTAAAGCAGGCGGAGCTGCCAATCTGCAGAGTGACAAAGAGCAGCGCGATCAAATGATGGACGTTAGCTTGAGATAAAGCGAAACGTGCGCGAACCGACACTCAGACGGTGTCAAACTAGGGCACCTCCACCCCACCTTCATCTCCACCCCGGCACGCTGCGCCCACTCTGCTAAACTGCGATAAAACTGATGTGTGACACTCAAATTAAAAAGGGGGCTACAATTATGACACCCTCACGCCGTGCTCTTAATTAGTACATCTCCATTTTAATTAATAAAGCCTGTCAGTCTGACAGATATCAATAATTTAAAACAGACAGGTCAATGGAGCTTCAAAATTGATGGCCATAATTAGAAATTACATGGGGGGGGGTTGCTTCTGCAAGGCTGGGTTTGTTTTTTAATAGGTTCGACTTGAGGAGCTTGCTGGCTCCCCGCTGTGTCAGTATGTCTTTGCCCCAAACCAAAAACTTTGCCTGGGTCAGTGCAGTCATATTAATACCAAAATTATAGCAGGAGGTGCCACATGATAGCGTTTGCAAGACCTGAGGGAGTTCAGTTTTGACAGAAGATTCGTTTTTTTCATTCTTGGTTGTTGAATCCTTTGTTCAGCAGCACAAAAGGAAAAACCTTGAAACTGATTTTTCTGACGGTTTTTGCGAAATCAAATCAATTCGAGGGCAATTTTAGGACTAAAGTTGTTACGTCTTGTTTGCTTTTTTCCACTACTGCATCAAAAGAAAATACTTTTCTTGTTGTGTGTCTAGAAGCGTCCAAAGGGAGAAAAAAACCCCCAGCAAAAGCTGATTTGCTGCTGTATGAGTCGCATGTTTGGCTGATTTATAGGCGTAATAGATTCCAAACCCCCCCCCCCCCCCCAAAAACATTTGATTGAGTATTTGAGGTCTTTACGTGATGCATTCTTGTGGCTGCCTTCAACCAGTGAATCAAAGTGAATACCATCATTCAATAAGCTGCTGCTGTATGAGCTCATGTTTTGGTCCCTCGTGTGATGCTCTAAGAGTTTCATACATTTTCTAAGAGCTGATACAAACCAATGTAAGCAAAGACCGAACGGCCAAATAGATGACGTCGCTTCAACGTGTCCTTAGCACTGCTGTTTGGGTACAATCTGCGACACTTGACACTGGCGGTAATTAGTGGCACCTTGTATACACTCTAGATGACCATAATGCGCATCCATCAATAGAATCAATTAGAGCTCTTCTCCTCCTGCGGCTCTCGGTGCCATCAGTCCATTAAAGCTGGGGACTATGGATTAGTCAGAAGCAGCAGAGGACCCACAGAGCCAACTGTCACATAAACATCGGCTTCGGGGGCCCACAACTATGCATTATGGATAACGGGCGGGGAATGACCCAAACAAAACTCCCTTATAGATACAACAGCAGTGGAGGACAAATTAGCGTCCGAGTGGCATTTTGTGGCAGGTTTCAGATTGATTCAACTGTTGATTCACGACATCGGCGCTGTCACATCGACACATTTAGTCATGCTCCCCCGACAGTCATAACGAGCGCTCAAACTCCCAAGAAGCTGCATTACGTTTATTTACGACATCAATAACTGAAAATAGATTAGTGCTGTTGGCTTGGAAATTAATGTTGAACATGATGACTCGCTTCCACTCCCAGTCATCAGCAGTGGACATTTAGAGAGTCATAATAATACATTATTCAGATAAACGGTGCACAACGAGAAAGTCATCTAAACTGCAAGCAAGCAAGTGACGTTGAGAAATTCCTCCTATTCACAATGACAGATGCAATCATCGAGCCAGATGTCCGACAGTAAACTTGCAAGTAGAACTGGAGTTTACGTTAACATAAAAGTAAGCTGGAGTGGAGTTGGATCACAACAATAGGAGCCAATACACCGCCAATACATACGGTCCAGGGTCCGGGGTCTTTGGCATATGATCGCGGTGGATTTCGGCCAACCACCCGCTAATCCACAGTTAATGGCCCCCTCACACTAACGAATATTCACCGCATTTAATTAAAGAGGCAATTTGCATATAAATTTAAACTCACAATTCCAGACCCACGGCATTACAGGTGGCTGTTTTCTAGCCAGACCCCGTCGAAAGAGCCGGGAAAGCGACTGGACGTGGCCCTAGATATCGACAGAGCGAGGGCTTTGCCTTTGATTAGTCGTGGTGTAATAAATCGGAAGTGGAGTTACCAACAGCCCTGCACGTATCCGTGAATACTCAACTGTATCTGCGATTAGATTTTCACAATCAATCCAGATGGGTTTATTTTTTGGCCTTGAAGAAATGCAGTTCTGACTGAATCCCGTTAAACAGAGCAGGTAAACTGTAACATCGTTCATTGCAGCACTCGTGAATGGAAGTGTGACACGAGCTTTGGTAAGACATCTCTGTAGATCGGTGTTTTATAACAAATGCTGCCTTACAAAAATCCTTCATGCTTTAAAAGCACAATGACACCCTCTGGCACAGGAGGAGCTTTTGTCTCAGCTCTCCTGCACATTTACTCCTTCTCACCACAGAGAAGATCTCATTTTGTCTCATTATCCTGAGTTATATCACGCTCGACTACCAAAGCTGGAAAAGTGGGAGGTTAGAGCACCGGCCTGATATTACAGCGATTGCAAATGATAGTCACCGTGCAACCCTGACTCAAATCAGATCATGTCACCTAATTCAAGCGTGTTTACACTGGTTTGCTGATGTGCATAGAATTGATTTAAAGACTTTACTGATCCCTTTTAAAACATGACCGCACCTGCTGCCAAGATACAATCAGAGACCTTTTAACCCCACATAAGCCGGAGTAAGAACCTCGGGCTGTCCCCGCTGGCTGGGGCTTTTCTTATCAGGGCTTCGAGATGATGAGGCGGCTTGTTGTGATGAGCTCAGTCCATCTAAACCTGTAACATATCTTGAAATCCCTCCTTAAAACCTGCCCCAGGGGCCTCCATACACCAAGGACCAAAATACAGTCACCAGTGGGCACGCTCGATGAAAACTATTTTTTCCTGGACGCAATATGAATTTGCAGCAGAAGCTTCAGTTAATTCAACACCTTTCACGTCTCTTCCTCCTCACTGAGGCAGCGAAAGAAGAGTTTCGTGCATCCGGCGGGGCATGAAGCAGCACCATGGCAGCTTCTGGACTTGATTCATTCATTTAATTCATCTCATGGCAAACAGTTTTAGTTAGTTCCCTCAGACGAAAGGGGAACAGAGAGAAAAGACACCGTCTCTGACTGTGGTGCGTTTTTTCAGAACCATTTTTCTGCTATTACACTCTTATTGTCTTTCTGAAAACACTGCCTCGTAAAGTTGTCATGATGATGGATCACACAAAGTTTAGAGTACAAATGGTGGCTCAGATTCAAGACAGCTCACTTACACATGTTGGACCAAGTTCATTTATATTGCTGCAAACAGGGTGCTTTTATTTTTAGCCATGTGTCATTAGACTGTTCAGACGGCCTGAATGTTTGACTCATTAAACTTTACAGTAAATGGTTGGAAGTAACAGGAATAACATTTGAAGGCAATCAGATAACAGCAGAGTGAGATTAGAGGAGTGAGACAGTGAATGTGAGCGGAAAAAGAAAGAGAAACGGTGGGAGACGTCTTTTCAGATGGTAATCTCGTGGTTTCTGGCCTCCTCTGGCATCCAAACCAGAAGAAAACTGTTTGATTTGGCAAATGGCGAGCACTGCTCTCACTCACTCTCTCTCTCCGAAGAACCCAAACTGCTCCCATTCTCCCCTCCTCTCGCTTCTTTCGAAACTCGAAACGCCTTCCCTCACCGCAAACACACAAACATATTGTGCAAAAGGAGTGAGAGCTGTGACAGTGTTCCGAAAAGGTAGACGAAGCTGTGAACACAAAACAAAATCCCTGACAGAAGGTAAACAAGCAGATTACGAAACACGCCACTTTATCAAAAGACAAACAAAAAATTGACAGTCCCTCTGGGCCTCTTTTTGCTTTTGGCCTGGGTCCACGTTGGAGTTGGCGGATGCAGTGCGAGTGCAGCACACGGTTGGCTCAGTGCACTAAACGGGGCGATCTCCTAACCCACTGATCAACAGCGACAATGACAATAACAAATTGTTTCCTTGCCATCAAAACAATCTAAAAAAGCTTTGAGGTTTGAGCTGCTCGCCTGCCCTTGATTCCTTGCTTCAATCGACTTTTAGATGGCAACTAAAACGCAACAACATGTGTTTATATGAGAAAGAAGAAAAACAGTCCTTTTGCAGACAGGTAACAAGAAGCACAGTCAGCCGCACAAGTGCGAGTAACCTCAGTTCACTCTGGCAGGACCAATCAGGAGATGGGAGAACTTGAACCCTCAGATCTGTTGTTTTGGGGTTTTGCAATAATAAGCAAAGCACTCTCCTGATTTCCCTTTCAACTACGGTTATACTTCACTTCCCCTGCTAGCAATTAGTCTCCAGAATGCTATTTGTCAAAAGCCAAGCCATTCGTTTCCACCGGTCTGCCCCCGCCAGCTCTAGTTACAATTGACTGTTTCCTGCACAGAGAAAACATAAGCCCTCGGAGGAAGGAGCAGGGCCCAGCAGCTGGTTCAGACCACAGCCCGACAGTGTGTGGAGATGTCTGATAATCCAGTAAAAGCAGGACCACAGGATAAACACGGCGTAAACAAATCAGAACCAGCAACAAACAAGACAAGACGCAACACAACCCACACCATAATTCAGAAAGAAACGCATTTCTTTGGGCCGTTTGGGAGCCGGACCGCTGCAGAAAACAGGTCAATCACTGAATGACACCTATTGATTTTTTGGGCGCAGGACGTGACAAAACACGGGGTAAGTAAACATGCTCGAAACAAATGTGAAGAAGGAAGCTACTCGATAAAGTAATGAGAACTGGCCCGGCTGACAGAGCCATGAAATGTAGCTACAAGAAGCCCCTCAGGTCCCACCTCTACTGTGGCACACTGTCATTTTTCCTCTACTTTCCCAGTGATTGCAGATTGTGGCAATCTGGTACTTGGGTGAGTCCCAGTGAAGTAGCAGACCTATTGTGTTCGAGGCTGCGAGGGATCTGGAGAGCCGTCAGACAGCCAGACGTTTTCCTGGTAAATCACCAGCAGAGAGGGAACTTTTCAGAGTGCAATTAACAACCTCAAGGTCAGACTTCCCTGGAGAGTTTGCTCGGAAAAAATCCTCAGGCTCGCTCTCTCCCCCCTTTTACTCTTCGGGTGTTATCTTCACAGCAACACTCTTACACATGCTCTCTCTATCTCCTTTAGCCTTTCCTCCTCAGCTATACACACAGACACATTTCCCCCATTTTTTCTCCTTTTGCTCTGAGCAGACCCCTCCTCCTCCAGCCCCCCCCCCCCGTCTCCATTACAGATAAACCTTACTCCCTGGTCAGCGGCGACACCGTTGCCTCTCCGGCGCTGGAGGAGGCTTTGAAAATCGGTCGCAGGTGTGCAGAGGATGAGAGCCATGGATCTTAATCTTGAGCCAATAATGGTGCTGCTCACCGAAGAGGTCACTGCAGTGATATCTAAGAAAAGAGCTCAGACTCGTATCTTCTCCAAAGACGGGGCAACTCTGAACTTTCCATGTGCCTCATTGTGCAAGTGCACTTCATAAATTGGGCTGAAAATGGATTTTTCCTTTGACAATGTGGTTAAGCAGTGGATTTGATTCAACTCCTGTCAAGCACAATGGAACAGTGTTTATGGAGTACCAGGCTTTCAAAGATTATACACAAATTATTAGACAAAGAGTCCGACGTGATCAAGTTTCAATCCGCACACAACAAACCTGTGACGTTGAAGAGATGGGGAACTTGCTGAACTTCCAATGTAGAGGAAACAAAAAAGGTGTCAAAACAACAGCATTCTTTGTTCAAGGTTAAGAACAGATACTTGTTCAAAGTGAATGTGCTCAAAACAAAAAAAATAACTGTGTTCCGTAGAACAACAGATTTTTTCCCTTCTCAAAAACTTCACTCAAACGCTGGGCCCAAGTTTGTGTGTAAAATAGCTTTAACTAAAAGAGAAATCTTTCTGAGCTCAAGTCTAAAGACAAATAAACTGTCTTTAAGGCTGGATTTGGGCGTATGATCGCTCCTCAATTTGTTTTTGTTTAAATTTTTCAGGGGGAGACTGAAACTAGTCGAGACATGCCTGCCTGCACTGAAGATACAAAACGTTATGAAGTCGAGTAAAAACTCTGTCCAACTTTAGCGTCTGCATCCACGACAATGGGGAGAGTTTACTTAAGCTGCGGAATCTACGGTGCTTCCTGCAGGTGGCTTTCATATGCCTCCACTCACTTTCTTAGCAGACAGGCAGAGACAGGCAGGGGCAACAGAAGAATGAGATAACACTTTATGAGTGTGAGCAGGACCTGCTGTTAAAACACAGACGGGAAGGCTCTAAGTGCACTCCTCAGCAGGTAGGTCACTCCAACATGCGCTCCCAAAGGTTCGAGCTGTTGTCATGGTTTCCCTGGAGTGCCTGATATCACAGGATACATGAGCGCCAGAAGGAAATCTAACATTTTACTTCAACATACAAGGACAATTTTCACATTGGGGAAATTCGAGACGTGCCTGTGAAACCTCAATAGGAACAGACACTGTTGTGACATATTACAGTTGGAGTTTCTGGCTCGAAAAGTCCTTGTTCCTTTCAAACACTGGAAAAGTATTAAAGCACAAGAGTTTCATTTGGATTTATTTGACTTTCCCTCATGGCAGATCTGCTGTTCGATAGTCTAACAAGGAGGATAAATAAGAAGTTTACTTATAAAATGTCTATCCACGAGCTGAGGCTGAACTTCTGCAAGCGAAGTGACAAAATCAATAAGGCGTCCGACTCCAACCACATAAATGTCAATATTATTGCCATCCGTATGCAAGGAAGTAATTATCGTGGGACAGGTATGAAACTTCTGTCTCTTCCGTTTGATGGATCTAAATTAAAACAGAGCCTTTCTCCTAATGGGCAAAAGGAGAAAAGCGAATCAATGCTTCATCAACAAATAAATATTACCTTTAAAGCAACGGCTGAGGATGAAGTGATAAAGCTGCAGCAATGGGGGAGTTTTACTGTACTTTTCAGCAAGTTGCTATCGATTGGAATCCTCCAGCAGCATGAAGACGAGTAATGGGGGAGTGATGTTCAATAGCAGTGCAGTGCTTTACAAGGTATTAGTGTTCCACATTTATTAGCCGAAGTGTGTCGTTTCTTTATTAGCCGGCGCTTCGATGCTGTGCGCTGCCGCCCATTAATGTTTAATTGCCCCATTGTGGGCCTACTCTGGTGGCTGGATCATCCTGACCTTCTAAAAATAATATTTGTATCCATGTATGTGTGTGCACGCAGTAAAGGGAGCCACGAGGCAAGTGGAGGAACAACTAACTGCTTCATTACATAATAATTGTTTCCAGTTGTAGCCGTGTGTCGTTGTGTTGTACAGTCGGGGCCGAGATGGATGATGCGCCTCACTTTGGAATCAAACATGGAAGCCTGAGCTGCTCTCCCACACAAATTTCAAGCATGTATGTTCCGATTAGTTCATGTTGGTGACGGTGCTGCAGCATCCAGCGTGACCACAGTGTGTTTGCTATGGATCAGTGAAGGGGGGAGAACGGCCTAATTCCTCTGATTCACTTTGAATGTCGTGACACAGAGTTTGTGCTGCACCACTTTTACAATTTAAACCACCAGATGCTTTTCATGTCACCCAGCGAAGCCACAAACGGCTCTGAAAGTTTTGGCACCAGCGATGGATTCTTTCAAAAATGATACTTTGCACAATTTTCGGAGGGTTTCGTGAAATCCCGACTACATTTCAGTGTGAGACTCAGATTACATCTTTTCCTACATACAGACAAGGGGCATGTGCTGTACTTCATGTATGATGGTATATGATGAAATATATATGAGATGGAGCAAAAGTGGACTGCTGTCAAATTTCATTGTAATCAATGTTCTGCCAAAATTGCTTCAAGGACCTAATGAAAAAAACGGTGGATGTCAGGCCATATAAACTCTGTCCCGTTTGTGAGATGACATATCTATGTCATAAACTTTCCGTGAACTTTGCGTGCATGAACTCAAGCCAAACTCCCTGCGGGATGGGACTCAGACGCGAGCTGTCAAAAAAACCTGGCACGCTCACACGCACGGGCAGTCCTACCTGGCATGAGGGACGTCGATGCTGGAGGACACCACTTTGCGTTTCTGCTCCAGCAGGGACACCGATCGGGTGTCAGGGTCCCGGCTGCCGCGCTTGCCGTCGGCCAGCCGCTGCTCCTCCGCCGCCTCCGGGCTCAGGCAGCCGCCCTCCATCCTCTGACCGTCCGGAGCGCCGTTACTCGAGCTGTGCTGTAGAGGGAGCAGAGAGGAGGACTTCAGCGCGACGGGAAGAGAGGACGAATCAGTGCTTTAAAAGTGCTGATGCAGGAGAGAGACGTGGCGAACAGGTGCCAAACACAAGTACCAGATAATAAATGTGCCATTCTATTCTATTAAAGTGAAAAAGATTTATCATGAATTGCACTCCAGTTTAATGACATATTATAATAAAACCAAGCATTTACAATATTGCAAAATTATTACAAAGTGAGGATCATTTTCGACATTCATCACTGTGAACGTGTCAGAAACTTGTGACAATTTTTCTAATTTTGGATATATTTCTACTCGTTGTTTCTCTTGTTCTTTGGAGTGTCCCAAATACACCAAAAGAATGATTTGTGACTATTGCTTTTCAATAGTCCGGTGAGTATTATTGGTACTGTCATTGGAGAAATGTCAATCTGGTTATATAATTATTACAGATGACAAGATAATTTTAGGAGGAATTTCCCTGTTTTTACTGTCCTGTAGTTGCGGTCGTGCTGTGACCTCAGGCAGCCATTCGGACAGGTTACAGGGAAGTGGTCAGTGGGATATTAAGTCCCATGTCACTAGTTGTTGTGTATTGCAGCTCATCAAAGCACCGCTGGACATACACAATGTTTTCACACCACCCTTGGATTCAGTCACAAAGGACCATCTTTCTGTCCAATCACAACAATCTCAAAACACTTACTTAAAAGAATTGTTGACAAACAAATTAAACATAATACCTTCTGGTATTGTATCTGCACATGAATACCAACATGTACGCCCCCCCCACCCTCCCAAAAAAAAAAAACACACTCCAGTGAGCCGTTACATGGCATAACACTTAACATCAGCCCGAGTGTCAATGTCTGATTCTTAAACTGCGACTGTGATACTGGTATAGTCTTGAAATGACAACAGCAAACTCTGTCAGTCAGTCACACACCAAAACAAAAACAATTTGCTCTGATTAATGAGATAAGAGAGCACGAGGGATGAGTATCGAGTGTCACTCATGGAGGAGGCCGGCCGTATAAACGCTCAGCCGTGCGCAAAATGCGCTGTGAAAACACAGACTTGAGTAAAACAACAAGATGGATTACAGCGGCTCGTGGAAGATTAGGTGTTGTGCGCACGACGAGTGTACTCCTCGGATAAAACCAGCAGCCATTCCTTCCTTTCACCAGGCTTATGAATTATGGCATTTCACAGAGCCAGGAAATTGAGAATCATGGCAAATCGGTGGTGAAATGTGAGCCGCATATGTCAAAGCTGATGTGTGTTTCTGTGTGTTTCTGTTTGTGTGTGTGTGTGTGTGTGTGAGTGTGTGTGTGTTTCTTCAGCACACAGAAGAAAACACCCCGAGTGCCCCTCCTCTTTTCACATCTCATTCTACTTCTCGCTCTTCCACTCACATCCTCAAACTAATAACCTGCTCGCTTTGGGCAGCAGTTCGCCAAGCGTGAAGATTCAGATACCTTTACAGGTCAAAGGTCACAATAAAGAATGTCATAAAAACTAAATTGGGTGTGTTGACTTGCGTGCTTCCTCACTGTGGGGGAAAAAACTCGGATGAAAGCATCACCTACAGACGATCGACATGCAGAATTACAATTTTTTCCCCCCCGGTAATTCAAACGTTGAGTTTTGTGCTGAAGTCTTTGGCAGAGCAATTTCTTTCTAGCCAAATCACAAGAATGCAAGCCTTTTTTTGTTAAAACCCTATTTTTATGGCCTTCAAATACCTGCAACAGTTTTTTTTATTTGATCCAACACATGTTGAAACACAAAGATGAAAGCAGGTTCATAAAATTGAAATTCAAATCACAATTCTCCATTTATTGTCAGCCTAACATAACTAATTCTACAGATGTCGCCTATATTTCCACGGGATGTGCCAGCATACAGATTTGACTCTGCCGTCACCGTCCTTTATGCTGATGTGGATCAGCCGGCCAATGAGGACGAGGAGAGAAGCGGCCTGCCGGGGATCGCCGCTCCAGAACAAAGAGTCACTCAGCGTCTGTCAACAAGCCTGCTTCATTGACTCCCACGTCGGTGTTCGATCAACACAAACAACAGCAGGGACGGCGAAAGCTGTGGCGCCACAAAAACAAGGGGACGCCTCTCTGGGAGCAGCAAGGAAATCGCTGCAACTTTGATCACACACACTTGCACGGACAAACAAGTCAACAAGTGGCATCTTGCCCCCCCCCACCCCTCCTCACCAAAAAAAAAGAGCAGGGGGGTGCATTCGTTTGCCATACCGGGCTTGGCGCCAAGCATCCAGATTCTTTGGAGCATGCCACCCGTTGCCAACCTGGGGGTGCCCACTTTGTTGGCTGAACAGCTGCTGCTGTTCAAATGGGGCACCGAGCTCCCACAACAAACCCCCCCCCACTCCAAAATTTAAAGCAGCTCGATCTTACTCATCAAACGTCCAAATACGCATCGGAGCACGGCTCACAGTCGAGGCTTCATTACACACCCCTGCGCCCAGGAAGCCACACAGATGCCCATGTGAGCAGATACACACACACACACACACACACACACACACACACACACACACACACACACACACACACACACACACACACA
>JASSRZ010000054.1:9837194-9850888 GCA_032164315.1 Malacoctenus gilli | reverse complement strand
TGTGTGTGTGTGTGTGTGTGTGTGTGTGTGTGTGTGTGTGTGTGTGTGTGTGTGTGTGTGTGTGTGTGCGTGTGTTTATATGACCGACATAGACAGCCACAGAGAATAAGTAATTTTAGGTAAGTATCTATTAACTGGGTCTGTGTATGTTGTCCTGATTAGATTTGGCACTAAAGCATCCCCCCTTTGGCAGATCATTTCCTTAGAGGTCATTTATAGCAGACCGTGAACACCGAATACATCTTATCTAACGGCACCACCCTGATGTGCTTTCACGTCACTTGGTCAGGACAAAGCGCTCAAGCGGCCATGGTTTGAACGAACACTTATGAAGACGTCCCCGCTGAAATAACAATGACATTTTTTGGTTTGTTTCCAGAGGCTTCACATTCGTGTTTTTTGATTGTTTTTGTTCACCGATTCTGAGAGTTGGACTGCATTTGAGATCCTCTCTGACTGTGGCCGCACTCGGGGAGATGTTACAGCATTTCAAATGTCTATCATTTATGAAGCCAAAAGCAGCGAGCGCGCGGCTTCGCTGCATCTGTCTGATCCACAAACGAGCGCCAGCATGTCTAATGAAACGTAAACAAAAGCTGGAGATGCTGTAAAATTTTGATGTGGGTGGAAACAGATGAGATGACACCATTTTTTTCTGCAAAAGGGAAGGGTACATACTGCAGTAATGAAAACGGTATATACAGCTAATTTCTTAGGTCCTACTCATTAGAAAAATCAATCACCTGCCCTCAGACCTTTTTTTGTTTTTTTAACTTAAATGTACCACGCAGATGTACCGGAAAAAGTACCGTATGTCTTATTTCTGATCGGTTAATACCTGTCAGAGCTGAAACATATTTCCATAAATATGAACAAAGGATTTAGACAACAAGGCTTCGGGTTTTCCTAAAACACGTGTCAGAAACACATCAGCGCTCTCAACAGACCTCTACTCGAAATCAAAGCACTCCGAACGTCGTAGAAATAAGTCAAAGCTTACAGAAAAATCTCCAGCAAATAACAGTTGGTTAAAATAGTGCTCTAAGTATATACAGGCCTAAGTGGCATGTCGTCAGTACAGGCTACAAACAGACAGGTATGGTTTCCTCTTCTTAAAAGCTTTAGGTGTTCAAATTGTGCAGACGTTTCAGTGGATTGTGACGATGCAGTACCATGATATCAAACACTGTGCTTCAATGCCAAACTGAGGACCGTCTTGTACCAAAAGTAGACTCAAAACGAAAACAAACTAAATACAATACAAAAAAACAGTTTGTTGTGTTCTGTCATAATAGAGGTCTACTGGCTTCGACCTGTGTGCATATGTTGTTTTTTTTTGCTTGTTTTTTGTCGAACAATGAGAAAAGCGTACCTAACTGCCATTATGCTAACAACTCAGGTCCATTGAGTATCTCTATAACAAGGCTAGAAACGTCTATAAAAGCCTATTTGCTCCTCTCTCACAGACACAGTCCTCGGCATTTCACAATTACGCGTCGATATGCATCCTCAAATAAATATGAACTTCACAGAGAAAAAACATCAACTTGGACGGTAAAACTTCTAAAAAAAAAAGATAAAGAAAATCCTTTTCAATATGTGCGATGAAGACTTCCCTTCACCCTGTGTTTTTTTCCTTTTGGTTGTGCTGGCGACCGCGTCCCTCCCGAGACACGGCTCAGCTCACGCTTGTGCGGCACGCGGACTCGGCCGGAGGACGTGCGCAGCGTGGAGCAGTCATGAAGTCATCAGCCCTGTTTGACAGCACCTATCACGCCTTATCTTGGTTCCTGTGAGGCACTTGGCCACAGATCAGGTTGAGGGTTGTTTTTTTTTTCCCCCTCCTCTCCTTTTTCACACCCACACAGGAATTTTCAAACAAAGAGTGCACAGTGAATGAGCTGCCAACCTGACAGGGAACAGCCTCCAAATGCATCATCTGACACCTCAATAAAACATGGCACTGAGTCACCTGGAGGGAGCTGGAAGGACTGGCAGCTGCAGGAGGGGGGCTCGCAAATAAGGTTTCCTTCATATGTGTGGAAAGAGCCTGTTTTTTTTTCATGAGCATATGGCACTTAGTATCTTCTTTTGTTCAATCACAGGCGTTGCTACTGTCTTCAGCTGCATGTGTGCTGCGAGTGAAGATTTGCTTGATATCTCTTCTTCACTCGATATATTCGCCGCCGAGCAGGCGCCATTGCGGTACCAAAGACATTCACCCCTGCTTGATAAATTAATGGAGTCAAGTTCAGATGTGATAAACCGTACCCGAGCTGTAATGAGGACACTCATGCATGGATGATGGATGCTGTGATGAACCGTTTTCTGTCACTTCTGCCCCCCGAGTCATGTGCTACAACAGTACACTTGATAGCAGGTTGAAAGCTCTGCGGTGATGTCGGAGAGCTTCTCCTAAATCGCCACAGACGGAGGAGAGAGGGGGGGAGCGAGGCGAGGGGAGGGGACGACGACGACTCAGAGGCGTGAAGTTTCCCTACTCAGACCCAACTCCCCCACGCTCTCATAGTCCGGCTCGGCCTTCGCCGCGTCCGCTCCCTCCGCCCCGAACCCGGCCCTGTGCTCGTCGTCCGAGCTGCTATTCTTTGGGATGCGGATGGTCTCGTAGCCGGGGTCCGTGCCGTCCAGGAGGGGGTCCTCTCCCGCCTGCGGCTCCTCGGGCTGGGCGTAGATGTCTCGGACGGTGGCGTAGAGGTCGCTGGAGGAGGAGGCCGGGACCAGACCCTTGATCTCTGCGATGCTGCTGTAGTCGTGCTCCTTGTCTTCCTCGTTAGCGTCGTCGTCGTCGTCGCCACAGTTTGCTGTGTTGACTGTGGAATAAACCGCTGACTGAAAGTAAGAAGAGATACAAAAAAACTTCACTATTGTACTGTAAAAAAAGAGGCTAATTGGACAGAACAAGCTAGTAACATCAACTACTTTCTGTTGACAGGTTATTGCCTCTGTAGAAGATGATGTCGTCAGCATAGGGTGGACTTTGCAGTGATTTCCACACTTTTAGAGTTAAAAAGTTTCCTCATGGTCCTTTTTTCTTCATCCAATAGCCTTCATACATATTTTACAGTGAGCCATTGTGCATATTACAGGGACATATTGTTCTAATGACTAAGTCAGTTCCCCTGCAGACTGGTTATTAATTTGCCTGGTTTTGTCATTAGCTTGGTTAATCATACAAAAACATCTGCCTGAAAAAACTTCACAGCAGCAGAGATAATACAAATGTGAATAGTTAAGACACTGATGCATTCATATCTAAATATCCCTGCTGGGTTTTTTTTCCTCCCTATGAGCACAATGCCTGATGTCGTATGACTCTTTCACCATTTTCCACAGTTTTTTTCCCCCCTTTTGTTCCGTCTATATTTTTTTTTTTATCTTCCCGCTGCTCTGAGCCTTGGCATCCGTACAGTAAAGTGCTGCCGTCTCGGGACTGGAAACTGCAGTTTTGGGAATAAGGGAGTTTAACACACACACTTACTTCATTGTTTGACAGAACGTGGTTGTTGAACCCCAGCGCAGCAGACAGAGGGGAGTGTAACTGGAGGAGAGAAAAGAACAAAAAGATAAGAGTCAGATATGGCCTCCTGGAGCAGGAGGAGGAGGAGAAAGGACTGGCTGCAGAATCACATTTTAAATTCTTCCATCGCTACAAAGTAAAAGCTTCGTTTGCCTCAAACTTGAAAGGCCAGCATCATTTTGGCGGCATTTTCCTGATTGTTTACATCAAAAATGTTTTTTGAAAAATAAATGCAAATTAATTGAAGTTAAAATACATGCAGTAAAAAAAAAAAAAGCATGTTGTAATGATTTTTAGGGAATGCAATTAAGACACGGTTGTATTTCTCATTGAGCTGTATCACTAAAACATGCAGGCAAACTATCGACAAGTTCCTCAAAAACACACACGCCAGTCGAAAAAGCTCCCTGAATGTGAAAGAGCACTTGGTCGTGGATCAATACTGAAATCCTGAACTATTCCCAGCAGTGGGAGCTGCTGCTGCTGTTGCTGCCTCGCGCTCGCCGTTTCTGTTGTGATACATGTGAAGCTAATGTTCTATATAGCCACCCATTCATTAAAAAAATTATCGAACCGGCGTCGATGGGAAGTGACAGAGAGTGTGACGCTTTCGTGCGCGGCCCTCCGTCCACCTCGCCTGATGATCGATGAGGGAGCCATTAATCAACAAAGCACAAGTGACAGCAGCACAAAACACCTCAGGAGTCTAACAAGAATCTCAATATTACTGCCAGCACTCGCTAAATAGTTTCAAAGTGTGTGTCGGGGGGGAAGGTGCTGTGCTTTTTTTTCGTGTTTTGGAACGGATTCATGTTTTGACTCCATACGAGGTGAGAATTTCAGATGTCGTCCTTGGCTGGAGATGCCAAGGTTGCCGTTAATGCTCTGAAACAGCGAGAGCTGCTCGCCGCTGAGACGCGGCACTCGGTGCCACCCGAGGACACATTCTCGCGCGGGCCACATTCTTAGGTAGTGAACGAAAAACCTACACACGCGCCTCATCCATCAAACTGTCCCGACACCAGCTGCGTGGAGTACCGTCTTCATGCGGATACATGTTTCTCTGGCACTTCCTCAAAGCCTGTAAATCAATGGGATTTCTTTATGGACAACACGTGTTCGGAGACATGATGATGACTTTTATAGATGCGGCACACACTCCGGCAGCAGACGCCCTTATCATTTCACTTTAATTAGCCGACAAATTAGGCAGAGTGCCCGCGGAGTGTTTGGCCAAGTCACAGCACCTAAGTGGTTTTCATGATGTTTGTTTCTCCCATATAAAGCCCTCCAACCTTTGCCTCAAATTAAAGGAGGATTTTAATGTACTGAGTCAAACGGTTCTCAGTGAACACACACACAGACCCCCACTGAGGCACGCAAGTGCTGGGAAGTTTGAGTTGCGTGGAGATTCTCTAAGCTCGACACTTTTCTCGCAGTTGCTCCTTGACGAAACGAGTTGCGTCCGCGCGGGATGATGCAAGATAATGTGCTGAGTTGCAACAGCTCCAGTCAGCCATCACTGACCACCTGGTGTACGTACGTGAGAAGGAACCAGCCATCGGTGCAGTGGTTGGATCCACGGAAACACTGGACTGATTTCGTGATTCACATGGCTAAAGATAAATACGCAACAAAACAAAAGGTTTTTTAAAAAAAATGCGAATCTGTAAAAAAGAAAGAAAAAAAGCACGTGGATTGAGGTTTGTTTTGTGTCAATAAGCATCAGGTCATTTCATCTGACAGTTTAATATTTTGACAGGTTATAATCGCATGTGATGCACCGGCACAGGTGAACGCCAAAGAGGATTATGGGGATGTGTTTATATGTACGTAGGAGATTCAGTGACCTACAAGGCACGCAGTTATTATGATTGTAAGCTGATTACAGCTGCCTCAGAAGATGGACGGCACGGGTGTCAGTGTGTCAGTTATGGTGGCGTGCATGCTGACACGTGCATATCATCTCGGATTGCCGCTGTTGCGTGTGGCCACACGAGCAACGACTCCGACGAGCGACTGCGGCTGCATGCGTGAAGTTCATTCGCGCCGACTCGAGTGGATCTCACAACACAAACAAATCCTCCGTCTAACAACGCAGGCTCCCTTCGGCGGCAAGGCGGCGCAACAGTGCTGACACGCCCAGCGCCACCGTTTACCTGGACCGTGTCCCCCGTGTGCGTCCCAGCGGGCCGGCGGCAGGGTCACATTCATTTCCTGCCCCCCCTGACATGAAAAAAGCCCCACAGGCGACACACAAGCAAATAACTGCAAATAAAACGAGTGTTGTTGTTTATGACAGTTCAATAACTGTTTAACTGCGCAGCATCAGGGAAGCAGCGAGGAAAAGGTCACAAAGAGTCAGTGTGAGATGGCGCTGCAGCGGTTTAATGAGAAAACCAGGTGTGTGCGTGGAAAAAAAAGTGCTTGCATGTATAGAAAAAAAGGACGCCTCTGTGTATAAGAGAGCAGCATTTACTGAGCTGCTACCTGGGGGGATTCCTCTCGGACATTTACATACAGGCTACTCACTCAGTGTGTGTGTGTGTTGTGTGTGCGTTGTATATGTGTGTGCGTGGATGATTTGTGTCCATGTGCATGCGCGTGAGGGATGGATACAGAGAGGGAGCGTTTCTATAGCGCATATCATCCATCATGAAGCCAGACTAACTGTCATGGTGATGGTGGCCAGCTGGTGCGCACTAGACATAGACAAACACACACACACACACACACTCTCCAGGCCAGACAAGACAAATCGCAGACGACTCCTGGTCATACATGGGCGTAAACCACAGGGAGCCAGGAACATTCACGGTTAACCTTAAATCAGCCCCAGGGTGCCTACATTAGCGGAGTATATGTAAACATACCCATGTCACAGGGCGTATCTGTATTTGTATGTAACGTGGGGGTGTTGGGGGTGAAATGAGATGCAAGGCAGCGCATATATATATTTTCTGGGAGGAGCTGTGTGGATGAGTATATTTTAACCTTTTACGGACCTCACCAAGAAAAAGGCAACAGACAAAATGTTTGCGCTTTTTGGAATTTGATCATTTCTTTGGGTGTGAAATTAAAAAAAGGGGGTTGGAAAATATAGATTTCAAAAAAATTGATCTCCACCAAATGGCTTTTTACAACTCAACCAGAAGGAAAAAATCAGTACATCCATTTGCCTCGCCCGGCGTTACACAGATTTATGAGTCAAAGTGTGTGCACGGCTGTGTGTTGGCCAGGCTCGCCGTGGAGCGTGGAGGTACGCTGCGGCCCACTCGATCAAGATTTGATCACGGATATGGGGGTCAGCCCAGGCTGCCTTCGCCTGCTGTCCAAAACGAGAGGCAGTGATTAACTAATTGGCTACAACACCAGAGACAAAGGGATGGTGAGATGTGACGGGGAAAAAAAAGAAGAAGAAGAGAGCAGCGAGGAGAGGAGAGGAGAGGAGAGGGGGGAGGAGATGGACAGAGGGGGAGCGCAGAGACGCAGGATATTAAAGGATGTTTATGGTTTATTACGGCATGGGTCATTTTTTTCATTGCCCGGGCTGTGGGAGCAGAAACAAAGCAACAATGTAATTGGAGCCATGCTACCGCTGACATCCAGATTCCAATCACGCCAACACTCTGCGGCTATTGTTTACTTTGTCGTCGTTTAGCGAGCTAATAATTAGCCGGTAAGCTGCTTGTAGCATTACTGAGTCTGATTAGGTTGTGCATTTGCTGGATTGTAAACCGAAGTCATGCAGGTATAAAAAAAATGCTCCCGTGGGAAGCATGAAAATTAAAGTCAGTGTTTGGCTTCGCAACAATGTTTTGATCCCAGTTTTCCATTCAGATCGCCACCGAGGGTGGTCGCAAGTGATGCTGGGCGACAAACGGCTAAACAATACGCAGCCTGACTCTCGCAGTCGGAGCGACATCAAGACCTGTGTGAGCAAAACAGGTCTGAATGAGAAACAATGAATTCAGAGTGAACAGAATGTACAGAGGGCCGGTTTGCCGCTTCGCGCAGCTCTGTGGTAGACTGTTTATGTCTGACGCAATTCTTTCTTCGCTCTGAGAGTGACTTGTTGTGTGTTTTGTGGCTTGCGTGTGTGATCCGCTGATGGATTTGGGCATGTGGAAGGCAGCATGCTGAGAGGAGCGGCGGCGGCGGCAGCGGCAGCTCTGCTCGGTGCAGCCTGTGGCGCTGAACTGCTTCAGCTTTCTTTCCACCTCCTTTTACTCGCTCCTTGCCGTCCTCTCCCCTTATACATCTTTATGTGTCACCCCTTCTCCCCTCTCTAATGCTGTTGCCTCTTTGTCATCCTCCTCTCTTCACTACCTTCCTTTCTGTAACAGATGACTTCATTTGTATGCTGCTGGGCTTCTTGTTTTCCCCCTTTCTTTCGCTCTATCTCGCCTCCTCTCACTCTTGACTTTCTTTCTCCCTCAGCCTTCATGTCTCGCAGTCTTTTCAGCGAATTTTTTTTTTGAGTCAATCTCCCATCATCTCCCCGTCACTTATCTCTGTTTCATCTATTACTCTCTGCTGCTCTTCTCCCTCCGTCTCCCATTTTTATTCTCGTCTCCTCCCCTTCACTCCCACACCGTTTTCTGTCACCCTCAAATTTCTCCCTCCGATCTGCCACCGTCTCCCTGAAGCAGCTCTGAGATGGCAGCTTAGCGGATGATAATTGTGGTGGAGAGACACGTCTCCCTTTCTTTTTGTCTTGCGCGGTATTTTTCTCAAGCCACTTACGCTGACTCCCTTCGGCAGCGTTGCTGAATTAGATGACCGACGTCAGCTATTTAGGGGTTGAATCTGCGATATTGGATGAGGGGGGAAAACTGGGGAGAGGCGAGAATGAGAGGGGGAGAGAGAGAGAGAGACGGGCGCTGTGACCTTACGATGATGAGGTTTTGCCTGTCTCTGTCGCAAAGAAATGAGGTGCTACCAACTGGATTTACTTGGAAAATGTCAATCTTTCGTCTCCAAAGTAGGGGCTGAAAAGTAAACGGGCCAAAGTTGTACTTTTCTTCCCTTTCTTCTCCTCTGAATAAGAACGAGCCACTTTTTCTCCCGTGTCTTTGTCATTCTGTGCCCCTTTGCTCAGAGTTGACTTTGCATGCAGACTTAAAAGGGTTTTGGGGGTTTTTTGTTCACTGGGTCCTCACCTCTCCATTGTGCAGAGCGGCCCCCACAAGTCCGTTCATCATCACCATGGGCTGGTTGTCGTTCTCGTCCAGAACCTTCTCCGGTACCGGTGGGGGAAGGTCCTCCTCCGGTTCCTCTGCGGGCTTGTGCGAGTGAAGGGCGGCGTGATCAGAGCGCCTCTTCGCCTCCATGTCCACACTGTGGCGGCTCTTCTTCTTCAGGTCCACCGAGGCGTACTCCACGCCCGCGCACAGGGGCCCCCGCTCCGGCGTGCTGGGGCTGAGGTGGCCGTTGAGGACGGCGGCGGCGGGGTGACGCGGGGGCTCGTCGGGACTGACTTGGATTGTACCGTTGGGGAGGCCGAGGTTCGCTGGGGGGTCCTTGAGCTCCTTGACCGTCTCGTACAGAGAGTCTTCCACGCTGACGTCCCGGGACGCTGCCGCCATCTCTTTCACCACCTGATCGCAGACATATACGCGTCAAATTGTCTTTCCCAAACGTGCAAGATACATTTTAATGCTTCTGTTTCTCAGCCAGAAACTCGATCGATTCAACAAACTCCAGAAGAAAAACCTGGCTAATTTCTGATTAATTCCCCTCTGTATATTTTGACCCTGAGCGCAATCAATCGCACAATCAATCACTCAGTCAACCAGACCGACAATTTTTGAGGCAGTCAAAGCTTTAATCTCCTCTAATGGGCACGTCCGAGCACCGCCCGAGTAAAAATATGATTCTGCTGCTGAAAGGTGACTTTAAGCACTGACCTCATAAGTGCTGTCCCCTGAGGCCGGGGGTCCGTCCCCGATGAGGGCGTTGTTGGGAGGGATACTGGGAAGCTCCCGGTCCTGAGGACACTTGGAGGACCTGAGCTCTGATTGGCTGGAGAGCATCTCCTCCGACAACTGGGGACTTGTGTCCTGTGTGTCCGAGAGGACTGGTGCAACGGAGAGAGAGGGGAAGAAAAAAGGAGTCAGGGCCAATTAGATGCTTATTGTTGTCATTACTGTTGTGTTTTTACAAGGGCACGATGCAATTTTAACAATGAGCTCATAGTCATTGTGAAGTGAGTCAGACTTTCCTTTTCCATTAGCTGAAACTGGCTTTAGTATTTACAGCGCTTTGAAACGGCTGTTTAGTACAAACACAGCCAGAAATGACAAACATTGCAAAGATACCAATAAAAAACAATAGCTGAGGCCTGAAAATGCCCAAGTCCAATATAACAACAGATGCGGCACAAATGTCAATAACGTGACTCAGTAAATGAATGCAAAGGACAATAAAGTCCTGGAATCCTCCTTCCCCTCCTACAGTCGGCAGCACGGACACGAAGGACGGAAGACGGCGAGCTGAGCGGCTCCTCTTACTTGTACCGCTGGTTAGAGGACCGTTGTGAGAGCTGCTGACTGCCATGTCAGTCACTGGACTGTCTGCTGATTGGCTGATGGTCTCCTTCTCTGACACCTGCACAACAAAGGAGAAGCTGTTTGTCACTGCTGTGATCACCTCAGTGCTTAGGAGGAAGGAAGAACAGGAAGCCTGTATTAAGAATGTGTTTTATTAGGCAATATCGATGTAAAAGTTGCATTTATGAAGGGAAAACAATTCAAACTGCACTTCTTCTTGCGCAGGAAATACAATTCTCACACTTCTGTGCAACATCGAAGCCACAGGAAGCAGGCGGGTAATATGTTGCGAGTCTCGTTTCCAGGATCTTGAAGTTTTTTCATGAAATCTCTCTCATTTTTTTTTCCATTTTCACACTTTCTTGTACCTCGTCTCTGCTTTTCCACTGACATTACTGACTTGTAACTTCTATTTGAAGCTTACTTTCAGAACGCTTCACTATTTAATTGCAGTATGTGTTCACCAACCAATTAACGACATCTATAGATAGATCAAAGAAACAAGAGCAGGAAATACCGAAAACAATTGAATTCCACATGAAGATGCACTGGTGGTAATTCCCACCTCAGCTGATTGTGAATGTGACAAGCTGGGCTAATCTGAAAACCTCCCATGAGCAGATGTCATTTAGTGCTTCTAATGTCTGACTCATTAATTGGAGACACTAAAATCAAGTCAAGCAGAAGAGCACGATTCAGCTGAGAAGGGTAAAATGATGGTATTGGTAGTGTCGCATGAATAATAATGAACGCCATAGGAGGAAGAGACTCCGAGGACCCCCACAGGGGGATTTGGTTCCCTTTTTTCACCCTGCTTCCCTCCACAGGAAGCTCGCCGCTATAGATCGAGCGCTCCGACGCTGGCGGGGATTCAGTTGTGTGCGAGGACACTTCAGCAGAGCACACTGAGCTTTTCTACCCGCGTCTTCCCTTTGAAGACAACTTCTGTATTTGCGGCATCATGAAAACGTGCATCAGCATCTGATAATTAAACTGACAGGATCCCAAAAAAGTCGGCTGTTTGATCAGCCTCCACAGAGCGGAGTCAGCTCCATGAGTGAGCAAACACTCCAATCAACACAGTCCTCAACTCCAAATAACAGTCTCCGAGAAGAAACCACAGTAATTAACAGCGGATGCGCTGCGCACTTGCTGGGCTGAGGCGTGAATTCTGCACACTGCACAGACGCGGCTCCGTTTCTGCAGGTGAAATCATCACGTGAGCCTAAAAGAGCAGAAAATGTGACGACCTCTTCCACAGTGCAGACCAAAGCTGCTCTTTGTCAAGGTTTGTTGTTGTCCTGATGTGTGAGCAGAGAGCTGTGAATTGAAAGCTCCAGGCAGCCACCTAGCGGCGAAGTACTCACACAGCAGTTGGAGTCAATGATGTAATCTTTAACTATTTTGTGACCCCTAAATTGATTACGTTATCCTTTCGGTGGAGGCGTTCTCATTGGAACAGGAGGGCTGCAGTCGCTAGTAGGGAAATCTGGCCGTCAACCACCTTTTTACTGGAAGAATGATTGAAACTGTGTTGTGAAAAAACAGATTGCTGGAAGACTGTGATTTTATTACTGCGTAATTATCAAAGCAGGTACACTGGATCACCGTGCCCTTTTTAAAAGGGGGATACTCACAACACAGGAGCAGTTATGCACCGACTGTGGACTCAGACAGTATGAAATAATATTCTGGATCATTTTGTGATAAACCATGATAAGGAACGACAGTAAAACACAGAGCAATCCAATATGTACTGAACCTAATAAGGAGCATTTACATTATCTGAAGCATTTAGACGTACATGAATCTTGATTCAGATCTCTTGAGAGACACAAAAGCCTCATATTGACATAAATACTGGCGACGCGCTGATCAGACGGCCCAGTTTAAAACATGTGATGCGGCGAATGAGGAGGTGGCAGACGAAGACCGGGGGGGGGGGGGGGGGGTTCATGGCTGTTACGACGCAGCCACAAGACGGACAGCCAGACAGACCGCCGGTGAGCGAAGAAGGGCTAATCCACTCATCGGCATAGACAAAGCCCCCCATTTAACCTGTCAGCCCGTGACATGGTCCGTCATACAAATGGGCCCCTCCTGAAACAATTTGGCCACCCGGCAATCGCGCTGCTGCTCAAAGGTTGCAGGGAAGATATCAATCAAATGCAAAAAGCCTGGAAGGAAAGTGTATGCGTGCGTGCGCGCGCGCGCGAGACGACATGACTGCTGACACACACACACACATGGACACAGACACACATTGAAGTGACAGTAGAGGAGAGGGAGTGGATGTCACTTCGTGTGTGAAATCGGGGTATTTGTCACTCCTAAATGTTGCTTAGCGACTGAAGCATCAATATTATGCTCGTAGGTAATTGCTATCTTTGACCACGACACGCTGTTCAAGAGGACAAAGTGTACATTTTGCGCATGTTATTATAAGGAGCGCAGTGCCGGACATGGCAAGGTCAGCTCCATCAATACCTTATATGCTTGCTCTCAGACTCACCCAACCGTGTTCGAATTGGAGTCATACTTATTTTATTGATTCAAGAAAATGGACCGCAATTTAGAAACGGCGGATATGAGCAAAACAATGAGTGAAATGTCCCACGTGAGCACCAGGAAGGAGAAACCACTCGCCGATCGGCAGCTGCGGGCAATTTGGAGGCGACGGCGCCAACAACTGGAGGCTGTCAATCAGCCATGTGCAGGCAGACTCTGTGCTGTGTGTGTGTGTGTCGCTGTGTCAGAGTGATGCAAATGAGTTAGGAAGCACATGTCAAGAGGGTGCGTGTGTGAGAGAGAGTGTGAGGACAAGTATTTATATTTGTGGGACCAGAATCTGCCCACACACTCATATTATAAGGAGGTGTCAGCGTCTAAGAGTATCAACAGCTGCCCTTAAAATGACTCGATAAAGAGAAGTAGTATCCCACACTTCGAGCTTATAGTCGAGTTGAGGGGAAAGAATCTGAAAATTCCTGCTGAGTGTAACCTCACATTAGCATTTCCTTTAAGCTTCCAACAGATTCAGTTATTTATTGTGTCTTTCATCAAACAAATATGTTCAAAAAATTTATTTCTCAAGAGCTTTTCTGACAGGTGAAGCTCTCTGGTGCCCTCTAGAGGACGCTCACCACACTGCATGGAAACGAGTACTTTCTGTATCAGCAGCAAATACAAGTAAGTCAATGTCATTGTACCTAAGGGTGAGTGTGTCCTTGTTACCAGCTTATCACTCTCACACTGCTGCACCTGGACTGGGTTTGCTTTTGTAAAAAGTGAATAAAAAGGTCTGAGCAAGTATTTTATAAAAAGTTACATTTAATAAGCCATTAATTTACTGCTGGAAGAGCTAAACTTTCAGAGCTTCACATGTTAAAGCCTCTGCGAGGGAGAGAACGTGACAATAAGTGTGTGAATACATGAATATGAATGTTCAGCCACACGTGTAATTACTTATCAAGTTGTCACATGGTGGCAAGATGAGAAGCACACAACTGTTCAGTTCAGTTCACACATACACACGTACACACACACACGTACACACACACACGTACACACACACACACACACACACACACACACACACACACACA
>JASSRZ010000054.1:9799409-9811197 GCA_032164315.1 Malacoctenus gilli | reverse complement strand
ACACACACACACACACACACACACACACACACACACACACACACACACACACACACACACACACACACCACACTTGTTTTATGTGCAATAATCAAATTTGACTGAAGTGCTAACACAGCACCATTTCAATCACCTCCCCCCTTCCGACATATTTCACACCGTGAGATGCTTCTGTCTTTTTTTGTTTCATCTCCCAAGAAGCAGCCGCAGTGCCAGGGGACCGTTTCCTGTTCTCTCCGTCTATTTGATTATGAGACGCGTCTGTTTGCGGAGGAGAAACCTCGTGTATTGACTCAGTTGCAGACAGACTCCCTGTTCTCTGCAAGTGTACTCCAGTTTGTTTTGTCGTGCGACTGAGAGCAAGAGGTTGTCACTCAACAGTGCAGCATGCAGAAGCGATCATCAGCAAGGATTCTTCTCTTTTAAAGCTGATAATAATGCAACAGCTGAATCAGAGTATTATCGCGAGGTTTCAGAAACCCAGACCTTCTACGTCTGTCTGGCAGAGTATTACTACAAAATTATATTTCAGTATAAACAACTTTTTCAATAAGTACACAAACAAAACTTCCGTGTACTACATTAACTCAACAATCTTACCAAAAAAGTGTCAAAATTTCTCAATGAAACGCCTTCACAGATCAGCTGATTTTGGCAACAAGCTTTATTAGCACCGATTCTTTTAATAAATCAATCTGTCTCATCTATTCAAATCTACTGTTTACACATAATCTCTTTATATGCATATTAGTGACGCTTTTATTCATACCTGGCTCAGCTGATCTCCACTCTGCTTCCCGCCTCCTGTGTTTGTTATCATCTAACGCCCTCTAGCGGTCTTTATGCCGCGCTGCGCTCCGTGTGGGTGAGGTCAGAGGTCACCGCAGCAGAAAACATGGCGGCTCCCACGAAAGCTGCCGTGGTGCTGAAGGCGGTGAAGAAGATTTCGCTGCAGTTTTGTCCCTTCGAGTCCAACGTCCGGTCCACACGGTGAGACACGCGGGTTTAATGTCGTTATTAAGTCGGAGCCCAGTTTGTAAAGACTGAATTTAGATTTAAAGCCGTGATTCGACCATTTTTAGACCGTCAATGAGTGTTTACCTGATGACAGTCCACAGCTCAGCTGTAAAACTGAGACAAAATGCGATAATAAGTTCACTCTGCTGAGTTAAATGCTTTCGAAAGTAAGAGTTTTTGTCTGTCTGAATGTTTTTCTTTCGTAGTTACGATCCGATTTTTCCACTTTTGACAAAAATCCTTGTTTTGACATTGAAACCTGCCTCAGCTCGTTCTGCACGGACTGTTTGCTTTTCGAGTCAATTAGAATTAAAGCGACAGTGTGACCATGCTTCGCCTCATAGTTCAAACATAAAGGAAGTCTTCTACACGCACCGTGTGATGTCTCGTTGTTCCAGTGACTCACAGCGCTGTGCTGCCTTTTAGACGCCGCCATGCTGTTTCTCTGTTGGTCACCTGCTCTCTTTTTTTCTGGCTCCACAGGGAGTTTTTGGCCCTGGTGGGCTCCGAGAAGGCTCGAGCGACAAACATGAACTGTGAGGTGGTTTCGACAGTGAAACACGACAAATCTGAGCCTGTGATCGAAGTTACTTTTGGTAAGTTTGAACACTATTTGGCTGCACAGATCTTTGGATGCCGGGTGTTTGGTTTGTGTAGGTTTGACCAGAAAGGGATGATACATTAATCTAAGTTAAACCATGATGTGGTCCCATCCATACACTCAAAAAGAACAAACCTGGGCGTGTCACAGCAGCAGAACATCTGGCCTGACTTTTAATTTCCAGCTAACGTCTTTACTATGTAATACGGTCAGTGAGTCACACTCCATCCACAGCAGAGATATCGGCCACAGTTCAGCAGAAATTCAGCCGTCTGCGTGTCTCACGACTTCTGCTCCGAATTGCAACCTCTCAGTCCAACTCCAACATTGTGTTGTGGTGAGTCATGGCTTTGTCTCTGTGTGTTTCTGTGCCTCAGTGGACGGAGAGATGCTGCTGATGAAAGGAGCCAATCTGACCAGCAAAGAGATGCTGAGCGCCTTTCAGTCCTGCTGCATCGCCAAGGACCCGCAAGCGAACCCCACAGCCAAAAAGTGATCGTCTGTCCACAAATGTATCTATATTGAACTTGTTTGTATTTATCTGTCTATGCTGTGTTGATATGTACAATAAAAACAATCAAACAATCCTACTGTCCCACTGGTGTTTCTGGTCTCAAAAGAGAGGTTTAATTAGTCCACTGTGCATCAGTCCCAACGGCTTTGTTTTTTTTACCCACATTAAAGACACAAAATAATAAACTTGGCCGGCAGTTTTTTTTTACACAATGTAATTATTTTTACTGTATAGAGTTGAGTCCAATTTCAAGAAAGTAAAGCACAGTTTTGAGTTTTTATGTACTCTAAACACATAATAACATTCTTATAAAGAGAAGGAAACTATTTGGGCACAGTTAACTGTTTATTTGATTGTTTTTAATTCATTGTCACTGGCAAAGCAATAGACCACAATAATATACAAACAGGAAGGAGACTACTATAACACCACTTTGGGCTCGCTGACCAAGCAGAAACACTTTATAATTGATTGGTAAAAATCACCTTTTGGCAATGACAGTTTTGCAAACTTGGTGTCCAAAGAAGCAACAAGCTTTAACAGTTGTGATTGATAACCTTAATTATGAAAAAAATGATGAATCAGTTGTGTTAAAACTCTTTGCAATCAAAAGTCGTTTGATGACGATAGAAGCTGGACGGAGGCAGGAGGCGGGACTTCAGCGGCTCCCTCTGCGACGCAGCGCGCTCTGATTGGTTGTGAGGTCCCTGAGCAGACCTTTAAAACCGCCGTGAGCGTGGTTCCCACACTGGAGGAGAGTTGAACCCGGAGCCGCTGTCGCCGTTAACCGTGAAGGATACCGCCGTTAAGTCCGCCAAAATGGTCGAGAAGTTCGTCGGAACCTGGAAGATGCTCAGCAGCGACAACTTCGACGATTACATGAAAGCACTTGGTAAGAAAGCAGCTGGCGGTCACTTCAAAAACTTCAAATCTGATCATTAAAACGACGTTAATATCTGTTTTTATTTGTTTCTTTTAATGGGCGTGTAAATTCCGAGAGGTGGCTTTGACCAGAATCACTCTGATCGCGCATCAAAGTAACTTTCTCAACTCTGCACGGTACCATCTGTTAACGCATTCCCGCCCTGCAGGGGTGGGATTCGCCATCCGGCAGGTGGGGAACCGCACTAAGCCCAACCTGATCGTGTCCGTGGACGAGCAGGGGTTCATCAGCATGAAGTCCCAGAGCACCTTCAAAACCACCGAGATCAAGTTCAAGCTCAACGAGCCGTTCGACGAGACGACCGCGGACGACAGGAAGACGAGGGTCGGTGCGGGCTGGGGGTGGGGGTGGGGGTGGGGGGGGGCGACCCTGTCTGTGTCCTGCGGGACTGACTGAGTGAGGTCTCTGTGCTTTATGCCCCCTGCAGACCGTGGTGACTCTGGAGAACGGCAAGCTTGTGCAGAAACAGAGCTGGGATGGCAAAGAGACGACCCTGGAGAGGGAGGTCACGGATGGCAAATTGATAGCGGTGAGAGTTCTCATCTTCAAACACTGTTTTCTTGGGGGGGGGCAAAACTTCAAGTAGACTCTCATGACCTTCCTCAAATCACAATCTCTCTAAAAAGCCTGACAATTTTTAAAGCAAGTGCATTTACTTCCAATGAACTGACAATTTGGTCATTACAGTTTATTCTGGTCTTTCATGTCACATTATGCTTTTAAAGGCTTCGTCAAATCACAAACATCTTTAGGTTTATGACTTTATTTTAATAATTTTCTATTTGTTTTTCATTTGTCTTTTGAATGAGTTTTCCCTTTTATTTTTGTCCTCTTTGCTTCATCTTTAGTCAAAGCTCTCTTCACTTTGTGCATCAGTAGTTGTGGCTGTATTGGCATAACAACAAAACCTGCCAGAGAGACATAAATCCTGATGAATATTCAACATACATTACAGTTGGTGTTATGTCCGCTTACCTTCTGCGCACCAGCTGCAGACTAAACGGTCCCCTGTACTGGCAGCATGTGCAGCCGCATGTTCTGATCCCTCGTCTCACCTGGGCTCCGTCTGTCTCTCCTCACAGAAATGCATCATGGGAGACGTGGTTGCGGTGAGGACGTACGTGAAGGAGGCATGATGCTGATTCATTTTTCTTTTTTACCTTCTCTCTTTTTTTTCACCCGGCCCACTTGTTGGATGCGTTGCTGGATGACCGGCTCAGTTCAATGAGCGTTTAAAAAAACCCCAAAAACAAACCAAAACAAACCTAGAACATTGGTGTGTTCTGCTCTCCTTCTTTACCTCCGCTGTGTTGCCAAATTGACCTTCCTGTGCCTCCGTTCTCCAACATGACAACATTTGGTTTCATTTGGAATTGTTGTGGTGATCTGAATAAAAATGCATGGAAAATTTGTCACAATGGAGTCGTCTCTGAGTTTTATTTAATGGGGTTGTGGGCACCAAGTTGGGTTGTCTGCTGTCTATTAATGGCGGAGGGTCAATCGGGACTCGCTTGAAAGCATTCCAGTCCCGCAGACATGCGCAGGAATGCTGCACAAAAAATGTGCTCCGAAGAGAACATGGCTAATCTGGGAGGATGATTTTCTGACCTTCACGCTCCCATAAGAGCAACTTTTTCCTTTGGCGGGGAAAAAGCTGCTTCCAGCTGCTTTCGATCGACCTGCTCTTCTTCCGTGTCCCTGTTCTGGCCAGAAGACAAAATCCAAAAAGATCCAAGTCGCATCAGACGAGATGTCTCCTGCGATGATATATGGTGTTAGGAGGGGGCTCTTTAAGGAATGTGAACTGTTTTATGGCATCGCCGCGAGTATCGTGCAGAGAGGTCATCAGGGAAATGTGTCCCCTCTTCCTTTCTTGGAGGTTGAACATTTCCCATCGCACATGTGCTGGCAGCTGCACACCAAGGCCCAGCGTGGGGCGGGAGACTCAAAGCACTCGGGGTCGTCCCCACCCTTTGGCCGCCGCTCAAGTTATTTTGTGCGTCGTCGAGATTGTTCGAGCCGCGACGGCCACTTTTCCACGACAGGAAAGCGGGAGGCGATAGCACTGATTGGACCTAATGGGCAAAACAGCTGAAGCAGGTGGAACGGCGGGTCAACGCTGTGGTTCCCCCGTCGGCCGGGACAATAGCGGCGGCAGCGGGCGAGGACATCCAATGTTTGAACTTCTGGAGGGACGCCAAGTGGATGACAGGATCACAGAGGACAGCGACAGGGGTTAACTCAGAGTTTAGTTTGTCTCGCTGGCCTCGTTTGTGATTCATGAGGATACACGAGGAGCCACTCGTTAACTCGATTAACTTTAGGGGGGGGGGGGTTCATTGGACTCTGAAATAACACAACATACTGGTTCTGAATGGTTTTACAGAGATCCGTACACAAAGACATGGCAACAGTCGTGCTCCAGGGAAATCTGAACAACAAAAAAACTCACAGATGGTTGGTTGCTTCTTAAAAGGTCCCACCCTACAGTGGGATTCAAGTTTATCAGAGAGCTTTTATTGTGAAATTTTAATTTCAGACAGATTCTTTCTGAGGAAGGATTTTCCCTTCATTATATGACTTCCAAGTTTATGTTGAGGAAATCCTCCTGAGGGGCCCCAGAGATCACAGAGGGGCCCCTCAAAGCTTTGTCTGAAAGAAAACTACAACAAAGCATTCTTGAAGAACGAGCTGATCTGGAACACTGCAAAATGCTTGTTTTGAAAGGCACTCAGAAATTTTTCCATTTGGTTTTGTAGTATATTTCTTGACTGGTCGTTAAAATAGAGATATCACAAGCTTATCAAGCTTAATCATCACAGAAATGAAGTGGGAGGCTAGATACAGACTTTTCTTGACTTGTCTTCTGAGCATATGCTCCAAAAATACTCTGAAAGCTTGTTGAAATGTTAAAGGTCTGGGAGAACTGGTCACATCTGCTCTGGATTGACCTACAGGTGCCTTGCTTGTGATCCACAGGCCTCTGCACCACTTTGTTTGGATGGCAGCAGGGAGGCAGTCTGATCGCCACCTCCCTGCGTTCACTCCAGCCACCTCGTACTCCCGATCTGAAGCTTTTGGAAATCTGATTTGCAAACTGGGAGTGATGACTTCAAAGCAGCAGATCGCGTCAGGAGTCATTTTTCTTCATTTTCAACACTTGAACTGGTGAAAGCTACGTTCAACACCAGGACACCTGACAATGGACTTGGTTGGTGAGGCAGAAAAGTAGGCTGGGACCATCTGAAACAACACACGTTCAGCCTGCAGCCAAACAGGATAGGAAAGCAGATCTCGCACACGGCGCTCGGAGGTTAACCTTACAAAAGCAGCCCGGTCTCAGTGTGCAATCAGGAAACTGTTCAGGAAGGAGAAAGACAGTTAGAGGCCAACTGAGAGTGAGCCGGCAGGGAAGGAAGTAGAAAAAATAAAAATTCCCAAAGGCATCGCGGGAAAAACATCGAGAAACACTCGGTGTTATTGCTAAATAAAGTCATCACTCATTTAGGCTGCAGGAAAACAAATGGACACTGAAAGTGTCTCCTGAACAGCGCAGATGATTTGCGGTTCGTCCACATGTGTTTCGGGGAGCGTGCACGTCTCCGTGTTCTCATGGCCGAGAGGCAGGGAAACCTTGTTGACATTGGAAGTTGTTGTTCTGTACGAGGAGAGATTGTCTCGGGCTTTAGAAGAATGAAATCACATCCGTTGCATAACATCTGGAAAGCTCTACTTGTACTGCGGCGTTGACACCCTTCCTTCGCTTGTCCTCTGCGTGTCCTTAACTTAAACTCAAGCACAAACACCTTCCACCTTGAAGTGGATCAGCAGGGCCACAAAGACATGATGTAGAAGATTCAATTGTCGTGCAACTTATAGCCCAATGCAGTGTTTTGGTTTTCATCTCTTTTTGTTCTCATTTTTGGTGCTGATTCCAGACTGGTTGAAATGTTTGTGAGTGTTTTGATGAGAAGCACTTCAAATTACCTCGTGATGCCTTTCGAAACTAAATCTTTCCTTATTTCTGTGACAAATTGTAAACTGAATTGAAGATTGTCTGTCAATTTGTCGGAGCAGCACCAATTTGTTTCTTTTTTACACCCAAAACTTTTACACCAACTTTCTCATCGTGGTTTCATTGTTGAGTCTCAGTGACTTTGGCTCGAGGAAGCCTTCAAGTACAAACAGTAAGAAGAGGCGATCCCGGCTGCGCTGACAGCACAAACCCCACTCCCGCTTTGTGTTTTTCAACTCGGGTTTCTCCCCTGAAGGGTGGGGACGGCCTCGAGGTCGGCCTCCGTCAGCTTTCCAAGGAGAGTCTCTGTGAAGTTGAAGCCTCCACGCTGGCTGGAGAACCTTGAGCACACACCGCTCTTACCTTAACCCTCTCCGCGGGAACGGTCCGAGCCTCGCCGGCCGACGGTCGGTCTCCGGAGCAACCAAACAGCTGAGCAGAAACACGTCTGCTGAGGCCCCGCCGGCACTGCAGGGGATGCCGGTTGCCATGCAACAAGATTTCTTCTCCCCGAACCTCGCGATCCAGTCGCACCGAGGAGCAAACTCTGATTTCATCAACAAGTGTCTGGATGTTGTGCAAGCTGTGCTCGGTCTGGCAACGCGATGCGAGTCTTCATATGCACGCAGCGTTTCTGGATTTTTGATCAGCTCCTTTCTGATAACTGTGATTGTGAAAAAATCTGTCCGGCTGCAGAACCGGCTGACAGTTAGCATCAGCATCATTCCAAGCTGCTGTGTGGGAAAAAAACTGCTGTTTTGTGACTATTTCACCGAAGTCCTGTTGTCTGTTTCTGCTGCAAACACTCATGCCTCTTCAAAATCAAATGTAGGACTGGGACATTAGCTTTAAACGACAGCTTCCGGTCCACGTGTAGCCGCCAATCAGCCTGGACAGCCAAGGACAGTGTTTTCAGTGTCCCCAGCTTTAAATTAAAAATATGCCCAAAGCTGTTGTTTGCCAGTCCGGCTCGCCGTCAAAAGAAAGAGGCCACTCAAACGAAAACACGGCGTTCAAAGTCTTTTGTGCTTTATGAGGAAGTGTGTCTCTCGCCGTGGAGCGCTCCACAAAGACTCTCTGTTTTTCAAGTCATCCCACCAGGAGTTCCTGTCAGAGTTTAGCTCAGGACGAGGCCCCTCGCCAGTGATTGTATAGCTGGGAGGAAGGATGGTGGAAATCTTTTAAGTCAGACTACGCAAACGAGAGCCTACACAATAGACCCCGGCCCCCCCAGAGAGCAGTGCTACCCACGCCTTGAACTATAGCGTTTATGCATATGCAAGCATACTGCCAGCCGCACTTTCTGTTCAACAGCAGTTTGAAAAAAAAAATGCTTGCTTAAGCAAGAAAAAAATGTCAAGGAGTGGCTGAATTCTCTGCTCTGAATGTGCCACCGGCCGTCACAGTGTTTGGATTATCGGCTCCTCCTTCTACAACTTCTGTCTGGCAGGACATGTGATTTGTAATCTGTGAGTGGGCGGAGGAGGAGGAGGGGGCTGGAAATGGGGTGATCTTTGAAAGCAGTGTGTGTGTGTGGAAGGGAGGGGTGGGGAGGGGGTGTATGTACAGGTCTGCATTCAGCCAGATGGGAAGTAACATTGTAGATGGCCAAAGTTTGTTCACAACAAGCTTCCTCTGGGCTCCATTCACAGAAAGAACTCAGTGACTCTGTTGCACACAGCGAGGTTTATTTTACGACCGCAGCGTGAGGGGCATGAATGGAACCTCAAACACAAGATTATCACACAATGAAATCAGCGAAACTAGACCAAGCATGCGTCGGATGTTTGCAGCGGGCAGTTCAGCTCGCCGTGTGCTCCGTTCGAATGACGGCACAAATCGGCAGGATTATACAACCTGTGAAGACGGGGGAGTGGATGAGCACAGCATTGTTGTGATTTTTGATGCCGTGCACATCCATCTGCAGACGTGCTGACCTTCTGGTGCAGGTGGCGTGGCTGATATTTCACACCTCAACCTCTGTTTGTCTGGGCTGCTTTCAGTGAATGGCGGATTCTTTGTATTTCAGGCATGCAGCTGCAGGAACACACAGAGCACATTATGGTGACAAGAGTGGGAGGCAAAGATTTGAAACTTTTGGACAGCTACAAGAAACGCACAAGCGACTTTGTCAAGTTACCAGTGAATTTTTATTCCCAGAATACTCGAAATATTTCCAGTGAGTGAAAAGTGTCTTCTGCGGAAAAACAATTGGTCGGATAAACGCTTTCAGATAAAATGTAGGCTGACAGCTTTTTCCCACAATGCAGAGGGTGGACATAAGTCAAACACACACACACACTGAAGCAACCCTCCATCTGTGAATTCGGTTCAGTTTCACCGTACTCGACTGAAAATCTGAAATCTGTCGGTGTACGGCCGCCCAATCAGACATTCGTGTGAACCTCACGGGGGAAGAACTCAGCGGCCTTCCCGACATCGCACAGCTGCACGTTGAACAAACAAGCAGCCTGTGTGGGTCAACTCTTTTGTTCTCTCTTTGTCTTGTCAGGGACTTTGGATGAGGAAAAGAAACAGGAGGGATCGAGACGGAGCATGTGACTCCGAGACGGGATCGGGACAACACAGTGGCCGATGGTTAAAGCGAGTCAACTGGGTGGTGAAGACGATCCAAGGACAGGCAGAAGCAAAGGACATTGGCCAGAGACACACGTACATGTGCAATAAATGTGAAAATTTGCAGGGAATAAAACGTGACCCGGTCAAGGATGGAGCACTGAGGCGGAGGAGGAAGAGGGCTATTTGCTTTACCAGAGGCTGGTGGTGGGAGAGCAGTGGTAATCTCTCCGTCTCCCCTTGGGTGTTCCTGTCACGGCTCCAGGAGAGCAGACATAATTCATTTAATTGGTTCTCACTGTTACTCGTTGGGAGATTTCTCTTCTTTTGGGTCAAAGGTAGTCAGGACTTCCCTTTGCTGCCTCAGCTCGTGCAGTCGCTGCTCCTCTCCGACATGTTTGTGAAGCTCGAACGGCGCGAGTTTACGTTCAGCGCAGAAAAACTGATTCGAACCAGAAAAAGTGGAAAACGTGGAGAGAGATCAACTGTGCAAACATCACAGACTCTGATCACTGAAATCCACATCCATGCAATAAAGACAGTCTAGAACAACATGAACCAGGAAATGTCATCGTGTCGTCTGGGAGGCTGATGGATTTTGACCAGTCTGAGTTACTTGTACATAGAACACACGACAGCTTCTCTCCCTTCTCTGACAGTGGACACTTGTGACTCCCTTTTTCAGCATATTCTTCGACCACCGATGAATCTCAGGGCATTTCTTCAACCTGCGACCTTTGAGACATATTGTGAGTGGCAGAGAGTCACCATATTTGTCTAAATATTTTGCCAGAATGACATGAAAAGTTGCTGTGTTTTCATCTTTTTGCAAGACCACAGTGTGAAAATCTGCAGACACCCGACTTTCAACTTCCCACATGAGCAGTGGAGGATGTGTCTAATTGCACTTCCTGAAAAAGGAATGATGTAGTACAGCATCTTCGTTTTTTTCCTGATGACAAAAGCAGCAGTGTTGAGTGAAACCAGCATTATAGGGCTATCTGGAGTTTGGACGTAAATCATAGTGAAATTCCACACATCCGTGGGAGTCCGCTCCTCATAATCACTGTTTAGAGTTTCACAAAACATCTTTTTTTTAATGGGATGAATGTAGAACTGAGATAAAACTGATGTAACTAACCTTTTTTTAATAAACAAAACCTCTTCAGATTGACAGCTCTTATTCTGAAAAATCCTCAGAGACAGCTGGCTTGTGATATTCTCGGATTCATCCCTCTCATCTATCACTGGAAGGCCGCAGATGAGCTATTTTATTTCTTTATAATCAACTGTAATGTTGCAGTTACTGAGTTTAGTAATCTTTGCGTGAAACTTCATCTTGGGCTCAGATAAAGACCAAATACTCCAAATTCAGTCCTTAGAAAATGTGCTTTCGTACAATTAAGGTTACTTGGTGACCTTGTCCTGTGAGTGTGCGTCTGGGACGATGATACGCATCCTGTAGAGACACAGCAACAGGAACTCTGCGTGTCTTTTCTTTGGGTCCTGAACTACATTCCCCACGTGTTGTTCTGTCTCTCTCGGAGAGGACTGTGTTGTTGGAGGAAGAAACCCTTTAGCATCAAAGATACAGACAGTGTACACCTCCAGAACAGTGTGTACGAGAAAGTGGCATTTTGTTTCTTTTGAAGGTCAAACCGTTCCATTTTTTTACTGTTACATCTTTCATTGCTGCTACTTTTGGCGTCTCTTCAGTCACAGTTTCTGCATCAAAAAAACCTGCACGTTTGTTGTTGGGTTTTTTTTTTTACCAGTGATGTTGCAGTTTTTACCTCGCCTCACTATGGTGGTACTTTTTAACAGAAATATGCAAATTTCAATCAAACAAAACTATGACATTGTATGTTCTTTCTTTATTGATGCAACTTGAACAACAAAGAGTTGGCCGGACAAAAAGCAACAAGAAACGACTATCAATTCTTTTTGTCTCCTTATACAAGTAAATGCCCACCAGTACACAGACCATCGAACCTCTCCTCCACATTCACCTCTCTCACCACACACACACACCCACACCCACACCCACACCCACACCCACACACACACACACACACACACACACACACACACACACACACACACACACACACACACACACAC
>JASSRZ010000054.1:9776056-9786486 GCA_032164315.1 Malacoctenus gilli | reverse complement strand
AATTAAGGACTTCAGTTTTGAAACTACTCTGACGGATGGAGACAGAACTCTTAAGAAACTGGCAACACTACTTACAAAGTTATTAACTTTTTTGAGAGCTCAGTAAAAAATAGTCGGAAGACACTTCACCGTGTGCTCTCACACAAAGCTGTGGTCATCTCCAAAAGTCAAAGAGCGTTAATTTGGGAGAGAAAGGCCCCGTAATTGACAGCGGATTTTCAGAATATATTAAAAAATCAATTTTCTTGGACTCATGCCTGAGAAAGTAGGTGATAGGGCTACTGTATAGTAGAAATATGGGATTAAAGGGATTAGCTTTTACTTAAAGACCTGCAAAGGAAATCACACACTTGGGTACAACAGGCTCGTTGTTTTTTTCCCCCAACACACAGGTCACCTTGAACTGAGCCACAAGTCTTTTAAATAAAACTAAACTGCTCAATCAGCTCGTTTCCTGCTCAGTCTTTGTTGTTCTTGCCTTCACTTTCCTGCTCAAAAATGTCACTTACGTGATAAAGATAAACGCAAATGCTTTACTTTCAACAGCCGAACACTGCTGGCAGTATTGTGACACCACATGGGGGCAGCACAGATTAATACAGCTGAGTCCCTGTTTTAACAAAATCAAATGTACCACATATGACGGATGTGACAAGTTTAAAACAATTTGCGATAGTTGTCATTGTGAACGGATTTACCCTAAAAAGTCACCTGTAGTTCCCGTAGTGGACGACAGATCAGCCTTTAAACAGTGAGTTGTTCGGGAGGATACAGCCTGTATTATGTCCAACAGGGTTGATCACAAGCTTCAGGACAACTGCTGATATGAATTGACATTTCACTCGGTTTTTAGTGGTGAAAAACTACCAAAGATTCTGTATAAAGCCCAACAGTAAAGCTTTGATGAAAGCTTTGAACAACAGGCAGGAACGCGTTGAGATTGCGACGCCTTTTAGAAATGAACTAGTGGGGGAACAATTTTAATTCTGTGCTGGTTTAATCGAGTTTAATTGACAAGAATTTGTATTTCAATCATATTCAAATAGATTTGCCTTTCAGCAGCAAAGCACAGCAGCACAATTGCATGAGTCGGAGTGAAGTCCACACATATTTCTGACTCAACAAGTAATACGACATCTGGTTCTCGATTAATACGCCGGATGTCCATCGAGTTTGTTGTCACTTGATGCCACGCAAACGCCTCAACTCAACACGTTTACGGCGGCCTTATCTGAGCCCTCCATGAATATCTGTGAGCTGGTCTCTTGACCAATCAGATTCCTCCGTCAGGACTGACTGTCGTATAAGATCCTAATGAAAAACGATCAGCTGCGCTCACTTCTGATTCTCAGCGCAAAAGTGCCGTTGAGCTGAAATTTCTACAAGCGTTGTTCTTTCACGATAAGCCAGGGGCACATTTTGTCTCCCGGTCCCAGCAGGAAGACGCAGCGTTCGCTCGTCTCTCCTCAGAATGGTCGTTTTTAAATAGCAACCATTAATCCTTATGAATTAGTAATCATCGCCAGTCTCTTGCCAACTCTTCTCACCCCAACGTGCACACAAATGAAACAAAAGAGAAATCACAGTTACAACTCCAAACTTTTTTACGAGCGCTCGTCGTCTCGAATTTTCTCGCGTTTCCTTCTTGACAGCTGTGGCTCAGTGTCTTATTTTAATTTTTGTCTCATATCTACATGTTTTGCAATTCCTGCCCAAATATCGCCTTCAGGGATCAGTAGATCAATTGCGTTTTTTGTTGCTCTTTCACCCCGTGTGTGGTTTTGTGTGGAATATTATGGAAATGCATCGTCTCTGACTTATAAATGCACAATATTTTCCATAAATTTACAGGTTGTGCGGTTCAGACGTGAGTTTTAAAAGGACTAAATTCCTGAAATAGCTTTGAGGCAGTGAGAAAATGAGCTTTCTGTTGAATAATCTCGGCGCTTGGAAAGACTATCCAAACATTTTGTCAGCCATTGTGCACGATTTCAAAAGTTCATCGCAGCATTTTGTCCTTCACTCGCAAGTTTTTTTTTGTGCTGAGAGTCATGAGTTGTTCTCCATGCCAGGGAACTGAGAGAGGCTTAGCAATAATTACGCCTCGAGTGGCTCTAATACAAATTTCACAGGGAGACCGAGGGGGGAGAGAAGGAGAGAAGGAGCGAAGGAGAGGGAGAGAGAGAGAGAGAGCAAGTGAAAGTGTGAGACACAGAGGGGGGATTAAGAGAAAGACAAAAAGCCCAGGAGGACGGGAAAGATCGGCGAAGACGGCTCAGAAATGGGGGGGGGGGGCATGAGAGGGAGAGCGCAAAACGGGGAGAGATGCGGAGGAAAGAGGGGGAAGAATGAGAAGGAGTGAGAGTGAGAGGCTGAGGGACACCATGCTTGAAAATTCTCTCTGATCTTTGAGCCGTGGGACCAGAGGCGATGGAATACCCCGCAGAAGTCCATTAAAATTCAACCAGCCTCACTTAAGCTCTCAGTTATTATACAAGCGATGCCCCGCACGGCTCAGCTTTCTCTGTTTGCACGCTGTCACGCACCCGCTGCACATGAGCACGCACACAACAAACCCAACGACTGCACACACACACACACACCCTTTCACTCTGTCTTCACTCAGCAGAGATGTCATCACAACACCAAAGCAAAGCCACCAGTTTGCATGACGAGAGGCGTTGCGGCCAGGTGAGCTCAGTGCTGCCGTGGTTTGCTCTGTTTTGGTCCCTTCCTGTGAAGAACAGCATGAGTTTGATTCGTGCTGTCTGTAGGACTGAATTGGACCAAGCTCGCACTCTGCCAATGACACTTTCTTTAACAAGGAAAAAGTTAAAAGACAGAGAGCGTTACACTGATTCTGAGTTCAAGGAACCGAGTGATGAGCTGTGTGGAAACTATGTGTCAATCATTCATTTCTTTCCCCGCACAAACAAATAACTTCTCGAACAACAGACGCCGATTTGGGCAACGTGCCGAAATTTTTGCCGCCGATGACCTTTTTGTTATCCAGTGAAACAGTGAAGACGGCGATTTTATCCTCACTTGTAACTGCATTTCTTTGTTTTGATGAACTCGGTGGACTTCACTAATATGTTGACTCTGTTTCAACCAGGCCGGTCAGTCGGGAACCGGTTCTCGTCGGCGCCGGACCGAGAGGCGGCGTGGGCGGAAGATGCACCAGGACAGAAACGGGTGGGTCAATTACACAACACACGAAGATGGATAGATTTGTGACGCACACATTTAATCAAACAATTGAGCTGAAGTTCCCCTTCTGAGTCAGTAGATCAACATTTCATGGCAATTTTTTTTATAGCGTCACTCCACCCTCAGATACCTCACATAGTCTCATTCCAGGCCTGCAGATGCTCACCAACGCAGAGGGAGCTGTGGAGAAACACAGCACTCTTTATGTGCTAAGAGTGAGCTGCACTTTATGTGTGACGCAGAAGAAACTTGGAAGAAGAAAGAATGAAAGAGGCATGTGAAAAATGTCAAATGGGATTTTGCCAAATGGGAGAAATGACGGAAAGAAAGACCACCATGTTGCCCCCTCCCTTCTCCATACATTATCAGGGGGAACCCTTATCCTGCAACCACAGCAGTGACATGAGGTCCGTGTTCTGACTGCAGTGTCTGAGAGTCAGTAGCTGGAGGAGCAAATCAATCAGGACGAGTGGGAGCACGGGCCAATGCTGTAACCTTTTTTGTGAGCTGAATATTAGATCTAATTCAATTATCCCTTCTCTCTCTCTCTCTCTCTCTCTCTCTCCCTCCCTCTCTCTCCCCTCTCTCTCTTGCTTGCTCTCTCTCTCTCTGCCCAGCAGGGGGAGTCCCTATAGAACTGACTGCTGTCTGGCTCCCTCGGAGCCGCTCCCTCATTGGCTCCGCGCAGCCGCCGTCAGAGGCCGCTCGGCCAATCGGCGCGCTTCTGGGCCACAAACATCTGAAGTAGTAATAATGTGGAATGTGCTGGCTCGGCATGAGCTGTCAACTAGAGCATGTAGTACTATACTATATACGGATGGAGGGGGGAGGAGACGCGCAGGGAGGCGGAGGAAGTGGTAAACACTCGATGACAGAGCAGAAGTCTCATTGTGCCGTGGTGTGCGCGTGCGTGCGTGCGCGCGCGTGCGTGTGGCTTTGTGTGTGTGCGCACAAAGCCGTACTGTCAGCTGTTCCACATTGCCCAATATCCACAAAGGCGCCCCACCCTCTGTGCCGCTCCCTCCTAAGAATTTATACACACTTTACTACCTCGCATGTACAATCCTGCACAACCTAATTGAACTCCAAACAACTTTAAAAAAAATGAACAGACGGTAAGTATGCAGAGAATTTGTTCCAGTATATAAAAAAACAACAATCTGTTGTTGAAGCTTTTACACGGTGTTTCCAAACAAACGCTGCAGTGTGTGCAGAGTCCTCGCATGTGTGTGTGATTATTGTCATGGTACTGAATGTACAGTTCCCGGCGCTGTGTTTAATCCCTCTGTTGACAGAATCTGCAGGGCATTTGTGTCCTTTCGCGAGGCTTCAGTAATGCGCTGCAGCAGGTTACATGCAACATGACACAGAAAGTCTCAGGCTCTGATAGCCAGTGCAGAGACCGCTTGGATTAGTGTGTGCGTGTGTGTGTTGGGGGGGGGGGGGTTCACACACCCAACACCTGGTTCCCCCTGGTGGAGGTATGTACGAAATGCCAGGAGCCCCACAGCTTCACCAGATCTAAAATAATCCTCAAGTGGCTGCTGGTATGGCCGTGCAGGATCGCCATATGTGAGAACGTGTTGGTGTGCGAAGAGGGACGCATTTATGGATGCAGCTTCATGAGTTCAGGGGACACAAGCATGAACCAGGAAACAAAAGAGCAAGAATGAACAGAGAAAATGGAAACTTGAGAGATTGTGTAATTTATTTTCAAAGGTTCGCTTGTCGAAAATGAATAAAGGCGACGTCTGTGGTGGAGCGAGGTGGCTGGTGTGCATCGGATCCGACAAATCCCACTCGTCTCTACCCCAGATAGCGGAGGAACAGTCTGATGAAGCATAATCTGGCCTGCTGACTGACATCATGTGTTAATGCAGGCTCAGCTACTGGAGCTCTGCTATTAATAGAGGCAGGCGGGCAAACGCACTCATGAACACATGCAAATAAGCAACCAACAACATGCTACACTGATCAAAAAAAGAAAAAGACTGTGTGGGGGGGGTGTTATAGTCACCGTTTGATTTGCATTCATGAAGTATTGTAGCAACATGGCCTGAATAGGTTCACTGGGTTCATTGAAACAAAGAGGCCAATGATTACCATGTGTCCCTGCAGCTAAAACAATGCACAACACTGTTGAGTTCAAACATTTTCAATGATGTGCTTGCATATAGCTTTAAGTGTTTTGTTGCATTTTTAATTAGAACTCTCTCAGCAATTCACAGCGACGTTTTTGCAGCCGAATCTCCAGAAAGTCTTCGTCACTGCTTTCATTGTGCAAACTACGAATATTGCCAACAGATTTTGAAATTTCCTGTTGGCGGCTCGCCTTGCACTCTATCCTTTCCTTCCCTTTGGTGAGGTGCAGTGACCAAGTGAGAGGCGACGAACCAAGTGTTGGCGCATCATCTCGCATCGACACCGTGCTGAGAAAAAGAGCTGAAATTGCGCCATTAATCATGTGAAAACAAGGTGATTTGTGTTTCTGCTACACTTGTGGCCTTTTCCACAGCATGATTCATGCAGCATGTCTCAGCACTGACACACACAAACACACACGCACAGATTAAAGCATCAGTTATCACGCGTGACTCAAACACACAAGCACATTTAGAGATGAGTGAGTCCAAACTTGTGCTGACTTGCAGGATTATTTGTAATGCAAAGTTTACCCAAATATAGTCAGCTCTTTGGATTCTATAGTTATTACGCAAAATCAGCCGGTATACTTGGGACTTGTACACACTTGTTCTGCTCGACTGCGTTATTTCAATACAAAGAGACACCGAATGAATTAGGGGTCTAAAGTTTGTTCAAAGTTGTCTTAAAAAAGAAGAGAGAAGAGGAAGAAAGCACTGAAAACAGCTGACAAGTCAGTTGAAGGTATATTTGAACTCTCTGTAAAATGTATTCATATACTCTTAGTGTGAAAAAACTTACTTTACTGTAACTTTTTTTTTTACAGAAGTGGGAACATGAATACTAATGACTTCAGTATCCTCAAGTGAATAATGTATATTTTAATACATTAAACTAATTTCATCCAAGCTGTGATCTTCACAGTGATACACCCTTTATTCTGCCAACACGCATTTGACCGTAGGCTGACGTGAACAGCTGGAAATCAGAGGAAATCAGACACTTTGGTTCAGAGTTGCTGAGCAGAGATCAAATGCAAAGACAAAGCTAACAGCTGAGCAAGAATGGGCAATGATGCATTCAAGGTACAGACAAAAATGGAATTATAAGACATTATATGTAGGAACCAGAGCGAAAAATGTTGAATACACGATATTACGCAGTGTGCCACAAGTGTGTGGCGATAGCATATTTGGGATGGTTCATTGTTCAATAAAAAAGAAAGTTCAGCTAAAAGTGGTTGCCAAATATCCATCGCATGCAGGAGTTGTGAAGTTCAGAGTTGAATTTCTAAAGTCTTCAAGTTACAAAACTCACATGATTTTGAAGGGTTTTTTTTCCTGTTTCAAGTTAGCAGCAGCAGCGGCAGCAGCAACAACAGCAGCAACATTACAACCGCACAATTCAGGCTTAGCACAGAATAGACACTTTGAAACACAAGGACAAAATAACCTCCACACACCGAGTAACAATAACATCTGGCCTCTGTCCAACTCTTGGCAACGCTTTCTTGAAATCTTATTATTAAATGTCTCCTTTTGACCTCATCTTGTTTCACTCTTTGCATTCCTTAATGTAAAAGATCCTTGAGATGACTATTAGTTGGAATGCTGTAGAAATTAAATGGAAATTAAACTGAACCTGAACACATTTGCTCCAACATCTTGTACATAGTTTGCTTTGTTAATTGTATTTGAATACATGACACAGAGAGGCTCATATATGCTCTGTATATATGAACATATATAAGATATGATGACTGAAAATGCAGTTAAACATCTTAAACTCCCTTTGAAAGTAAACTCGGAGTCTTTTGCCTCCTTGACTTGCATTGAAGAAGCAAACGAGGCCAAAACTACGACAGATAGACGTCCAGTGTGAAAAGAAACAAATGCTTCCAAAGCAGTTTTGGGGAGTGTGTGTGGTGTCCCTCAGATGAGGCTGTCAGACTCAATGTATGCATGACACGGGCAAATGATTCCAAGGCCCCCCTCCCCATTTATTGTAATACATGAGTCAATATTCAGAGACAATATACAGAGACAGCACATAAGCACACATAATCACACACAAACAAGAGGCTTCACTTTCATCCTGCATAAATACAGACGCGCAACATAATCAGCAACTGCACACAGGGACTCTCCCTCACAGTGAAAGCACTTCACCGCCCCCTCCCCCTCCGCCCACCCCCACCACCACTTACAACAGCAGTTACTCATGCAGAGATACACAGCGATAAGGATTAGTCGATGGCGTTTTTGAGTGCGTACAAGCACAACGTTACGAGGCCTCTCTGTGGTCAGACATCTATAGGGCAGAAGCGAGTTGATGAGACAGCAGCTTTATCGATTCAAGTTTTTAAAAGGGCTTTGAAATCGAGCGTCTAGACGGTGCGTCCTGGTGGACGTCGTCCGTGCTCAATCGCACTCGAGGGGCGCAGAGGTCAAAAGATTGCGGTGGAAGCGTGAGAAAGATTACGGCGTCTCTCTTTTAGGTATTCAGATTTCTACTACCGCCTGCAAACAGTGTGGACTTTTATTGTTGTCTGAGGTTCTCGTACTCCTGAATGGTTTCAATCAAACATGCACGTACACCTAAAAATAAAGGTCTTTTCTTTCAAGCTGGTCCATCAGGTTCAGTGGTGTGAGGTACTCCACGTTGTTCTTCCCGGAACGTCCTCTCAACTTAACTCTGATCTGCACTTCAGGACCATATGGGCCATATGGCCGGCACACCAGGCCTTAAGAAGAATAACAACATCTGGCGCTGAAGCAATCGGGAGTCAGATGTGCGGGCAGGCCAGCTAAACCTCCACACTCAGATGCTAATTGTTGCGATCAGGACTCTAAGCCACACAGGCAGTATTGATCCATGACCACAATACTTTGTAATCAATGCATGTGGGAAGGCATGGCTGCATTTGTCCTCTAACAGGAAAGGGACAGTTTCTGTGTCCATTAATCATGCCACTATTTTGTCCTTCTCCATCTTACGTCCTTATTTTCCTCCCAATCTAATAACTCCAGCTGCTCCCAAAGTCTTTGTCTGGTTTCTTCATGTTTAATTCCTTTTCCTCCTTCACAATCAGCTGGCTCACTGTATTTTATATCGATGCAGAGATGGAAACTGTTATTGGCTCTTTATAATTACAATTTACAGTTTCCTCATGTGTATGTTTTTAGGTGGTGGGAGAAAAAGCCAAACATGCACAGGGAGAACATGCAAAATCCACCCAGAAAGGCTCCACCTGTATCGAACAAGGGGCCATTGTGTGGTGAGGCGAGCGTGCCAGAAAAGGGCTTCAAATGAGGCTGCTCTATCAGTCTCCTCAGCAATGTTCCCCGTTAAAGTGAAGGGGATAAAGTTGATCCTACCAAAGTAACACATCAACATTAACAGCAGATCAAAAGGACCTTCAGCTCCTCTTTGCTCCTTCACCTCGATCCGTCTTCAATCTGCCCTCCTGTGTTACAGACGGTGTCTCCTCAGACTGCCAGTTTTCCCGCTCTTATCAAACAAGAAAAGAGCAAATCAAACAACCCAGACAGGCAGCGCGAACAACGAGGTCTACACGTTTGTCATCTGCCTCTTCCCAGCTCATCTATTATCCCACTGACTGCTCTGTGACCCCCTGAGTTGGTGAGTGTGTACTGTAGAGACCTGTCCTGGTATCACTCAGCCTTGTTTTTATGTGCGTGTGTGTGCGTGTGTGTGCGCGTGTGTGTGTGTGTGTGTACGCTGGGGTGTTGGTGAGTCTGTGAGCGTGTTGTGGAGAGCCTCCCTCGCCTGGTCAATAATTAAAGTGTCTGCTTAGTAGGAGGAGAGTGGCTCAGACATAAGAGAGACTTTTTCAACCCTTATTAAACCAGAAAAAGATGGCTGGGAAAGCGTCTTCATCTATGATACATGAGGAGCTGGTGTTTGTGTTTTGGGGACAGAAGGTTGAACACAGCCACGACATTAAAGGAGGAGCCCACAGCCCACGCAGGGCGAAGGACAATCGGGATGAAGGTGGAATCAAATAAATTCTACGGCTGTAATTTGCAGGAAGCCACAAGGGCAAAAGGTAAAGCAACAGATCACAGTGTGAATCGAAAGTAGCAAAACATTCGGCGTCGCTGGAATGTTGCAGTTTCTTCTACAAAGGAAGGAGTCAAATAATAAGTTCTGGGTCCACAACTAAGAGCCAATTATTTTTTCATAGAGGCAGCCTGGTGAATAGATGCACATACACACATACACACACAAACATACACTCATCCTTGTCCTGTGCCTTCATTTCAAGGTTTTCTCTCTTATGTTGTGATCTAAGGGTCAACTCATTTCTCATCTGCTGCACCCACACTCAGATGTCCCGTTTCTCTGTCTGCATGCTTGTGTTTGTCTGACAACCGTGAGAATGAGACACCTGCGGGCATGCGAGCAATCAAAGTGTATTTCTTCACTCCAATTAAGTCCAGAGTTTTTCCACAGATCACAATAAAAGCACTCCAGATTACTTCCCAAAATCTGCCGGCCCAGGACAGCCTGATTCAATTGGCTGCTGTTAATACACAGATTAGGGAACTCTCTTTGCATCCTAATCCTCCCCGCTTTCCTTCTCCCTTGTCGCAGAATGGGGAAGGTGTGTGAGAACAGGTTAGCCGATAGCAGGCATTCACTGCAGGATTACTCTTGCAAGGGCGACTCTAAGCCTGTGTAATTTGGTTGTTGAGGTGGTGTGAAAGTGATGGTGCGCTAGGAAGACTGTAATTGTGCGTACTGATTGAGATGCTAGTGAAGCTCCCGTTTTGCCTGCTGACTAAGTAATGAGGACGCTACACCTGGCTCACATGCACGATAGTTACTTTGTTGGGTCGAGTAGAAAAAGTATGCGGGAAGGAAATTAATTGACTTTGAAAGGGGAAATTGGTTGATCCACTCTAATATGTTTTGAAAGTGAAAAAACCCAAGAATATTAATCATGATGTAAAACTAAAATACTTACATGTATAATAACAGATTACTAAAGAAATATTTTAAAAAATCTGAACAAATAATGAAACTTTTTCTTCTTCTTCTTCTTCTTCTTCTTC
>JASSRZ010000054.1:9756916-9767612 GCA_032164315.1 Malacoctenus gilli | reverse complement strand
GTGTGTGTGTGTGTGTGTGTGTGTGTGTGTGTGTGTGTGTGTGTGTGTGTGTGTGTGTGTGTGTGTGTGTAAACCTGCAGTCTCCGTGACCTTGTTTCTGTGCTTACCGTCCTCCTTTTTTTTCAAGTGGCGATCTGATCAATACTAATCTTCTGAATGACAGAGGTAGTCCCAGTGTGTGTGAATGAGAGACAAGAGAGCAGGCGAGAGAGGGAGCGACGCAGGGAGAGAAATAGCGGCAGCGAGGACTAAAACTTGTGTGACACTGCCGGGTCGATAAGCGGCCGCATGGCTCAATAACCATGTGAGAAAGGGAAGCTGGCTTTGGGACTTAGTTCAGCCGTGTGTTGGCTTTGGCTCGGTAATGGCTGCCAGTGGAGCTGACATGATATACAGCTGTCTACACGCCGGGCAAGTCGGTGTAAAAGCCTGAACTGCACCGCACTCCACGGGTGTGCAGCGCGTGAACGACGCCAGAGTGCCGTCGTCGGCGCGCGCGGCGCTCTCGGGCTGCACATCTGAACCCGTTCTCTGGTTTGAATCGTCAGATCAGTGAAATCCTCCGAGCCGTTTCATACACTCTCTCCAGAAGGATCGTTACGGCGCGCGAGCGCAGCGTCGACTGTGATACCTCGTGTAAGTCATCATGCAACAGTTAATTCGGCGTGCGTCTCCTGTGATCTCTCCGCCTCGATTTATATTTGATCGCCGTCCGAGCAAAGCCCGGCTTAGCGAGGACGGTTTGTTCGGCTTTGGCCTTTTGAGGGCGAGATAAATGAGGGGGAACCTAATTGATGACAGTCCACTCTTTAGAGGAAATCCAACGGAGGTTTGAGTTATTTTGTCTGCGTTTGATGATATTATAGAGTGCATCACGGAGCGGCGTCTCCGAGCTCTTTCAACTTGGGCTCGTTCAGTGACGAATCCATATCACGGTTGGGGCTGCGAGTCTGGTTTTGTTGATTAAATTGTGACTATTCCCTTTGCTGACTAATTTTTTCTGCTCGTCTGGCCGCTTCAAAAATATTTTGTCTGGTACACATTCATCCCTCTGTAACCCCTCTTCCCTCCCTCCCCCCCGTGTTTCGATCTCTTCCTCTCCCTTCTCCTCCTCTTCCCCTTCTTTCTTGCTCTATCTTCCTCGGCCTTATCGGAGACTGTGGGGGATTACAGGGGGGAGCTGACACTGAATGGCAGGCAGACAGCTCCTGCAGACTCCTCTCTTCCCCACAGAGCTGCAGGCCTGGGACAGGGATAAGCTGACAACCTGGGACGCAGCCAGATAGATGGCGATAAGGAGGAGACACGGAAGAAGAATGCGAGGAATTGGGGTCACGCACATACGGCACATTGAAGCTGACCTGTCTTAATTCATAGTATGGAGACATCAGATTCAAAGGTGTGGTGGCGTTTTTTTTTTTATCAGCATGACTCCGTTGAAGGGCTTCTGTGAATACAATTGATCCGATCAATTGATTGCCTTAACTTACCTCTACTTTATGCGAGAGATGCTTGCACCTTGAAGTGCCGACTGCTGAGCCGCCGTGCTGCTCGCTGCTGGAACGCGTCCGGTCTTTTCCTCTGCGTGACGTCGCGCGAACTCGGGTTTCAAACGACTTTCCACGTACCTCCTGTTTTCACCAAAAGCTCCTGACTCAATTGTCGGGAGCAAAGCCCCCCAGATCCTCCGCCGCAAGGCGGGCGTGTGGGTATCAACAATGACTTAAGTCTGAGCCAGGAGGATATGCACTGAGCGAGAGGAATTCAATAACAGGAAAATGGCCAGTGATAGAAACAATCAGTGAAATACCAAAACCCACCCTTCACCAATGTTGTTCTTGGCAACACCTTGCTTTCCATTACTACTGTTTACTCTTCAGCATGCTGATGTCAAGATAGAGCACATGGCACCGTGGGCAGGGCCAGAACACTGCATCCCAGAATACCTCGTTCCATTGATGCTTTGTGATGCGGCGTGTCCAGGAAAGGCCAGAGTCCATGTCTGCGCCGGGCTAATTGCTGTCCCCAACTGCTTTCTGACAGCACGTTGGCTTGGTTCGCCATATGGTCCCGGACATACATGGGTGAGCACTGGATGACGGGTCGAGACAGGCCTGCGCAACCTAAACCGCACAAACAACGTTTGGAACAGCGTCCGAACTTTTTCCGCTCTGACACCGACCGTGGTCTGGTCGAAGGGAGCGAGTTGCTGGATGCACGAGCGTCTGTCTGTGCGTCCGTCCGTCCAGCTGGCTTTTCTTGCCGGCTTGGCCGGTTCACCTTCTATACCGGATGACCAGCTGGCTGGTCGTGGATCAGCCTCGTCTGGCTGGACATGGGGCTGGATGCTTGGCTGCGGGCTTTCTTGCTGACAAGCTTTCTGGATGCACGTCTGGCTGGCTGGCTGACTGACTGACTCTCTGGCCGCCCGGCTCACTATTATTTCTGGCCCTTCTGTTTATACGTAGTAAGCTCATGACATTGGAACAGGGACATTTGGCTTTGACAGTCAGGGAGGTGTGCTAAAACACCGCTGCAGTGATAAAACCCAGTGAGCCCGGATGTTCCCTGCTTGCGTGGTTTCACACGCGTCCGTCTCCCGTTACAGCAGCACAAGCTCCTCAGTGAGGCCAACTTCTGCCGCCTCCTCGTCGGCAGACTTTGATACTGTTCTTCCAAACGGTTCCTCTTTGGGCCCTTCTGCAGAGGCTCGACGAGCTCCAGAGTGTTTCATTCAAACGGGATCGTCAGCATTTTTGGCTGAGGAGAGGCGATTTAATTAGACTTATAAATTACATAGATATTGAGGAAGATGGTGGCATCACTTCTGCTTTGAATGTGGTGACAAAATGTGATGCAAGTATAGCGACACACAGTATAGACGTCAGTCCTTTGACGGGTTGTTCCTGGTTCGATGCTGCACGCATACAACCAAGAAAAGTCAATATCGTCCTGTTTTTTTCGACTTGTTCTTTTTTGCTTTTTTTATATATTGAACTGTTTTTGATTTAATTGGTTTTTAGGGCAGCTTCCAACTTGCACTTGTTTTTGAGATGAGAACGTGTGCAAAGCATGTATTGGTGCACATGTTGCTGGCTTCCTTCGCATGTGTGCCGTCGGGTTCAATTTGAATGTGTGAGTGTGTTTGTGCTGCAGCTAAGTCGGTGGTGTCTTTTTGCCAGCGTGCTCATCAGTGAGCGCCCGAGTAGCGGGGTCAGGTGATGAGCTGTGGCTCACACAAATGAGGTTAATGGGAGGTTTCACTGCGGCCAAGCCGGGGTCCGCTTCTCTGACACTGTCATCCGCTATCACCTGCCGCTGTGCAGGAACCTGGCTGCGAACTGGCCTCCGGCTGGACTCTGAGGCGCATAAAGTGGAGCCACCCTTCAGTACGTGCTCGCGCTATGCAGTAAAAGACCCTAAAGAAGTGCACAGATGCAGCTTGTTAAATCTCATATCGCCGCCACACATATGAACAGGTTCCTATGGGCCTTTATGTAATGCACACATTCACAGCACATATTTGCCTGAGCAAACAACTCGTACACTTGAAGTCGATGCAGCTGCTCTTTAGGGAGTGTACACACCCATCTGCAGGGGCTTGCCCAGGGTAAATACCTGCGGTGGGAGAAGAAAGTTGACCTAATGGGAAATTACCAGGTATCCTCACACGCTCAAAATAACTCTCTCTTTTTTTTTTTTCTTTCATTCCATGAACTTAAGTGCTCTGACGGGAACTTTTTTTTTTTCTTATCTTTGCAGGTGTCAGATCTCGCTCGAACATAATTAGAGCAGAAGGTGGTTCTTGTGGCTCCGTGAGCTTCACCCTGCACTTGCATATAAAGAATTGTTTCATGCAAATGTTAACTGGCTCTTTGTCGAAGGTCTGATCTCCGTGTTTGTTCTGATCGAACCACGTGGGCGTAAGATCGCAGACTAAAAGCCCTCGTAAATAAACTGACAGAGTTTAACGTGCGCAGACAGCTGCTGACATTTCCTTCACATCTGCTACCACGGCGTGCTCGCTACAATGTGTAATGCCTCTTAAAAAAAACCCTGTTCCCCTCAGCTCACTTGAAGACTGAATGAGCTCCTACTACAAACGCCCGTCAGATGAGTAGAATAACCCACTATCCGCCCCCCCTCTCAAAAAAAGGGAGCCGCACAACTGTATATTCCTGACCTAATATCGAAGCTCTCACCTTCAATAATCGTCAAAATCCAGCAAGAGACAATCTTGTGGAGTGAAAAAGATGCTCCCACAGCCCCCCTGCTCTCTTCCAGCGCGCTGCTTTGGTTTTGGAGGCGAGTGCCCAGTCAGCCTGGTTAATGCTACATGACGTGCCATTAGGTCTGCTAGCTATTTGCCCCCATACTACCTCCAGCAGGGCTGCCTGAGATGGATAGCTGAGTGCATTTGCAACCTGACAGGACACGCTATCTAACTGTTGACTGCCGCTGAAAGGGTGGATGCGGGTGAGTGTGTTTGGGGGGGGTTAGCGAGGGCACTGAGGTAGTGTACACCTTTTAGGAGGCATTTCATGGAGACCATTTACACTCTTAGTTAAAGTGAGAGGACTGGTGGGGGGGGGGGGGGTAGGGGGGGTAGGCGTGTGTGTAAGTGTGTGTGAGCGTGTGTACATTCGGGTCAAGCGTAAGGTCGTTAGAAGGGAAAGCATGAAAAATTCATGTCGTTTCAGGACATGAACAAAATACAGTTGTCATAACAGCGATCACTGAAGTGACACAGCTCATGTTTCTTCAGATGTTACTCTGTATCTCAGTTATTGAGCAAGCGGCTTCGTTACAACAACGCATGTAGGATTTCGACAGTGTGCACGGAGAGTCCCAAACACATTGCATCACTTCTCAAGGTGAAACTTAGTTATGAGCTTTTTTTTTTCCTCCAACCATTGAAATTATTACCTTAATCACTGGTGCCAGATCCAATCTTTTATAAGTCTCCCACTCACTTAAATTGGCTGAACAGCCTCCAGTGTAAGAAAATTAGATACATGAATAGAAAGGCTGAAATTTTAAAGAATATCACACAGTGAAGAAGGATCACCGTTTACCTTTCTATTTTATTATCACTTGTCTGTGATCATCACATTCGTTTGAGGTGAATGTGGAGAATTTTTTTAACTCTGTCCCATTAAAATGAATTAACACGTCATATTGCACCGAATATTAATTATCATGCTAAAACTATATTTAATTCTTGATAATCAGAATATTGTTCTTCACAGCTGCTGTAAAGTTGAGTGATTATTTTTTTTTAGGTGTCTCTACCTCCATTTTTTATTCATTGATTTGGTAACCACCTTGCTGTAGGCAACTGCACTAAAAAGGTCCCCGCTCTGTAATTTAACCATCAAAATGAAGGACAGACTTCTAATTTCTCCATGAGTGCCACAGAAATTTGGCACCTGGAGGAAAATATTCACTAATTCCCCCTCTTACATCTGAGAAAGTTGGTCTCCTAATGTGGATGTAAAAGGAGTCTCACAGAGCCGGCAGTGTTCCTCTTTGAAGGTTCGAGGCGGTCAGAGTGGCTGGCAAACCTGATTTCCGAGGCTTTTCAAGGGAAACGAGCGGCGGCGTGATCGCGCTGCCCGCTGGCTCCGAAGGGAGACCTGAGGTGGTCTCAGCCCGGTTGGACCTGAACTCTGCGACGTCTGCACTTGAAGGACCCTGGACCACGTGAGCGCCTCAATCGTCCTCTGTGATACTCGACACCGGCTTGGGGATTAACAGCAGCATAAATGAGAGCCACAATGGACTTGTTTGAACTCTCGAGTTGTGACCGCCGTGTTTTTTTTCTAATGAGAGATTTCCGGACTCTTATGTCACTGTTTTCTTTTGAGCTTTGGCTTGTTTTGTCGCTGGAGTCCCTCCCAAACCTCGATTATATTGTTGTTTGTCTCGGGGTCCCGCCCTTTTTTTTGTTTACATTTTCTGATTTGCGTTTGTTGGTATTCACAGCTTTAAAACAGTTGTACACGTGACAATTGTTGACACGCTGGTGAACGCGCAGTGGAGCCGCCGCGTGCCTTTTTGTTGCGTTGCAAACTTGTTTTGTAGGTGTGCTGTACATCGAAGTATTAAGGAGGATTTGGTCACTGAGGATACACAGCATGAGTCAGCCGTTACTGTGTTGCAGCTCAGTTATTAGTGCTGACTGCGAGTGTTTATTTGTGGTAGTCTTGGTAATGTCAATATATTGATAGTGCAAGAAATACACATGTCAGGGATAGCTGAGAAAAAGGCTTATGTGCTTGTGAAATACTGCTTAGTGTTGAGTTTTTTTTCGCTCTATCCAGTAAAACCTTGTCTGACCTCCAGTCAAAGTGAAATGCATGTAAAATGTCCAAAAAGTCCTAATTAGGTGTCAAATTTCGAAGTGTTTTGAGCATATGTTTCGATGTAAAATGCAGGCATGAGGAGGAGTGAAATGTCTCCGTGTGCTTTTTTAATGTGCACCAGTATGTTTCCTATCTGCTGACCTGCAACAAGTCTGTGCTTTATCAACATGACCTGCAGGCTATCTGTGTTCCCTGCAAGCTCCTCTTGGAAGCGATCAGTGGTGGCGTCGCATCCACGTTTTCCGTGTATCCTGCGATGATGTTGAAACTGGAGCGCTCGTTCTGAGCAGGCTAATCAGCCTCAGACTGGACGCATCCGCGAGTTCAAAGATTCGTGTTGCAAAAGTGCCTTTTTTTTGTAAAAGATTTTTATTGGGTCCCCAAAACACAACAAACTCAAGTTCCCCTCCTCTCAGGCTGTGAACTGATTCTCGGAAAAAAACTTGCACAAGGCCGCTAAGAAGCTGCTGGATTTGCAGGTTTCTATTTGAACTTTTTGCAACGTTTTTTCTCTGTCCTAAGTGTGTTTGCCAAGCGCAACACATGATTAGAGTCCACCAATAATAACGCCACGCAGTCCCCTCTGCTGCAGCTTTGGAGGGGAGATTTGTAGGGTTTATATTGTTGTTGTTTACTTCTAATCTTTTAAAACTGAGCCACAGTTTCGTAATGCCTCGTAAAAGTAGTAGACGTGTGTCCTGTGCTCATTTATCAGGTCTTTTATGTCCTTCACCAAGTGGAATCACAAGATGGCGTTGGACCAGGGATGCACTCTACTTTAAGACAGACTTGCTGGGTTGAAGGTGCAAAAATGGTGCTGCTATGAACTGTTGTTTTTCTCCGTCAAAAGACAACGGGAAGTTTTGCATAATTTCAGGGGAGGCGGTTCATGTGGATTTTTGAAAGCTTCCAAAGTGAGTAAATGGTGACCGTGAGGCGCTCCAGCTCACCTTGTCAGTATCTTTATTCCTGTAAAACCAACGAGGGCAACCGGCGAGCCGAGTTTTAGTGAATACAATTTCAGTTTCACTTGTTAGTGAAGAGCTGTGGTCATTTTAACTGCATTCAAGTCTCTTACCAATGAAACTTCAGACAAATTGAATCATAAATGAGGTTTTTCAAGGATTTGACCCTGTGGTTGTGAGGATGGAAACTTTAAAGGCCTCACAGTGGCAAAAGTTTCCTGGACTAATTTTAATCAACTCGTAAATTTAATGTTAATATTGTTTCAAAAAGTTTACAGTGAAAGAAGCCAAACTGTTGACAACAACATGAGTGTTTTCAGTGGTTCCTGTTTTTGTAAATGGTTGTAAAAGGAGTCACTGGAGCTTCGCCTCCCAGACTGAGGTGCTGTGAGTCACGAACAATTTCCAGTCTGCTCCTCGACACTCGTGCGTGACTCAGCGCGAGCCGCGGCGGTCCAAAACGTGTCTGTGTCTTTTCGGAGATATTTAATTAATGAACGTTCAGTTTGGAATTGAGTTCACAGAAAAAAACACTCGCTGGTTAATTGATTTACTTTGTTCTAAAATTAAATGTCTGATGAACACCTCACATCTCAAACTGGTGTCAGGTATTGTTTCTCATGAATCGAGTGAAACGGAACAAATGAGGATTTTTTTGGATGATTTTAAACAATGTTAACACAGAGAGGGTTTCATTTATGCATGTAATCTTACATCCTGAACAGAAAAATCAATTATTCAAAGGAGGAAAGGGCTGTGATGAAAAGTTTATTTTAAAACAACACTCACACAGCATACATAGGTTAAATTACATTGAAATAACACTTGAATAGGCAGTTTGCATTTAATGTCTTGGCAAACAGCAAAGCGGGCGTTATAAGTACTGATCTGGCTTTAATGATATCATTTGATTCCCCTGGATATTCTCCTAATCCTCTAAATTGATTCTTTAATTTGCGCTCTGTCGTACGTTATCTACTTTTCAAATATGCAAGATTGTAAGAAACTCGGCTGACTGTTCCACATTAAAAGCTGACATAACACATAAAACACACAGGGATGAGACATGAGGGTGTTTTTTGAGCAGGCTGCAGGGGCCCGGCCGAGCCCACGTCGGGGTGTTCAAGAATGTGTGATAAAATAATTATGTTCCAGCATCCAGCGTCTTGATGCAAAGCGCCAGGAACGCAGCTTTTCAGGAGGGAGACGGCCAGAAAAAAAGGAGCGACTTACACTTTCTTTGCACGGGAAGAAAAAAAAAGAAACTCAGAAGGAGTCATTTCTTGTTTTGCCAGCAACAATAAGTGGTCGCCTCGTGTACTCTCCTTTCCCCTGCCGCTGCATCTGGGGAATCACTCAATTATTGAACCACTGCTGTGGACGTGTGATTGTGTGCATGTGTATTGCACGCTGACAGGACACGGAACTGGTTGAGTGTGCGGTTGTGATTGTGTGTGTGCGTGCGTGAGTGCATCGAGGTGGGCCGAGAGGAGCTGCAGTAATTTCACAGAGCCAGAACTGTGCGCCTGCCCCACTTTCAGGCTTTTAATCATGTATAGACACTCGGGGCACTCCCGTGTGTGTGTGTGTGCCTCTGTGTGTGTTTGTGTAGTCACTCCATTTGTGTGGGTGTGTGTGTGTACAGTACCCGTGTTAAGCGGAGTGTGAGAGAGGGTTTTGGTACAGTATGTGTCAGAAGAGAACGCACTTAGAACTCCCTGACCTGAGACTACCCTGTGTGTGCGTGGATGCGCGCGCGCACATCCGCGGAAGTGTGTTTGTGCTTTGTAGTCTGTCACCACACCAACTCGCGTTAACTTGGGAGCTGCATGCAGCTGGTTTCGCTGACAGTAATTTGCAGGATTGGACTTTGCTAATTCGCGGTAATTCGATTGTGATTTTTTCGTACTGAAGCAGAACACGATTGCTGCACAAATGAAATGACTGCGAGGGAACCTTGGAGTGATTACACGGAGCCATATCAACTGTTGAGTCTCCATAAAGACTTGAAACTTCATCTTGAGTGCCCATTTGGTGTGTTCATGTTTATTAAGGTGAACAGCAAATTGTGGAGTGCGTGGGTGTGTGGATCTGTGTAGAAGTGCATATTCAGCCTCTTGGCGCCTCCAACAATGTAATCTCAGTATGACCTTGCTGCAGTTTGTAGCCCCACAGTTCCCATCCCTGTGACTAACGCCCAGCTTAACAAGCTGCCACAAGCAAACGCACCATTGTACTTGACAAGAAGACAATATAACGCTGTATGCAGCCCAGGAGCGAGCTCCTACACGCCTCCTCCTCCTCCTCCTCATCAGCCGTATGCGTGTGTGAGAGAGACACGCATCATGTGCAGTATTTCTGATTGTATGAATTAGCTGGAAAAAGTTGGAATATTAATCACCCCGAGGAAGCAGTCAGGTTTGAAAACAAAGGAAAAGCCGTCAGCACTGCCACGCTGCACGGACTGAACCTCACATTTATTTTGATAGGTTTGTCGTTAACAATTGAGGTAATTCAGTTTAGCACCTTGGACGTGCAGTTTTATGTAAGCCGCAATTTCAAACCATCACAAATATGGTTCTTTAGAGGTATGGTTGGGGAATTTAAGAGAAAACATGGCCGTATTTCTCACTTCTCGTAGCCTTTGCTCCTTGATTTATTCTAATAGGAAAACTGTTTGAGTGGTGTTTTTCTTGTGCAGGTTTGAGGAGATGTCAGCACAGACATGTTTGAGCCTGGCCTGGGAGAAAAGGACAGCAGGGCCGACATCTCCAGCCCGTCAAGTATTGACAGTGTAGCTCCACTATGGAATGCTAACAGGCAGGCAGGGTGTGGCCTCGCTGTGTTAGCTCCCCTGACCCTCTGACCTTGGTTATATAACCCATCGGCAGTCCTTTGTCAGAGCGAGTGGGAACAGCTCTTTATGATGTGTCATGCTGCTGACATGACTTAACAATGACATAACCTCAAGTCACAAGAATCTGCAGTGTGGCGCAGCGTTGCTCTCCAAGTTACACATTAGCGAAACAGCCATCGCCTCAATTTGCTTCATTTGTGCATTTGCGTTTTTTTTTTCTTTTATTGATGCACACGAGCTTTCGCTGTGTGCATGCATTCACATGGACGTGGTGTGCAGGCGCACGTGAACATGAATGCACACATTCACTGTGACACACACACACGCACACACACACACACGCACACACACAGCGTCAGCAGTCAAGGTTACACAAAGATAGCTGGACCCTTATTTGGGTTAAGGGCAGTGTAGCGTGTTGGAGCTGAGCCATGACCTCACACACACACACACACACACACACACACACACACACACACACACACACACACACACACACACACACACAC
>JASSRZ010000054.1:9739588-9756816 GCA_032164315.1 Malacoctenus gilli | reverse complement strand
CACACACACACACACACACACACACACACACACACACACACACACACACACACACACACACACACACACACCTGTCAGTGGTGGCGTCTGCTTAGTCCTCTTTCTTGTGGTCTCCATTTTCATTTGTCCTCTCTGTCTTGGTCATCTCCAGGGACAGCTGGCGGGGCAGTGCGAGCACCTGTACTTTGTGTGTGTGTACTTTAGTACGAGCGTTGGTGCAAGTCAGGAGGTGTTAGGAGGGTGTATCTGCAGCATTCTGGCCAAGTATCACTGCATTAGTGTGTGTGTGTGTGCGTGCATGTGTGTGTGTGTGCATGTGTGTGTGTGAGCACCTGTGCTGCCAGCAGGAGCCTGCCACAGCCGTGGAGCTTCCTGACGTATGCTGGTGACTTCCTAAGGTCGTGCTGCAAAAGCCCCATAATGGCCGTTATTGTCTAAAAGTTGACTGGCTCACCTCACTGTCCAGAGAAGGATATCGGGGGTAATAACACAAGTATGTGCACGGGAACACCTTTGTAGTATTGGAGCCTGTTTTCCTTCATTCTCCTCTGACTGGGCCGAGCAGGTTTAGCTCATTAAAAAAAGAGGTTTGCACAAAAATTTCCCAACCAGCCGGAGGTCACAGTGTGTAAGTGTCAGCACCATGTCAGCACAGCCTGAGGCGATGGCCATGTACTCTGTGGTGTGCATTTCAGGTTCTCTGTTCAATCAGAGCAAAATTACCCGCACAATTTTTTGCTCATTTGAGAAGGGTTTTTTTTTTCTCCAACCTTCAAAGACTGTTTGAAATGATTCATCATACAGAATGATTGAAAAAAAAAGAGGACAGCTGTTGTTGAACTGAGCGGTAGGACAGTTTCTTTATGTCTTATTCATAAACTAGTTTCAAATAGTCGTTCAAACAAGAAACATGCAAAGTAGTGTCATTTTGCACGAGTGTCCTTTTGTGTGTGTTTCTACTTTAATGTCGCCGTCTCATCTTTCTGCTGCTCTCTGTGTGTGCTGCCCAATCACTTCAGATTGATCCTCAAATAAAACGCTCTCTTTTGTCAAGCATTGTATTGAAACTGCACTTCAATGACACACAGATGTATGTCCCTCATCTTTTGTCCTAAAACTGCATGGGACTGCGTCTCACGTTGGTGTTCCTGAAGACACGGCATCAACGTTTGCTCTGATTGCCGACCGCTTGGTGTCCCCGGCGAACGCTACCTTTGGCTTATGCAAGCAATTAAACCATTAAATGGAAACGTCTCTCTTGCCACCGCTAAAAGCACGACAGACAAGAAAAAGACCAGAGGCTGAGTCGTCACTCGGGGCGCACTCTGACAGGAGTAAAAGCGTGGGGGCGAGTGAGACTAAAAGTTTGTGTCAAGCTGCTGAATGAGATCTCATGAAACCTGCTCTCGCTGCAACAGCTTGTATCCCCCCCCTTTTGCTTTAATACGGGGCCGGAGCGTCCGTAATCTGGCCATTATACCTGCCGTCTGCCTCACTGACAGATTACTGCAGGGGAGGAGGTCACATTCGGACTGTTTACCATCCCAGCACACCTCATTTAACCTCCTTCACAGTGAGTTTCGATCGGCTTGTGGGCTGATTATGATTTTAGCCTTACGGCCGTCGTCGGTGCACACGGAGGTTATGTTGGTGCGTGAAAACTACAGTAAATCCTCGACAGGTTGCCTTTGTTTGTGTGCATGTGTTACATGTACACTGTATACGTTTGTGCTTGAAAGAGAGGAAGAAAGACTTGGGGAAGGATCAAAGGCAGTAGATTATTACTATGCATGCGTGGGAAGCATATACGGTATGTCTTTTGAATGTTTGGTGAAGTGGAAGAATGCAACGTGTGTGTGTGTGTGTGTGTGCGCGCTTGTGTTTGATGATGCGTCTGTGTGCGCACTCCCTCCAGGCTCCCCCCTCCCAGCATCTCCTCCGTATCCCGGCGTAGGGATCCGAGGGAGGCGATCAAAGCAGGGCTCCCTGCGACTCCCACGTCTCGGGGCCCTCTGCGCTAACGTGGCTCGACTGAGGAATGCCGAGTAATTCCCTCAGGTGGCAGCTTGTGCTCTGATGTTCAACATTAGCGAACTCTGTCAGTCTCGCTTACACATGTTAGCTCCCCACACACTTGTATGTTCGCAGGTCAGAACAGCACTCTGCTCTGCCAAGTGCAGCAGGAGCAATGGAGGAATTTGTTCATTTGTCTCTGACTTTTCACTCACCGCTCTTTCTTTCTTTCTTTCTTTTAACTCTCTTCGTGGTGCACAGTGTGAAGTGTGAGCGCACTTTCTCGTCTCTATCTTATTCCCTCTTGCTTGCATCTCTGTCACGTGCTGTTGTGTTGTTGTAATGGGAAGTGTTGCCTGTGGGAAAACATGTATTGTATGGAAGAGTGCATAAAATACAAAAGGAAGGAAAGAGAAAAACGTACACTTCATTAAACCTTCATTATTTGTCTCGAAACCTTCCGATTGAAGGAACATTGTGCGTGAAAATACTCCTTTCTGAAGACTTGCAGCTCCGGCACTCTTCAGCACTCGTTCTTAAAGCTTTTTTTGCCTCTGAAAAAGCCTTTTGTAAATTTGGTGAATGCAACCTTGATCGCTGACTTTCAAGCAACTTCCTCGACACTTAATAACTTCCCATTGTTAATGCTATCATGTCAGCCATTAAACAGCTGTTATTATGTCTTAAGTGGTGTAACAGAACATCAGGAGATGCTCAGTTAATGTCCCTGCCTGTGAAGGCCTCACAGAGAGCAGCTCGACTGTGAGCAAGTGCTTTCAAACTAAACCTCAGCAGGATTTTCCCTCGACAGCGGCTTCCCTATGATATCTTAATACTGTGTGCGTGCGCGTGCGCGCGTGTGCATGTGTGTCACGTGCTGGGAAAACGAGTACAGGTGCATCTTTGTCCTAATTTATCTCTTCACATCATTAGTCTCTATCTGAGCACAGAACACAGTGTCAGGGCTTCACTGACTATTTCAAAACCCCAACACTATCTTTGCTATCTGGGTTGCCAGGTTGTGCTGTTGCGTATGTATACACACTGCATGAATGGTAGTGGAGACGTGTCCGTGTTTATCAGCAGGAACACGCGTGATCCTCGCACACACGCACACGTACACACACACACACAAAGGAACATTTGGGCAGCTTTTGAGGAGATCTGAACTTTGACCTGCATTGATAGTGCTGATGGTTCGCCAGCGAGTTGCATAACAGAGAAGTTTTTAATGCTTGTGTCAGTGTCTCAGTGTGTCTGTGGACCCTTTTTAGGGGGCCTTCTGATGCTACTTTTTCTCCTGTTAGTATTTTATTGAACTGTGTGTTCATTACTCACAGACTGTGTTGCCAAAACAGACGCATGTTGTTTCTTTCGCTTGTAGCACAGCCTCATTCAAACATGTTCGAGTTCAAGCTTGAAAGTTGTGCTTCTTCCACACTTGCTATTGTGGGTTTGTTTGTCATATGTGGGTCATTTGAGCTCCCAGTAAATTTTTTTGTCAGTCCTTTGTATATCGCATGCACTTGTAAACTGGATGCTACACCAAAAAAAGAAACACTGCATGTGTACATTTTACAAGTCCGTAATGTTGTGGGTCATAATTGCACCTCTCAAATGCACGCAGACAACTGCAGGCCGGATTGTGTTAAGCTAACCGGCCTATTATTGCCGGCCAGTTAGTTGCTTGTCTTGTTATGTGCAGCCAATGAACCCAGAGCCGGCGGTGCAATCCAAGAACTTTGCAACGCTGCACTTTCCCCTGTCCTCGGAAGTCTATGCTTATGACGCATTTTAAACCAGAAAAACAGCTTGTTTATAGCAATGTGCCTTTTGTTGGAGAGCCAAGTAATAGTCAGTTTCAGGAGAATTCCCTTCTCAGGCCAGTTGCCTTCTGGTGCTTTCTGCCTGGTACTTTTATTGCAGGATTTAATAACTTTTTCTTTTTTTTCCCTCTCTCATCTGCAAGAGTACAAATGAAGTACAAAGGCAGAGCGTGGAGAGACATGCTTACTTAGCCAAACATGGCGACAAGGGAGTGTGGTGTGCTTAGCCTCCCGAGAAAGGTTTAATGAATTTAATTACATACATAGGAGCAAAAAGTAAATAATGTGTGAAAGCACAATTTGAATGGGAATAAAATGTGACAGACTATTAGTGACACACAACTTTGGTGGAAGACAGTTATGAAACATTATACTAATATTCCCAAATGCCTTGAGACTTTAGTTTCTGCTTTTTTTCCTGTTGTCTATCTAGTCGCAGTGTGAGTGCTGACAGTGAAAAGAGCAGTTGCTGTACAAGCCAGCGCATTTTTTATTCCCATGCACCGTCCTTTCAATCTTCTCATGTCCACATATCTGAGATCCCAAACGGCGCGGCGGGATTTTAGTGAGCGTTGTGATGACGGAAGGAACAGAGATGAGATAATAATCTGTCCTGTGGCTCAGAGAAACCATGTGTCTTTTATTTGGAAATAAGAATTTGAAGTGGAAAAGGATATTCTCACAAGCTTTGGTTTTTAGTCCTATTGATCCCGACAATCCTCCCTGTGTGCATTTGTGTGTGTTTGCAAGTGTGTCCATCCCTGAAGGGGCAGAGCAACCGCAGGCAGGACAGTACTTCTAGAGGCATCTATATATTTATATACACCTATTACATTTTGAGGACACTGCATCAACTTTGCTTTCCTAACTCTGATATTTGTCTAACCTTAAAACAACCCATCACCTAACCATGTAATGACCCTTTTCCGTGGGGACTCACTGTTCAACACAAGGACATCAAGTCCTCATAATGCGACTGTATGGACAGATTTAAGTCCCCGCTGCAGTAACAAATAGCAGTCACACACACACACACACAAACACATATACACACAACACACACATACCCACACACACGCGCACACGTACACACACATGCATACCCTTTGCCAGTATTATTGAGTGACTTCTGCTACAGACAGGAAACTGAATCCCAGGCTGCTGAGTAGGAGGAAAAAGTTTGTGTGCGTGCGTGCGTGCGTGCGTGCGTGCGTGCGTGCGTGCGTGCGTGCGTGCGTGTGTGCTTGTGTGCGTGTGCTTGTGTGCGTTTGTGCGTGTGTTTACAAGCCTGAGATGAAAACGAACACGATAAAGATACAGGCAAGGTGAATGCAGGTGAAAGCTTGGTCTCGTATCGATTGGACCCCTTCAGTTGACCAGAGATATTTATTGATCCGTGGGAAGGGACAGGTTAAAAGAGGACCCTGGAGGAGAAAAACTCTAAAAAGCACAAAGGCGTTTGATGAGAGGGACGATCTTAAAGCCGTGCATCATTCACTTGGTTTTTCACGGGAAAATGGACAATTCTTTGGTGATTTGTGTCAAACATCATCCTTCTTTCTCGTCTTTCGTATATATTGTGGACTTGGACTGAAAACCCTCATTACCATCATTTGATCAGGTCATTGATATTCTTGAGACAATCCAATGAATATCGGACGGCAGTCTCTCTTCATTAACTGTACACCAGCGAGTTTCTTTTTTATTCCCTCTGTCATCCTTTCGTTCTCTTTCACAACGTGTTTTCCTGTGTTTGTTGTTCTGCCTTTGCATGCGTACGCGTGACTCATGCGCAAACCAGGTGTTTTGGAGTTTCATGTCCCCGTGAGCCTCTGCGTGTATGTTTGCTGGAGTGTGTCAGCGCGGCGTGAACAACAAAAAAGTGTAGTATCACTTTATGTCTGCGGGGCCGGCTTGTCACATGATCACCTGACCTAATTTTTTCTTTTTCTTTTGTTGCCGGGGCGATGCGCTCTTTCAGGGTTCGACCTAATGTTCGCCTCGGCCGTGTGACCTTGGGACGTGTCTTTGTCACTGTGGTAACAGCCTCCAGGGTTACTGTAAATGAGAAGAGTGCTCTGGATGGGTGCACTAAGTGTTTTTTTTCCTCCTGTGTGCTTGTGCATCAAACAAAACACTACACCAGTTTTTATTAGCCTCGGGAAGATCACCTCGCTTGTTTTCATGAACGTCTCGCTGCACAGCCATAAAGTTGGGTTCACACCCGGGTGATACATGACACGATAACGCTCGGCTCCAGGTTGTGGTGGAGTGCCACTTGAGTAGTTGGGGATTAAGTGCTTTGCGCGGTAGATGTAAACAGAAGTTTTCTGGTTCTTTAAGCATCTGATGCATGGGGATTGAAAATAGCTTTTATTTTTCCCTGAATGATTCTCGAGCAGAGCAGTAAAGGAGAAGTGTGATACTCTCGGTGTAGTTTCAGGCCTTGCAGGGCAACAACTGCAATGTACTGATGTGGCCATTATGCTGTTGAGTTTAAACGCCAGCACTAATGCAACGATGTAAAATAGGCGTGTAAATATCAAGTATGCACAGGATATTTTTAATCACTCTGGGCTGTGCGATGTAGGAGTGGTCGGTGCTTTTGCTCCAAAGCAAGAAGTCCCTGGTTTGTGTTTAGGCTTTAGGAGGGTTTCTTTTTAATTACAGTTTTTTTTTCTTGCTGATCTCCTACTTACGCCATCGTCCACTAAACGATCTGTCTTCATGCACTTTGGGGCAGGTATGTTGGCCGTAAAGCTCTGTGTGATTCACCCCAAATTTCTCGAATTTCAGTCAGTCTTTTGTAATATGTGTATTAAACGTGTTGATGTTGCGATAACAACTGGATTTGGAGCCCTGCTGTGTCTTTCTCTCCGAGTCTGACAGACTGGGGACCAATCAGGGGTCTGCCACACCTCCACCAGGTGTTACCTGGGATTGGCTCCACTGAGTCGTGACCCTCATTTGCGTAAACTGGTCCGGAGCTGCGATTTAAGGGAACATCATTTTGCTCTTTGTGCTGTAAACTTTCCTGCTTTTTAAATCTCCTCCAACTTTGTCAATGAACCAGAAAACAAGAAAACAAACAAACAAACAAAAAAGGAGCTGGATTTTGTTTCCACAAAAACACTTGTTTTAATACCAACTTTCCCCTTCGTCATATCAGCCCCTCAGTGCACCACAGGCTCTGGGTCAAAGTGAAACACTGTTCTCACAGAGAAAGTGGGTCAACTTCATGAAAGAAACCTAAATAGCAATACTTTCTGTACAAAAAAAAGAAAAAGAAGAGGACACAGGCCTCGAACCACTGTCTCATGTGGGTAAACAAAGTGTGGTTGCCATGCCGATGGGGCGTCAGTGTATAAATAGCACCGGTGTTTGTTCTGAATACTCTTAGGAGAGGGATGGAGCGCAACAGCGAATGGGAATCATCAGGCAGAGCGGGCGATAGGGTGCCACAGCACCAGCACAGACACATAAATGTGGCTTTTCATTATGAAATTTTTCAGGATCATAAATAAGTCGAATCATATTTTGTTTGAATTGTGTGTTTCAACATATGTGTGAGTGCGTTAAACCCAAAGTGGTCCCATTCTGTAAATCGGGATTTCCTCTGCGAATCTTTTTTTGCGTTGTTTTTTTCTGGGTTTATATGTCTGCATCACATGTGGTTTCAAAGTGAAAGTAAGTCATTCAGCTGTAAATATCACATGCTCGGAGGTTAAGATGATCTTTGAAACTGCACAGCGTGGGATGAAGTTATTATGAAGAGCTAACTGAGCAATAACCAGCAATAGCAGGGCTGCAGTGATCATATGAGAGTGATGAAACTGCCTGCTGATGTACAAGGGGGGGGGGGTGTGCTAAGCACTCCGATAAATGACTTTAATGTCCTCTTCCCTGTAGGGAATGGTGACCGCACCTGCACACAGACAGACGTGAACAGACGAAAAGACATCTGGGAAGCTTTGCCGCTCCTCGCCGCCGAAATCCAGACTTCACACCCTTCCGCTCCAGCTCGTTGTCAGCTCTCCACTGAGCAGCAGGCTCCGCCCACTCCTCCTGAGAAGCTCCGCCTCCTCCGCTCAGGTACGACCCCAAGTCGGGCGTCTTTTTACTCACATGTGGCTCGTTCCGCTGCGACCGGTGTGTCTGTTTTTCTGGCTGGTGCAGCCGTGAATGTGGTGGGAGAACAGGTCGTATCTCGGTCTGTTTGCACTCACGTCTCTGCTGGAGTGTTGTTGGGCAAGGCGCCGGAGCTGATTTTGCTCCCAGTTGTGAGCAAACACTCTGCGTGTCGCTTTGGCACATTGTTGTGTGAGGGTGTTTATCGAAGATCATGTTAAAGTGTTTGAGACTGCCGAACAAGCTGCACTGTTTATATTTTCAATCGGCTGTTCAATAGAATGTCAAGTGTGCCGAAGAAGTATATATATATATATATATATATATATATATATATATTTTTTTTTTTTCCAGCCAAGCTTTTGTGGTGTTCGGGTTTGTTTGTGCTCCCTATTTTCCCGGCGTCTCTCGGATATGTGATTTGACTTCTGATTTCCTTGTTTTTCTTTGCTGTTCTCCACATTGTCCCTCCCACTGCGATGATTCTCAACTCAGCGAACCCCCCCCCCCCCCCCTTTTCATCCAACTTGTGTTCTCTCTTCCTCCATTTACGTCTCGGTCTCTCCACCCTGTTCTTCAGCCGAACTGGCTGTCTCCAATTTTCTTTCTTTTTGTGTCCTTGCCCTCCAACTGTATCCATTGAAGCTCCTGCATCAGTCTTTTATCTCCGTCTCACCAGCTGTGTGTCGAAGCCTCCTTCCCTCTCTCTCTCTCTCTCTCTCTCTCTCTCCCTCTCTGAGGGACAACAGACAGAAAAGACGAGCTCACCGAGAGAGAAAGTGAGAAAGCCGCCGCCTGCCTTTCCTCTCAATCAACATTCCGTCTCCTCAGATGTATTTAAAGACAGAGTAGCACAGATAAGATACCGTTTTCAATGAACCTACTGACGCTCTGAAGTTTAATTAGTTTGAATAAAATCACAAAACCCCCATTAGACGTGTCTTTTGAGCCTCGTCCTTTTTTTTTGCAGCATGCTGCCTTTTGACTAAATAGCTTTTTTTTCCCCCTCCTGTTTATGACCCCTCAGCAATCTGCAGCTATACTTGACTCACCAGCAGCATCGTTAGATTTTGCTGTGAGGTACTTCACGCTGCTCAGGGACTTGCTTCATAACTCTACAAATATGTTTTGAAGTACAGACTAATTAGTTTATTAAATTAACGTTGTAGCAATTCATAGAGGAGCAGTGAAGAGGAGGGCGAAGTGAGGAGAGAGCGCATAAAGGAAAGGTAAGCTCTCCATGGAACAAAGTAGATAATGAGGCAAAAATGGCGGCTTTAAAGTATCAATATTGAATTTTAATTTCAGTAAGGTTGAGCTCCTCTCTCCTCCCTCTCCCCTTTTTCCCACTCTCTCTCTCTTTCTCTCTCTCTCTCTCTTTCTTCAGCCATCAGTCTCGCCGATTTAAAATTACCAATGTCACTCCCGCTGCTTTCTGCCGCCGCTTTCTTTTGTAAATTCACTGTTGACAGTCGTCTTTCTCCGAGCTGAAAAACCTTGGAAATGAGCAGATGGACGGGTGACAGTCTGAAAGCTCCAACAATTACACTGGGCGGCAAGTCGTGATGATCAACATATGGCTGTCTGTGCGCCACATATAGACGGAGCTTGTTTATATATAGAAGCCGGAGCTTTCCAGCAAGAATCGGTGTGTGGCATAAATCAAGCAGTGTTTAAATGTTTGACGTGCGCCGTCTGTTGAATCCCGCAACACTGAGTTCAGCAGCAGATCGCGCTTATGTGACTTGACATTAAAGACTGCACCCATTTGTGTTATTCTACTTTTAGAATATCACTAATTTGACTTCAGTTTTGCTGCTGCTGCATATCAAACCAGTCTCAGTGTGGATATTGAAGAGTTGGACTTGTTTCCTTGAATTACATTGTAGAAGAGAATGAAATTCAAATTGTTGTTTGATCAGACCGAGTGAAGTTCTGTAACAATTTAGGAAATTCATAGTTCTGATTTAATCCGCCTCATGGATGAGCAGGATGTGAAAGTGTTGAAGTGCTGCCTGGTCATTTCATTTGGTTCTCTCATATTCGAGGGATTTAATAGACGTTACACTAAAAAGCCAGCTGAAGCTAAAAGAGACGAGAAGAAATTCCCAAATGGAAATGTGAAATCTGCCTTGACTCCAGCGCCTTCTTCTCGCTCGACTTCCTTCCAGGAAATCTAGTTTACAAATCAGTAACAAAATCAGACGCCTGTTGACTGGCCTCAGAGCAGCAATTGATGCACCCTTCAAATTTTTCACAGCACTCGTCAGCCGTAACTTCAAGATTCCCTTCGTCCTCGGGGCTTGTTTGCGAAATGCGCTCGGCTTTGATTTTGATATTGCAGAAGGAGGCCGTGAAAGATATTTTCTTTGCCGAAAGAAAGACTCAACTTATTTATGTCTTGCAGGGGAAATCTGACAGCTTTATATGGATTCAATCAATTTTCAGAGATTGATTTTTTTTTTTTTACCCCCCCCCCTTTTTTTTTTCATTTGAAACTGAAATTACTCCCACCCACTCCTGCTCTCTTACGGTTAGAGTCAGTGCAGCCTGCAGCAGCGGCTCACAGTAATCTCAAAGATGTCAAATTACTAATTAACCCAAAATGCTTTTTTATGATAGAGCTTCACTTGAGCCTTTAGATATATCCAGCATCGCCGGGGGGGCAAATGAATGCTCAATGTAAAGCAAATTCCATCTTTTCCCGTCGCTTTATATCGGCATCAATTTAGCTGATACACATAAAAACGTAACATAAAGAAGCTTAAGTGCGCTCAGGGAGGAGTTTGCACATAAGTGATACCGTGTTATTTTTCAGTCTGGCGGGTTCGATGAGCAAGGCCTGCGTTTACTCCTCTGTGTGTGATGCAGGACGAGGTTCTATCTGGGCCACGCTGCTGCCCTGAGAGGGTTAAGTAACCTGAGTAAACGGAGAGGTCATCCCTTCTTCCCTCCGTGCGCGAGCATGGGTTTCCCCTTCTCTGTTTTCTTGTAATCGCTGCGCTCTGCCTTATTTGATCCAGGCGCCGGCTCCCACCGTGGGATTGAATCAGGCTTGGGGAGCGAGGGAGATACACACCCTCGCAGAAAAGTGTACACACCTGAGACTGGCAACTGCATCAGCCATCGAGGGAAAGAGGGGCAGAGGAAAGGGAGGAGGGGTCCCATCCGCCGTCTCCTCCGTCCTGTTTGGAGCTTCTCATTCATTCTCCCAGTTCTCTCATCGCTTTACTCCTCATGTCACAGCCGTCGATGAAAATTCTCCTCGACGCACAACATCCTCGTCTTTCCCCGCACACCGAACAATTAGTTAATTACCTCTCCCGGTGTGGCTGATTTCAACCAGACTGCTTATTGTGCCTGAACTGCAAAGAGGAGAGGAGGGAGAGAAAGGAGAGACGCTCTCAATTAGACGAGCAGACCCAAGACTCCCCGCTGTGTGTCTAATACATCCTCTTAACAAGAGTGAGAAAAAGATGGCGCGACACTGCATTCGAATGAAATGTGTTCTGATGTTTCAACCAAGGACGTATTACAATGGTTTGATAAATCACCCAATACAATGTCGCGCAAGCCTTTAGCCAAAGATTTGAATGGAAAGTTCACTCGAACAAAAATTAGACGCTACTTCTTTTGTGCACTTTTACTTGAATGAGAATTCAAAAGAATAAAAATCCTGAACCAAAACTCAGCTCACAATAGAAAAATTGTTTGTTTTCCTTGTAGTCGAGCTCAGCAGCGTTTCTTTATGTTCCAAACAGCAGCTCTCTGTTTACAGAAGAGAGATATTGAAGTCAGGTTTAATAATGGTGCCGGAGGTCCAACAGCTTCCCCCACAGGAGCTAATCAGTGTGCACGTCTGCTCGGTGTAACCACTCTGCTCCACTACTTTGTCCCGTCTCACCAAAAGTGTGAGAGTGTGCGCGCGCGTGTGTCTCGCCCCAGCACGGCGCGATACTCTCATCTCCACACGTCCCTCCATCCTTGTGTGTCTATAGCAGCTCGCTGTGTGGGCGACTTTGAGGGAGAGACGCCACGTAATGTAGCTCGTATTTGCGCCGCAGCAGGCTGAACGCATATGTAAGTGAAATGTCGTCGGCAGCTGTGGGATATTGACTGAAATTCAACCATTAGCGCGGAGAAACGTGTTGCTGTAGGTCATTACTAATGAACCATACGTGTGCTGGAACATTGTGTGTGTCAGCGAGCGTTATTGTGGGCATGTGGGGGAATGAGGGTGGACGCCTGCTTCTCTGTTTGAACGTTGCTGCTGTTGTTCTGTGTGTGTGGCTCAATAAATATTAGCATTTACACACAAATGTGGAAGCCGGAGAGCAAAAATTGTGTAAATGTCTGTGTGTGTGATTCAATCGCTTTATCGTTCACACGTTTGGGCCATTCGGCCTTTTGGTGCGAGTAATCCACCGGCCTACAACTCGAAACCAACTTTGGCTGCTCTTTTCTTTGTTTCCTCCCGATTCCTCTGTCTGCGTTATAGCATTAAGCAGTGAGTAATGACGGCTGACATCATCTGTGGCCGGGCGAGTGCTGACTAATTGGCCAGAGCGATCTGATTGCATTAGATGTTATTCCTTCAGGGTATTCCCTGTCCTCCGCCCCTGCTCTGAAAGACATCCCTCATTGTTTGCATGGAGCAACATATTGCCTTTGTGCGGCATTGTTTTCAGCCTTATTGTTTCCATTGTCGGATCAAGTGTTAGTTGTGAAAATAGCGTGTCTGATATATGGCCAGTGTATTCTAACCTGGAAATTGACAAATGTTTAAAGCCTTGATCGCTGTCTCTGAGCCTTTGACGGGGCTTGTTAATTGCTTTAATCTAAAAGGCATTACACTGGATACCTCAAGAAAATTACAAATGTGCCACCAGGACACGAAGATGCAACTGAAGTGTCTCCGCTTATTGCGTGGAAGCTGCGGATGCTCGCGTGAGGAGGCAATAAAGGCTGGAAGATGAAGCTGCGCTTGAAATTCACTGAATCTTCACCACTTCTCTCGTTCGCTCACTCCCTCCTTCCTCGGTCTTCTCCCTTTCATAGGAGCCCGTCTAAGAGCCCCCTTTTCAAGCAAGGTAAAATGATTACAGTAATGGATGGCCCCCACTCCAACCCCTCTCTCTCTCCCTCTCTCTTGCTCACTCTCTCACTCCCTCTCAGTCACTCCTGCTCTCCTTCACAGCCGCCACTCTGTACATTCTGTTCTGTACATTAGTGCGGCTCCAGGGATGCCCTCGCCCTCTGCGGCTTAATGCAATCACACCCCCAGTGTAAGTGCACTGTGAGCGACGGAGAGAGAACCGAGCAGAGCGATGAGAAGGACGGAGGGATACAGGTGGGTGGCGGCTGGCCAGAGTGATCACATCAGAGGACGATAATTACCTCCAGGCAAGGATTGAGAAGTCATGCAAATGAGATAATTTTCAGGTTTGCCTGACAGCTGTGGCAGGCAGGGAGTTTCTCCTACTCAAAGGTCGTCCATACATTCAGAGTGCCACTAATTTCCGGTTGCCTTTTGTGCGGTCGTAAATGTTTCGAGACCCGTGGCCATGAAACCTCTGTGGAGTCTAATCAGGACGGATGGGAACTTAAGACTTATTTGCAGTTCTGGTCCTTGTTGGCATGGTGGTGAAGGCTCACGGTGCAAAGGCCCCGGGTTCGAACCCGGGTGCCGAGTTTTTGTGTTGTCCCTGTTTAACCCCCTGTGTAACCTGGATTCCTCCCACACTGCACAAAATTGTCCATTGGTGTGTGTGGGAGATTGTCTCTCTGTGGCCCCCTGATGAACCGGTGACCTGACTGGGGTCCAGTTTCATGAGCCCCGCCCTCTTCCAATGTCAGGTACGATTGGCCCCAACACTAAGTAGCATGACGGCCGCCCAGACGGACCCCCTTCTTTTCCTCGAAGGATTAAAGATCACCACAGCTCTCAGGTCCACCTGAGAATAGTCTAACTCTACACAGCGAGGCCCCACCAAGGCTTCAACCCCGGACCTGAACCCGGGGCTAAACACTGCGCCACCGTGCGGCCCAGAAAAGCAAACCCGGAGAAGTTACGAGAGCTAAATCTGAATTTTATCTGCAAAGTCACATTTTGAGAATAAAAAGCGACGCAACGCAACAAAATCCTTCTTTCTCATATGAAAGCACAACTCGGCTCAGCCCTAAACTCGACTTTCATGTATTTTTTTCTCCCGACATTTTAACAGGATGAAACAACAACCGAAAAAGAAAAGGAATAAAAAAGGTCCCTCCGCTCCAAAGAAACAAAAGAAAAGTGATTCTCAGCTATTTTTATGGATCGTACGCTCAGATGTTCTGAAATAGTCAGGAGTTCACGGTGACAAACACTTTTCCCCAGGAGCAGTTGAGCTCGGTTCAGCAGCTTCAGCTTTTAGTGAGATGAATGGGGATGGCCTTTGTGGAGCCTGGGAAGTCCTTATGCTGAGACCTATAGAGAGTTTATTGCTTTTACAACCAGGCTGTATGATAAAGTGCCATCTCTCTCACCACCCACTCTCTACCCACCTACTGTTATTTCTTCATATCTCACTGTCTCCCTGTGTTACTCCATCGCTGCGCCGCCTTGCTTTTGTTATCTTGTTCTTCTTTGCTTTCACCTCCCTGTCAACTCTCCCTTCATGTTTCTCTCTTTATCGTGCTGTGTCCTTATTTCACTGTCACTCTCTGGCTGCGTGACTTTTGGCACTCCTCCACGAGCGCTCGCGCTGCTGAGATCGGTGAAAGTAGCCCGCTATCAGATACGGCGGAGCGCCCGCTCGGATGGTGTCCGAGCTGAGCCGATCCGAAGAACGTGACGTCAGCGGGCTGGGGGGGGGGCACCGATTGGCTGGACGTCTGTGTTTTCGAATCGTTTGCAAAAATCAATCAAATTTCCAACTCAAAAAATGCAATCACATGCTTAATTATCTCTCTGACAAGTTAAATTGGATACACATTAAACAACACTATGCTAGACCAAGCAGCAGGTACGCTATGACCTCGGTGTTGGACACAAATGACGTCATGCCAACTTTTGGGTCATTTTGCTTTGATGAACTCTCTGATTCATAATTATGTTGAGAAACGACTGAAACAAAGTCAAGTAGAGTCGAAAACAGACGAGTTTGGGTAAAATTGTGCATCGAATAAGTCCAACTCGCTTCCCTCTTCCTTCATACTCTCACCTCCTTCCCCCCAGCATGTACAGTAGCCGCTTCAAGCTGCTGCCTTCCTTTTCCCTTTCTTGACAGTCACTCATCAGTGTGGCAGACAGTGAGGGGGTGTCTCCAACTGGGAAAATGATTGCCAAGTTGATCCACTGTTATTGATCTAATGCTGATGAGCTACCTGAGCAGCCTGCCCAACCTCTGTGATAATTGCCTTGAGAGAAAGCAGCCATGTTGTCGGTGAAGCGGTGGGTCCCCCTGGGTTGGGCTTTGCCTTTGCGATGCAGCTGTAAAGCGTATTTTTCCTTTGCTGATCAACAATAGCGGAAGGATTACTTTGGTTCTTTACAAGAGCCGACTTATCTTTTGTGAAGATCTCTTGTAAAGAACACACAGGACAACAAAAGATTTCCTGAGGGGTTCCTGCTGGTCGTGTTGCAAAAAAGGAGCCACACGGTTATTGTTGTTTTTCCGATTGTCTTCTTGTTCCGAGCCGTCACTGAATCGTCAGCAGGCTCAGAGTGGAGGTGGCGAAGGCCTCGAAGCATCTCCACCCGCCGCACTAAATGCTCCTCTGCTGGGTCATTTGAAGCGAGAGGAGGTGGAGGCTGATAGGTCGTAGAGCTAAGTTAATTTACCTTCGCGTGCCTCGGTGAAGTCGTGGCCTCGTGGTCGGTGTGACAATAGCAGACCGACTCTGGCTGAGGAGCTCTGATGGACGAGTGCAAAGTGACGGGGCGCCGACACGCTGTTCATCATGGCCACTCGAGACGTGACGCACGGAAAGAATCAGCCGCCACGGCGAGACTGGACCTTGAGCAGCGATGCAGCGTTTTATAAGAAATCTGTGTTGCTTCTGTGTGCGTTAACTCTTCATCTTACTCAAAAGTAGTGAAAATATCTCAGATTCTCTCCGAATCTTTTCAGTTTTTTGCATTTATAGTTCTGATTTTCCATCAATGAATTTTACCCCACTGAGTCAAGTCATGGGATGGTCTGTGCAAGCAAACAAAACCTCGGTTTTGTTGTTGAAGTGCCTGCGTGGGCTCTTCCCAATGGCATGAGGAATACTGTTTTTTCCTCCAAGTAATTTATTGCAAGAACTAATTTTGTGCTTTGGAAGAAATTCCTATAAAACAGAAAAGGAGGATTTACATTCCTTTTTTCTTTTTTTCTTTTTTTTTGCAATTTTTGCATTCAAATAGGATTTGTGTGTTGGACTGAAACCTCCAGGCTCTTCATAAATGCATCTGTACAACAGAGCCCCCTCTCAGCCATAATTCAGCGTTGCTTCTGTTGTCTTGGCTCTGATGGGACCTCATCCAGTGAGGTGATAGCCTCAGACGGGGGACGTGCTGCACACATCACAGAGCCACACAATGCTGCGAGTCTGCCAATGTACAGAACGGTAGATGGTGTTGACTGATGTGTGGGAGTTTACATGAACACAAACAGTGGGGGAGGAAAGAGCTGCCATAATGTCACATTTAGAAAATCTACAGAAAAGAAGGTTTTTGTTCAGGGAAATGAAAGAAAAAAAAGACTGTTGATTGTTCTGGTATTAGGCTGTCACGCAACTCTTATAATGTGCCCAAAAATACAGCTATAAAGAGCCAGTGTCCCCTGCTTGTAATCCTGTGGGAAGACTTAAATAGCATAAGTTGTCATCCTGAAACGTGACTTAACTATAAGTATGAGTGATGATTAGTGCACAGCAGACTTCAGACATGAAGTATTAATTACTCCAGTTGGTTATTTACCTGCATGAAGGAAATGTTCCCTCCTTGATTATGCTGAGATACCACGCGGCGTTTTCTCACCACGACTGCAGAATAACCTCTTTGTCTTTCAAAATGTGTGTGTGTGTGTGTGTGTGTGTGTGTGTGTGTGTGTGTGTGTGTGTGTGTACAGTACGTGTGTATCTGCATGTGCCGAGGTGTGTGTGAATGCATTTGACAGCAAGGATTACGTAATAGAGATGCCTGCTGCTGCAGGTCACCAGGAGCACACACACACACACACACACACACACACACACACACACACACACACACACACACACACACACACACACACA
>JASSRZ010000054.1:9712881-9726157 GCA_032164315.1 Malacoctenus gilli | reverse complement strand
GTGTGTGTGTGTGTGTGTGTGTGTGTGTGTGTGTGTGTGTGTGTGTGTGTGTGTGTGTGTGTATGTGTGTGTGTGGTTGTCTGGGTGCTTGCAGAGTGTCAGAGGAATGAGTTCAGATTGTCACTGCTTCACAAAATATTGCAGAGGAAGATGCAATCTTCTCCTGATATCAAGTGCATCAATCTCAGACATATTTTAGTGCCCAGCACACACATCTGGCTCAGCCTGGATGTTACCCAGAGTCCACAAAATGTTTTCATTTCGATCATAATCGAACCAAGTTTGGCTCGAATGTTTTTTAAAGCATTAAGTGATCCATTCAGACATGCTCAGCAGCACACTCATGTGGTTACGCGCAGTCACTCTCCGCACCATTGATTGTGCTGAAGGAGCAACAGGGCAGCACGTCTGCAAGAAGGATAAAGAATAAACCCACAGAATTCAGAGTAAACCTTGGCTGCACTGTTTTGCAACATGCAGGCGATACATCTGCTTTGTTCAGCTTCAGCCAGCCGCTGTGCATGTCGAGTGCACATGTGGGGGTTCGAGGGGGGAAAAAAAAACCATGCGAGGATTTTGGCATTCAGCTCTGAGCGGCACGCAGCCTCAGTGGTCGTAGCTCTGTCCTGCAAACTCTGCATGGCAGCTCCACTCTCTGCCCACTGTGGTGGAATGTGTTGCTGGGGTTGGAAACATGTAAAGTACTGAGCTGAACAGAAACGACGCACCTTCCTGAAGCTCTCTGCTGTCTGACTGAAGAACCGACACCTTTGAATTGATTCGACGCAACAAAGCAATCACACTTTGTCGATCGCTGCGAGCGAGAACACATACAAATGTCAGGTTTATTTGTTTGAGGAGACACCTTCTTATACCCACACCCACACACACACACACACACACACACACACACACACACACACACACACACACACACACACACACACACACACAAACACTAGTGAAACTAATTACTTCAGGACGAGACACATACACACACACACACGTACACACACACTAGCTCGGAGTCCAGCTGTGCCTCTGCCAGGCTGGAGGGCAGGGGGCCAGCACAGTGAGGTGAAGAGAGTGGCAAGAACACTAACTGGCAAATCAGGGGCCAATTAAAAACGCTCAGTGCTCTGTGTGTGTGAGTGTGTATCTGCGTGTGTGTGTTTGTGTGTGTGTGTGTGTGTCCTTGTTTGACTGCCAAGGAGAAGGTTGGCACAGAAAGCACGCTTCCTATTCTCTCAGCATGCCCTCTTAACAGAGAAGCTTACACACACAAACACACACATACAGAGAGTCATGGATTTGTCTTACCCCATTGTCTTTATTTAGGGCAAATAAAGCCTGTCCTTTCTCTGTTTGTGTGTTGCCTATAAGTGTGTGAAGTGTAGCTTGATAACTCGACAAAGTGAAGCTCAGACAGGACACAATAGTGAGTCTGTGAATGTCTGGAGGACGACGAGAAAACAGATGAGGAGAAACGCCGTCGCTCGCTCACCTGATCAAGCATTCGATTGTCTCTTTAATGCGTTTATTGCCAGTCAGGGATGCGAAGCCACAACTGGGTCCTGCCCTCGTCCTTCGTATTAAAGGCCTGTGGGCTACCTTGACTCAACACTGTGACCCAGACTGACTGACTGACGCAGTTAAGCACCCCCCAAGTCTTGTTTGTCAAGTTTCAAACACAGCACGATGCAAAAAGGCACAAAAACGCAAACGGAGACACACAACTCAGGCTCTCCTTTCGGTGGAGGATTCTTGTTATCATCCAGGAATGTGACTAACTCAGCAGGTCACAGTGTTTGTTGCAACACAACCTGATTTCTCTGTCGATTATTCTTGGAAACTGTTTAGCAGCCGGCTGTGAACACCGAGTCAGACAGACAGCTTCAAATCTCTCACAGCATTGTTCCCTCACTCAAACACTTTGCTTGCTAACATTGAGTCAGGTTAATTAGACGTTTGCTCAAACGCGGCATCAACAGCAGTGGGATCCAACCTCTATTCACAGCGTTGCATAATACTCACTGATCGCTCACTGGTGCTGTGCACTTTTTGTACACCCACTGCAAAAATTACCTTAAGAGAATCAATTTACATTTCATGTGTGGGTGAGATTCATGACATCCATCAGTGCAGCCACATGAAGAGGGCCGCAGGCTGCACTGGGTTATCTCCTCATTTCTTGCTCCAGTTTTGATATCCCTGATTGTCACTTTAAACTGTGGGGTTGCTGTGCAGGCATTCAGTTATTAAACAATAGATAAATAGATACCAGAGAGAAACAAGGAAAAACATCAGAAAATGACTTTTTCCACATTTTCTGTGCAGGATATTTCAGTCTGTCGCTCCCTTTTCCGTTCTTCCTGAAGTATATCAAAAGACTGGACAGTGATCGCAGTTCAAGCCTCTGAGAGGAATTTCTGTCGTTGGCACGGACACAGCTGCCACGTACACACTTCCCAGAAAGTCTTCAGTCGACCAAAGCCGACGGCTGGAGGGAGGAGGGCACTGGTCCCTCCAGACATGTGTGCACCCAAGATAACATTCCTGCTGTGAGCACCTTAAACCTTCACAGGGCCGAATCCCCACTTGTGGTATTGCGAAATCGTTGGAGTCCAGGAAAATGAGGCTGTGGTTGAGGAAAGCATTTCCCTTACATTACCGTGATGGTCAGTCACTTGGTACACACACACACACACGCACACACACACACGCACGCACGCAAACCAAGCAGCTGTTAGACACTACGTCAGTTCCCAAAGTATTCTTCCAGTGTGTGCGTGTGTGTTTCTGTGAGTGTGATTGTCTGCCATAGTTCACGACAAATGATGAACTGTGTACTACAGCAAGCATAATTGGTGTGAGTATGTGGGAAGAGAAACTGAGAGCCTGAGGCGCTGACATTTTTTCACATATCAGCCCGCATAAAGCAGAGCAATGAATCTTTAAACAGCCTCTGTGAGTCTTATTTCATATCACTGGCACCCTCGATTAACCTTTAACCCCCTATTTATCCAGCAAGAATCCATCATTCGATGGAGTTCTCAGTGTGATGCGGCGGTCATAAGTATCAGTGCTTTAGTTAAAGTTGAACACAGTCGGTTGATATGAGTGTTCTGCGGGACAAACCTGTACAAAAGGCAACGGATTTGGCAGAAGTAATTGCAATTGCGTGCGTGTGTGTGTGTGCGTGTGTTTGTGTTGTAGCCTTTTTTCATGCACTTGGCGAAGAATGCGGGTGCTAAAATGGATAAAGAGATGGTTAAGTGGACCAAACTATTCGAGCTGCAAGCGTGAAAGCACATGGTCGAGTGCACACACACACACACACACACACACACACACACACACACACACACACACACACACACACACACACACACACACACGTTGGCTTTTCATTGATTTCGACTCAGAGCGCCACACACACAAATGCATGTTGGCGAACCCCCTTACCCACAGTGATGGAGTACAGCAGCAGAACATCCACACAAAGGGGCTGCAGCTTCCCCCCTTTGTCAGCTGTGTCATCCCATCATTTGGTCACTGGAGCTCGGGCCCCAACTCTCAGCAGTGCTGGCAGAGAGCCTGGTGCACGAAACCGACCTCTGACCCGCTCACTCACCGTCCGCTTGCCTCGATGACGACGCCAGCGGTCCGTTGTGTGCAAGCGAAACGTGGCTTCAGATCGACGTGCAACGACAAGACCGCGTGTGTTTTTCACCCTCTTCTGTGCACATGTACAGTAACGCAGACGAACACTGACGCTTGCAATAGATCGCCAACATTGCAAATCACTTTGTATCAAAGTTTAAACTCATCCGGCGTAATTCAGACACAATGCAATAAAAACCCAACGAAAAGCAGAGTGATTTTGAACAGACACAATGACGTTTGCGACTCACTTCCATTCATCCAGGAGCGACCTACTCCACTGTGCTTTGCAATTCAATTAGCCGCTCAGTTAACGCGGTTTACACTGAACCAATCCTGACTCATTTAGGCTGCCTGATTTTCTGGATCAGACATGATGGATAGAGACAAACAGTCTTCAGCTCAGTTGTTGGCACCGCTATTGGCTTTGTGTCGGCTGAACGGGTATTCCTTTATCGTTTATCAGATATTTTAGGGGCTGTTATCCTTCCTGTGGACAATCCTGACATACACGTTTCTACACACTTCAAAAATGATCTTTGAACAATTTAATAACTGGAGTTGTGTATTTAAGTCTTCATTTGTTTTAAGGTGAAATATTCAAAGTTCACTTCCGAGCACCACAACTGAAAGTGTGTCTTATTTCTCATATGTTTGCCTGCATAGACGTTACGTTCCAGTTTAGCTACCTGTTTGCATTACTGATGCATTGCATCTTGCCTGACCTCTGGTGGCTCGTGTTGTTCACTGCAAAGTTTATCAGAATCGGTCGTCTCTGAATGAAAGAAGTATTCAGTGACACAGTGGGATAAATAAACACAATGCCATCTGATCGCAGGTACTTTAAATTGAGAATCCTCTAAAAGTGAGTCAAGATTTGGTATAAAACCTTCACTCTCTGTCCTGCTTTGCCCTCCCGCGCCGCCTCCTCTCCTCCTCTTCCTCCTCCTCCTCCTCCTCCTCCTCCTCCTCCTCCTCCTCCTCCTCCTCCTCCCATTCTGCTGACATTTTTCAGCTTTCCATGCTCCCTGCTGTGCCTGGCTGGCTGTGCCAGTGTTGTCCTCCCTGTGAGTTTCTATCTGCCTCTTCTCTGTCGCCATCTGTTTCTCTGTCTCTCTGCCTCTCTGTTTGCCTCCTTCCTCCTCTCTGTCTGCTCCACAGCTCCGTGCTCTCCATTCTCTCCATCTGCCTTTGCTTTTTCATCACCTCTGGATCACCTCGTTTTCCACCTTTTCTTTTGTCCTGACTCTCTTGCTTTTCCTCACTCTCTGTCACCGTATAGTTTGCCTTCCTCCTCCTCTTCCTCTCCGTCCCTCTTCCTCTCTTGCCTTCATGTTACCATGCGATGGATGTGTTTGCCAGTTGGTGTTTACTAATCCAGGGCCTTGTCTATTTTTTCTTCTCGCACTGTGTTTTCTCTGCCTATACACACATTAGGAACATCTTAATGTCACACAAACTTGTCCGCCTGGTGTGTGCCAGTTTTATCTGTGTGTACACACGCGCAAAAGCCTGGCACTATGCTGTAACCCTCTGCAGAAATCTATTGATTTTTCCATGTCTGACACACCAGATATTCATGCCGTTTCTGGCGGCTGCCCTCTCTTCTATTATTACATTTCATCTTCGCTCCCAGTTCTCTGCTGAATGGAGTCATCATGCATAATGATAAAGGTGCGCTCGCGGTGGCACATTTTGCTATCACTAATGCATCACTCAAAACAGGCCACAAACATAATTCCCACTCCAGCTTCCTATAAGCTGCAATAAAACACTTCCCTGAAGCGAGACAGCTGTGCACCCACTCACTCCCACACCTCTCCACCTTTTTTTTTTTTCTTCCCTGTTGCCACACATGTAGGAAGTGGGTCAGTAGGATGGCACACATGCCATGAACAGTCACACACGCACACGCAGCGCAGCTGACTAACAGCTGGGAACATGCGTCTTGTATCCCAGTAACATCCCCCTCATTCTTCCACAACCTGCCTAATTGGTCCCGTAGAGTATGCGCACGCTGCCGACAATCAGCCGGAGTGCCTCTCGCGGTGGCGTGTGGGCGTCTGCCCGAGTCAGCTTGTTGCACATTTGATGTCTTTAAAGGCTGCTTGAGTGCGCGCTGTGTTTCCAAGGACGACCTGTGTTTGCGTTGCCTTTTTTTTGTTGTTGCTCCCAGCCCTTTAACGCCCTGACCAGCCAATGATTGAAGCCCATTCAGCAAAGGATGAATAAATATGAACGCTGCTCTACTTTTATGGAGCTTTAATGTCCAGATGAGTAAAAAAACAAATAGTCCTGAGTGTCGTTGCACCTGAATTCAAGTAAATTTGTTTGCTTCATAAAACAGATGAGCAGGATGTTAAAAAGGTTTGAAAATAGACCTCTTGCATCACATTTTATAGATACCCTCAATTTTTGAATGAATAAATACATTACTTTACTAACAACACTGACTTCCAGCTAAAATTGTCCATAAATTGTTGATGCGTTCAGCTGCACGTCTGTTTCTTCCGACTCACATTAATAATCCTCTACGTCACCATCATTGAACTACTTTGGTTGTGCCTGATTGTAGAACTGTTGAAAGTCTTCACCTTCACTGCGAAACAAGCTGTTTGAGCAGCAGAAGACATGTTTTTGCATGTTGCTTGTTTGCCTCCAACACGTTGTTTGAAGCAACATTTGAGCACCCCAGTTTTTTTTTTTGCCTCCGAGTCCAAGCGGAGTTGTTTGTTGCTTTGCCGGGCGATCTTGCGCCGCGTCCTCAGTTGTGTGTCCAAATCCGTTCAGCGTCGACACAGTGCGTGTATCAATGTTTCATGCCGAGTGCGTGACGATGTTACGTGATGAGTATGAGGTTTTTTTTTTCTTTCCTGAGTTGGGTTTAACTTTGGGTTTGTTTTTTTTCTCTTCATTCACCAGGGAGCGCCGAGTCCTTGAATCAACACACTGCATTCTGGGATAGTCTGGAACCCTCCCCATGGGCTGTACCACCTGCTGACAATCCAGGGGGGTCTGGAGGAGGTGTATTGGATGAGGTGAGAGTGACAATAACACACAATTAATCATGGGTGGTATTTTTTTTTGGGTGCGGTCTAAGTGTTTGTTTGTTTTTCTTATTCCCCATTATTTTGTTAATAGTCGACAACATCCTTCACGTCATTTTTGATTTGTTACAGACGGGGTGCTGCCTCTTAAGCTCGCCAACAGTGGTTCACTTGATTTCCTGCTGAATCATTACTGACAAACTGCGATCACATTGCTGCTTCCACCTAAAAGCTGTTAGTCTGACTGCCATGTTTAATTTGATGTTATTAGCTGTGGCATCAAGGACTTTCCAGCCCTGTGTTTTCTCCACGGCCAAGAGGCTTGTTGTGCTGATGAACCTGTCACCCCGGCCACGGCGCCGATATATGCTAAGTAAAGGGCGTTTGATTTTAATGTGCGTGAAGTGGCAGCTCATGAGCCAAGCTGCTGCTTTGTGTTGTTCCCCCCCTCTGTGTGTCTTTAAAAGCTCAGCACATCACAAGTGCGGCTTGGATCTCAGATTGGAGGCTCGCTGCTCTAATCCTCGCTGTCCGTCATGTGGCGTGATGAGGTGACCAAACATTATGCGCCATAGGATAAGCCACACGAAGCCCCCTACAAAATAAAAGTTCAAACAATTCGCCTCAGAAAAAAACTCGAAACCAAACACAGTCCAGACACAGGAATCAAGACGTACAGCGACGGACAACCGAGGTAACGGGGTTTATTTTCCGCTGCTCCTGTGATTGGAGGGGAAGCTTTTTTAGCGCGAGGGAAACGTTTTCTGCCCGGCGACAAGGACGTTTGTTTATTAGGTGGCGTTGGAGTGGCAATATATTTTCCTGCATTACTGTGGGGTCTCCCTGCATGCATGCACGCCTTATTGGCAGTGTCGAGGGGGCAAAAACAGTCTATAAATAATATCCCTGTGAGGCCTGAAGCCAGTGGAGTAAATTCTGGTTTATTGCTTTGTTGGTGTTTATTTATCATGTCTTGTGTTTAGGTATCTAATTTCAGTGTATGTTGAATAATTAATTTCTCAACAATGAATCTGTCGATCTTTAAATTACTCGACAACCACAAACAATTGCATCGATCTTTTTTTTAACCCCCCCCCCAATCTGGTTTGCTGGTAGCACCATCGCAGCCTTTTTCTGGTGATATTGATTCCCAAAGGAGAAATTCTCTTTTCAGTCCTTCCACGAGAACGTTAGATCGCAGGGTCAGCTGCAGAATAGCACCTTTGGAGCTGCCGGTGGTTCTATTACTCACAGACAGCTGAGCAAAAGCAGAAGGTCAAGGATTTGAAGTCAGGTCTTCTTCTGTTTGATAGATTTCTTTTTCTTCTACCTACTGTAAGTTTTTCTTTCTTTCTTTCCACCGAGCAACAAGATCAATATGAAAACGAAACAACACAACATTTTTGAAGCTTCCAAACCGGGCTTGCGTGTCGAGAGTGTTGTTTTCCGTTGACGCGTTTCCTCCAGGAATCCTCTGCGTGTTTGCTCGCTCCTGTCATGAGAAATATACAATGGACATGAGCGACTTTAATAACAAACACCAGCCAACCTCCCGCAGAAATTTTAGGGGAAGATTAATGCCAGAATTCACCAGAGTGTCAGGATACTAATTGGCAGGCCTCAAGGCAGCACTGATCTGTCCAGATACGAGCTAATAATAACTAATTAAAAACATTTCATTATTGCACCATACAGACATCAACGGCGCAAACATCAAAAAGTATTACCTGGCAGCTCACACTGTTTCGGGCAGCAAACTCTGCTGCGGAGAGAAACGGTGAGCGAAGATGTCGAAGCTAAAAAGGAGCCGAATAATTTGTGTGTGGGGGGGGTTGTGTTATTTTTTGATGCAGTGAAGAATTAAGAGTTGTTTATTCTTTTTTATTCATCAACAAATCCATGTTGATGCTGTTGTTATTAAGGAGCGACTGTGCTGCTGCCTGTTGTGTTGCCTTATCCCTCGGTGCTGTGCAGCGGGGAGGAGAGGACGCACTCTGGGTGTCATCGTTATCTGCCTGTTATTGCTGTCTCACAAAAAAAAAACATGCTTGTTTAAGTGTGCGCGCACACACACACACACACACACACACACACACACACACCAGCACAGAGACACAGAGACATCTGACAGAGAGTGCAAACTCTGTCACCCCACAGGGAGCAGGGAGGACCGCTGGAATCACAGTCCTGTATGTTGCATCTCTCTGTAGACTGTGTATGACTCTCTCTCTCTCTCTCTCTCTCTCTCTCTCTCTCTCTCTCTCTCTCTCTCTCTCTCTCTCTCTCTCTCTCTCTCTCTATCATATTGATCAAAATCACGTTGGCAAAGCATATATATATGTCTGCAAACTCCAAGCCAGCACCACGTTCGGATCACTCCACTATAAGTGTATTAAATCAGCAAATGTCTGTCTTCATCTTTCCTCGTCTGTCAATTTCTCCGTGCTGATTTAAGTGTGATTTAAGGCTGTTCATTCCTCCTTTGCGTTTTCGCCCTTTTTTCTCGAATCCAAACAGTTAAAAAAAAAAAAAGTGTGAGCGCCTGCGTGTGTTTGTGCGAGTGTGGGTGTGAGAGAGAGTAAAAGAGAGAAGGAGAGTGAGAGAGAGTCGGTGCTATTCTTGGCTGGTTGGGGAAGTCTTGGCTCCCTGGCGTATGGGAAAAGTGCTCTTGGCAAGTCTTGAACCGAGGCATTCCATTATGTTGTCCTTTCGAAACACACACAGACATACAAACGCGTTTTTGTCACTCGAGAGGATATTCCATTGACTTACATTCATTCCCCGGAGAGAGCAAAATCGTTACATGCTAAAACTTAGCCCATATATCAAGCTAAAACCACGAGTTCGTTGAGTAACGGAACGGTTTACCGTGTGTGAAGAACGGCCAGAGACCCAGTAATGAGAGCATCAGCAGCTGAAGGACACGTTCACATGCTCTTTGTTTGCCGATGAGTTGTGTCTCATTCTCTCTGTTTGCTTTGTGTCTCACAACCATCTGCATGTGTGTTCTGTCTCACGCACACACACTTAAAGCAGAGAGACTAAGTGCAGCCTGAAAAGAGAGATTTCTCGTAGTACTACATTAAGCCCCGGGGCCCAGAGCCAGAGTTTCACCGTCACTCGCTCACTCACGCACTCACTCACTCACTCACACAGACACACACTCACACACTGCATTCAGCCCAATATCCTTGAATCAATTACCTAAGAAGTGCTAGGCTGTCTGCATGGCCTCCTATCAGCTAATAGATCTCTTAAATCTTTTTCCTCGATGTTTCCTCCTCTCCTTTCTCCTCTCTCGTTTTTCTTTGTCCACTTCACTGCAGAGCCACTACAAGGTGACATCACAGTCTCTCACCTCCTCCTTTATTTACCCCTATCTTTATCTTGCTCTCCTCCCCCTCCTCCCGCTCCTCTCCAAGTCCTTTTCTCCTCTTGTCTTTGGATGTGTCCTTCCCTCTGTTTCCCTCTGCCACCACTGCAAAGTCTTACATAACTGCAGTCCAACTATGTGGTCTTCGAGGCAGTGATTCGGTTTGGCATCGAATCGAGGTCAGGGTCAAAGGATTTTGAGTCTCGTAAGAATGCATGCAACCACCCTTAGGAGTTGTGTGTGCTTGTGTGTGTGTGTGCGTGCGTGTGCGTGCACACTATAGCTTCTCAAACATGTTATTTTCTATCCATGGGACAGCTGCTTGTATGCGTGAGGAAGAACAGTGCACAGAAAATAGTCTTTTTCAGAAACAGCACGCAACTTGTTGGTCAGTCCGTCCCTCCTCGTAACCTTTCAGCCTGCGGAGTCTCGAGCAGTTTGAGTCAAGCTGTTCAGCCTCAGCATGAGCAGAGTGTGTGCGTGCATTCATGCAGTTTATAAGAACTACTTATTGGAGAAATTGAGGGACAAGCAGCTTGCAATTATTTTAAATCATCAAGTTTCTTTTATTAATATTTTTAAAATAACACAAAGCTTGAAACGAATGAGGTTTGGTGTTTTATGATGAAGACACATTTGGTACCATCACTTAATTTTCCGTCGTAGTCTAGAAGTCGACATAGATTTGTGGCACAGAATGCCGCCCAATTTGAAAGAGGCACATCCATCATGGTTGTGTTCAGGATGTGAGGATGTTCTTCCATTTGGGTTCAAGTTTTTTCTTGTCCAACTCTTTTGTGCAGCTTTTTGCCTCAGGAGTGGGCAGCCTGCAGACACCTGTGGATTCTGTTGTTATTGCAGTGTGTGTGTGGAGTGGGTCGGGGGGAAGTGCTTTGTGTTAGTTTGGATGATGGCTGGATTCTGTACGGCACAAGGAGTGCACGTGGAGTGCACGCGTGTCCTGTCGGTTGTCAGGGTGCTGGATGTGTGTTTATGCGGAGCACAGAGCTTTGATAAATGTGTGCTCGACTGCTGCTGCAGCCTGTCTGACATTTTTTTGTGTGTTTGCCTTTTTTTTTCTCCCTCCCGCCCAAAAGGTGGAACACATTATTCACAGACAAGGACGCACGCTGAGCAGTCACTCACCTCTCCTTCATCCACACAATGCCGGCTGCTATGCCCATTCATGCCAATTAGTGCCAGTCTGCCTGCCGATGCCCGTTACAGCAGGGCCAGTTCACCTTCAGAGAGCACGGCTTCATGGCTCGCCGTCCTGGATGTGGACACGTGCAGGCGAGCCACAAAAACAAGCCGTTTGTCGTCCTCTCCGGTCAAACAAGGATAAACCAATTGCTCTTGAAAAAAATCCAGCATTAATGCTTGATATTGAATGTGGAGTGTGTTACATCTCCTGCCGCCTAGAGTCCCTGTGGCCCCTCGGAGTCACTCGTCCCACGCCTGTCGTCTTACACGTTTTATTCAGCTTGGAGGTGATTTTGCATTCATCATGCGAGTCTGATTTGCTGCCTGCTTTGCACCGTGTTCCACCCACATTCACAGATGAAGGAGGCTCACAGATGAGGTGTTATCAACATAAGAGAGGATTTGCTTTAAATTAACATTACAAATTGATTATTCGGTGTCAGTAGCATTGAAGGCGAATGGTTTAAAGAACAATATGCTTTGACTTTGACCCCTACGAAATGAATATAAAGTGCAGAGGCTTAGAACTGTAAATCAAATCCACATTAGTCTTTTTTTGAGAGCAAAAGTGATTTTGCGAGCATATTGTCATAAGCAGAGCCAAAGAAAAATACGATATTATTCAATACAGACAAGTATGACACAGACTTTTGACATTTATCATCAATAGAAAGGAGAAAGCAGAACAAGAGACAGGCAGTCCACAAAATCACAATCAGTAAATCGACAGAAGACTCCTCTTCCAAACTCTGATTTTAATGTAATTAAAGTTTAACTCGTGCGATGCTTTTGTGTTTACAAGAGATTTTTAAATGAGAATTTCTCCCTTCTGTAGTCAAGAACACGACAATGATCAACAGCCTCAAAATAACACACGGACTGAAAAAATAATTAATGGGAAGAGAAGAGTCACATCTTCGCATTAAATTAGTTATGAACCACATGGGGGCAGCACAAACAATATAATAAATTAGAATTGAACGTTAGAATATCTGTTTATCATTTGGACTTCCTGGAAATACCAAAGAGAAAGCCTCTCAGGTTTGGTGAACATCCTACTGACATTTTTTTTCTACATAAAGTCCAAAAAATGCAGGATGACGCAGTGGACAAGCCTTTTTTGACGTTTCCTTTGTCATGAACCACATTGTAGTTTTGACCTTCTCAGAATCTCGTTGCAAACAAAGCCGTGTTTTCAAACAGTAATTGAGTTTTCACCATGCGAAAGGTAGAAAAACGTGCTCACAGATTGTTTGTATTGCAGGGCTTTGATGTCGGGGTGGGATATTGACTGTCTGGATAATGGGGTGATAGTTGTGAACAAATGAATAGACGGCATAATAGTGAATGAAGTTTGAATTGAATTTTGTCTGTTCTTTCCCACTCTTCTATTCTGAGTTTTCTCTTTTCTCCCTTCGATTTTTCTTTCTTCGTCGAGATCTTTTATAGTGGGAAAAAAAAACCCTGTCGTGTTTTCTCCCTCCCAACCGTCTCCCGTCCCACATCGCTCTCGTACTCCCTTTTGTGCAGCGACACACATTCTCTAAACAGGATTATACATTGTCTTTGAAATAATATTTGGGTGTTTATGTCTGCGTTTGCTCCTGAAAGAGAGCGTTGGACTTGTGCCTGCAAATTTGTGCGTCTGAATGTCTGTGATGACTGCTATTGTTTGCGTGAGTGGGAGCGCACAATACATGCTGTGCATGTGTGTGCGCGAACATGAATGAGAGCACACAGGTTTGCGTGTGTGTGTGCGCGGGTGCATGTATGAACGCATGTTTGTATATTTACACATTTGTGCATCGGCATGTGTGTGCCTGTGTGTTTGAGTGTGTGTACTCAGTGGGATTATAGAGCAATAGAGGAGCTTAGCAGTGATTTGCTCATCCATTCCAGCCCCTCCCTAATCCTGGGCACACACACACACACACACACACACACACACACACACACACACACACACACACACACACACACACACACACAC